>CACVBM020000999.1:0-19870 GCA_902728155.2 Microthlaspi erraticum
TCCTTCTAGTATCAGGAAGCTCAACCAAGTAGCCTTCCACAACAAAGACATTTGTCTTTGATATCAAACTAGCCAAACAAGAATCATAATTAACGACAGAAGATGTTCCCTGAAAACGTTTCAGCCAAACTGACAAAAATATTCTGAGATCACATCTCTACGACTTGCTTCAGCATATTAGCCTCTAACCACTAACTCATGAGGAAATATTTGCTGATTTCAGAAATCCTACCTGATATGCAAGCATAGTACGTTGAGCATCAGGAGTAAGCAGAAAGGAAATTTACATTTGCTCGTCGTAGTTTAGTCCTATACAAACATAACATGGAGTCATGGACTGCCATTGTGAGTAAATCAAACCAAACCATGTACAAAGATGAATCATAAAAGCTAAACCTCTGAATCAAGATACAATAGTGATGGGAACGGCAACAAAAAATGATGCATGAAAGGAGAAGATTATACAGTTTTGTACCTATAAAAGCTACCAAGAGGGTCACCAGCAATACTGCCTGCCATGGCCACATTCAAAGGCCTGTCACTGATTGATTGGCAACCTAATCTTGCCAAAGCAACTAGAGTATTCGACAATGACCCTCCAGCTGCTGCCTTGTAGCTGCAACCATCCATTGCTTGTAACACTTTACCTCTCTCCTCGTGATTTATCAAATTATCCATATCTTATTTTCGATAAACTAGATTACGAGACTGGTTTTGTACATCTATACCTATTTATGATTCATGAGAAATATACATGTTTGGCCATACATGTTTGACTCTTCGTTGTCTTCTCTGATTAATGAAATAAGGCGAGAACCACCTTTCTTCTTGTTTTGGACAAGACTTCTTTGCAGAGAAGACCCCTGAAGGAGTTTGTATAACTAAGACCAGTATCTGGGTTCGGAGCCCTACAAACCAAAAACAAAAATAGTGAAAACACCATTTATAACCAGAGCTCATCATAATACAAAGCTTCTTTAGGCAGAATATTGCGAAATGTTGCCTGTGATAGGAACAATAGGACACCATCTTTGAATTCTGCCGACCATTTTTCTCCAAGCAGTGCAACTGCATACATAACGCATGGAAATATAAAAATGGAGTATATGACAGATTGCAAAGGAAAGCAGAACGGTCAAGTTAATATAAAATTGAAGAGGCAAAACACATTGTCTATCGAAAACCAGTTCCACTACAAAACGTATACAGCAATTTGGTTTTATATTGTTCATATGCAGGGCAAGATAAAACTGAAATGAAGGAACACTAAGCATACCTCCATTCTACAACCAGCTCGGGAGGCACACATGGCGTGGTAATACGTTGAACACTTGCAACACTGAGTGCACGAGCCGTGTATTTGTTTGCATATTACACATATCTGGAATCCATCAAAACCAAATTTTTCTTAAAAATTAGTTTAGAAAAATCTGAAATTTGCCAAAGAAATAATGAAAACTATATTAGCCCTCTGCTGACAGTGGAATTCACCAACCAGTTTGGAAAAGAGTACTCTCGAGTGCCAACCAAAATGAACACAATAGATTACATTAATATATACCTTCACAAAATTACTTGATGGAATACTCAATATCCCAACAGCTGGTTCCATTTTTCCATCACTTGCAAAACACATTTCAGGCTGAAACCAAGCACATGTAACATGAACCCACACTGTTTCCACATCAGTTGGCTTCAATGCACCTCCTATTATCAGTCAGAACAGTACCGGGACAAGAATATAGTCAGTAGGCAGCAATGCCATATGTTAGATAATGCCTATATCTTGTAAGGGAAACAGATAACAGATAACGTAGTATGCTTTATGAAACCATCTTTGAAGGAAATATGCAAAAGTGCCATCAGGAAAAGCAATTACTTTCGGAAAAAGCTTTACACTAGTAGTACGACCGTGTAAAATATAGGTTGACACGAAATATTCAGGCGCCACAAAATGAAAAGGCGTACCTTTTACAGGGCAGAGGCAGCAGTCCCGCTTAATACCGGGTTTTCTCACATGCTTTACAGACCCATGAGGTGAAATCATGAACATGTCTAGCGCCATAGCATTCCTGATGCACTGCTATTTGGCATCTGGGGAAGAAAGCGAAAGAACAAACATTAATAAACAATGATATTGGATCATTCTTCACAACTCGCCATTATATATTCCACAGAAAACAACCATCTTTTGCTTCCCAAAGGCTCCCCATGATGACATAAAAGTTAACGGAAAGCTCTGGCTAATATATCTTATCCACAGAAACTAGCAAGAAAATCCTATCTTACAGAGTCCGTGTGAGCCAAATATTGAACGGAAAAAAAAAGTGTTTACTGGCAAGTCAAATTTAGCATCCGCGTGGCTTATTCAGTTGGATGAAATCATGATTTTAAGAAAAGACGAGCAAAAACAAGATTATAAACAGCACCTGTTGCAGATAACAATCTTGTTGTAGTCCCAATCTTCTACCCATCTGCAAACTGCACATCGTTCTGTTGTCCACTTTGCATTGACCGGCTCATATGGCTCTGCCAACAACAAAATGAAAAGCCAACAAAAGCATTACACAGGCACTTGAAACTTTGCAACATGTTACGGGATTCCATTTCCTATTATACCTGACAGAAAAGCAAGCAACTTCTGCTTTCTCTGCTTTATGGAAGGTCGTTTAGGAACTTTAGATTCTGTAGCATTTGCATGTAACTCTGCTAAATTCAACATCTGTAGAGTAAGGGAAAGGTCCGGCAAATAAATATGTCAGATTACTTTTTAGAAAATCAACATCTTTGAAAGAAACAAGAAGAGTTATTGTACAAACCCATTCTTCTAGTGGCAGCTTCGAGCTTTTGACTTTCACACTGGTCTTCCAGTTTTTTGACTTTGATCCAGTATGCCTTTCCCATTCACTTAATTGTTTCTTTCGAGGTCCACACGAGCCACACTTACATACGACTCTGTAGTTAAACAACAGCAGATCATTCAGCAAAGAAACCTGAAAACCTAGGGAAGGTAGTCTCCAAAGTTTCTTGCTTGTGCAAGGAAACGGTAAAAAGGTATCTGCTTACAAATGGTCACTCGCGAAATATACTCCTTCTACTCCACAGCATACAACCGTAACCTTGTCAGGAAGAACCACCCGATCATCGCCTTTCCCAAGTCTGTACCAGAAAATCCCCAAATTTATACATTTGGCAATCAAAATACAGTTGTTGTGAAAACAATAATCAAAGTTACGGAAAAGCGTCCTACTTTGACTTTGAGTCTGGTTCTCCTGAATGTGATAACTCAAAGTTAAATTTAGCTCTGCAAGTAGGACAATCGTAATCTGTTCCCTCCAAGCCCTTCAGATCATCAAACGAACTTGATCTCAACACGTGCAAGCAGATGAGTATAGGATAACCTTAATGAACTCCAAAATTAACATACCTTCAAATCCTTATCTGATATATGGTCACACTCTGCGTGTACCCATACTTTACAACTATCACAGCGCACCTAATTCATTACCCGGATATTAATCAAAATACAAAAAAAACAACCAAAACCTGAGGCTATAGCCCTATAGAGTCTAATTGTTTTCGTACCGAGGTTTGACTGCCCACAGGGTTCCTTAGCTTCTTGCATATACCACAATTGTGTTTAGAGTTTGTCAACTGCAACAACAACCAACGTAGGCTTACTCTCATGCAACCATTTCTCGATCAATGAAAACTATACCAAGCATTATCACAGAACAAGGGACCCTACATACCCTTGAACATGGTTTACACAACAACTGATCTCCAGGAATCAGAGCTTTCATCTTTTTTGCCATCTCAAAAAGAAATGACCGTTCCACATCCTACACAGGCTAAGGGATTTCTGTATCTCATTAACTCCTGCAAAGCATAAAGTCAATTAGATACACTGCTCAAACTGGAAGAAATTTACAAAAATATGGACCAAGGGCATGGAAGTAAAATCTTAGCAGCATTGAGTTGTTTGGAGATCTAGAACAAAATCCTATAACGAACATGTTGCAAAAAAATTGCATCACAGGCAGAGACACTTGCCTGGCTTGGAGCATTGTTAGTAAGATCCCGATTTGAGGCCGCGGTTTCTTGAATCCATCTGTAGAAAGAATCGTTAAAAGTCGAGTTACCAACAGCCATGTGAATATCATGCATCAACTTCTCAGTGAATGCTTCTTCAAGTGCCTTCTGAAAATCCCCAGGGCTGCACCCTTGCAGCTCAGACTGTTCCTGGAACCTGAATAAGTAGCTGTAAAGCACTAATCCACATGGAACACATTTTTCTTTTGATAATTTAAGAGACCCACCTGGCAACGTAATCCACAAAAGGGAAGATCATCCCTCTCCTCACCCATGCATAGTCCTGTTTACATTAAAACTTAAGAATTGGTGCAGCAGTTGTTGTAACACACACACATACCACTGAAACAGCTGTGATGAGGTCATACGTCATAATTCCGGCATCTGCTAGAGCAAGACTAGCACATGATATCACAACGGGGAGGTCACCTGCATTACAAACACCATTCCAGAAAGTCAAAATGGGACAAAACTTAACCAACAAATCTTAAAATAATAACAATACAGTCTTCCTTCTCAGTTAAAATAAATAGCACCAATGTTTACAGAACCATCCCCACACAAGGTTATCATATTATTTAGAATGTATGAGAGAGTCATGAGACTTACTGCCTCCAGATTCAAGCACCAATGCAAAAACATCAACGGTTGTCTTTGGAAACGTCTCCATCATTATCACACCTTCCAAAGCTTTGTGAAGCATCGATGAGAACTCGTTGTTATCAGCACCCTGGAAAAAACAACTATGTACATGTATAACTAAATTGATGAATTTTTTCCAACTCTAAAGTTACAAAAGGAAGATAAAAACTCATACCTGCGCAGCAGATGGGGAAGCAACAGTTGTATAGGTAACACCGCAATTCAATCAACCAACATCACTTTAACACATTGCTTTCTTAGTCTCCCTTGGCCCAAATCTAAAAAAATTTAACAGAAGAGACCAAAAACACATTACAGGATTAGGCTTACAGAGAAGAAATGTTCATGCAAAATCCTGAAAGCAGACACTGCGGATAAGTGTTATCTAATACTCACACTGAAACAATGACTTTCGTGTTCCGAAACTCAGCATAAGCAGAACCAGAAGCAGAGCTCACAGCACCGGTTTGAAGTACTGAAAAAAAAAGTAAAGAAAGAAGAAAACCAGCTCTGAGTTAGTCTCACAAAGAGACCTTTCACTGGATTCATATCAACTAGTGACTGAATTCGTTCACAGATATTTGAAGTCTTCCGAAAGGGAGTTAGGGTTTTACATGCAGGTCGGCATTGGTGGAAGCCACGGCCATCGGGGGGTCCAATCGAGGTCGGAGTCCACGGCCACCATTATTACGCCTTCCAACGCTTTGTGAAGCATTGATGACAACTCTTTGTGGTCAGCTCCCTGGAAAAGAAAAGAAAAACAATGTATAACAAACAATGCCCACTCTAAAAGCTTCTAACATTTTTTATCCACAGAACCCATGTGATAAAGGCAATAATATGTTGGATCAGGCATTTTGAAAACAAGTGAAAGAAATGTTAATAACCTCTGTTGAAAGAAATGGCCTTCTTACGCTTGAGGATCGCTCTTGGGAGCGTTTCTGGTTCCTCCTCTACTGCGGATCCTGTTCCTTATCGGTTTCTCCTTGAAGACTTTCTCCTTCTGTGGTTTCTCCTCCACTGGAGCTTCAGTCTCCTCCTTCTCAGCGTCAGAAGCTTCTGGACCTTCCTCAGAGACGGCCTCCGCTTCTGTGTTGCCTCCGGATTTCTTCTTGCTTTCTTCTCTTGCTCCTGCAGCACACAAAAGGATGGACAAGTATTAGAATAGGAAAGAGAGAATGCAAAGAGCATTGAGGTACTACTACTACCAAAAAAAAAAGAAAAAAAAGGTAATTTCCTTTTTGAGCTCTTGTAGCATCTTTAGCAGCATTTTACTCCGCCTGCATCTTTTTCCTTTCCATAGCTTGCTTGGCTTTAGCAATCTCCTCTTGCTTTCTCATCTCTTTCACCGTAGCTTCATCTACCTCTTCTTTCCGTGGCTTTCCAAGACCATATACTTCATCATCATCATCCTCATCTTTCACAACTTTCTTTACTTTCGCTGTATCTTTAGCTTTCTCAGTCTTCTGAGCAACACTAGCATCTGGTTTAGGTGCAGAAACTGGTTCCTCCTTTGGCTGCTGCTTTGCATTAGCTTTAGGGACAACCTCGGTTTTAGAAGGCGCAGCCTTTGCCGCTGGAACCTCTGGAGCAAGTATAGGCTTCTCTTCGGGGTTTCTCATCCGCCCATCTCGGCTCAGCTGCCTAGCATCAAGTGAGGCCAAGATTCTCTTCTCATAATCCTCTCTGAAATTCTTCTTACTGCACCAGAGAGTAACAAATTTCTCAACCTCGGCTTTAGCAAGTGCCTCAAGGTCGGTTATGTTCTTTTGTGTAGCCAAGTCTCTAGCTTTGTTCAACACATTACGGCCTTGGTAAAGGCCAAAATTCTGTATGGAAAAAACATACACAAAAATCAATGTTTGCACAAATCATTCTCCATCACAAGAAAAGTATTGTCTGTACCGTCTCATCACGTTGCTTCCTAAGCTCATGAATGTTCGAATAAGCCTTGTCCCTCTTCTCGCTCACAGCCTTGAGCTCATTCTCCAGAACCAAAATCTCATCTTTCGTTGCTTTCACCTTCTCACTCAGCTGACCAATCCTTGCTGAAATTGCTTGCCTCTCCTTCTTCACTCCGTCCAAACCAGCACCCATTAACTGCAAAAAAACATCACAACAAGCGCATATGAAACAATTCCTACACGACTATTAAACGCAAGAAGCCAAAAGTAGTTGACTAAACACGACTCTCTTACCTTAACTTGACCTTGGATATCATCTTTCTGCCCCATAGACTCTTTGATCTTGGCTCTCATAGCCGCATTAGCAATGCCTTCAAGCAGCCTGATCTCTTTAAGAATCTGCTTCGCAAGCTCTTTATCAGCCGCCTCAAGCGACGGTACTTAAGAAAGTAGAAAGAGCGGATCTGCTTCGCCGCAGGCCACTGTTCTGCTGCGTCTTTTGGTACACCCTGCACCTTGTTGTTAGTCTTCTCTTCGGTTCTCTTTGGCGCCTCACCGTGTGAGCCAAACTTGACGGAGACATTCTCTCCTTTGCCTTGCTCCACCTTCCCGTTCGTCTCCGGTTTTCCCTCGGACGGAACGGAGCCGGAGCAACCTCGAATCCAACAGACTTTCCAACCTCACCTCAAAAGCCAAAAAGAACAGAGGATCCTGATGACTAAAACAACATCAACCAATATACTTCAGTGACAATACTGAGACTGTAACGGGTCCAAAACTTAAGCGACGATAAAGGATTCAACTTTAAGGATCTATTGCGCAAAGATCTGCAAATCAAATTTTGTTCAATTATTCATTGTTATGAACGAAACGAAACTGCACAGAACCAATTAGCAAAACAGATACCATTTGTCGGAAATATCAAAGCTTTACCAAATCGAATCAAACAGAAAACATTTGTCGCAAGTCAGATTAGCAAGAGATCAGAGACGATATCAGAACTAACGGAAGCAGATTAACTCAAATCCGTGTTAACAATAAGAAAGAGAAGGAAACGAAGAAGTAGCACCGTCGAAGGGGGAGAGAGAGAGGTAGAGAAACGGAGATCTGAGGAAGATAACCAACGGAAGACCCTTTCAGAGAAAAGTAACATACTTGGTGGGGAGGTGTAATTGCTCGGAACGGACCTGTTCAGAACTGCACTTGGACGATCTTTGTGTGAAGATCACTAACGCCAATTCTATCTAATATCAACAAGCTTCAACAATTTACCCAGGATTCTAAAATCGTCAAGAACCCTAATTTAGGATTTCCCCCAAAACCATTTTAGTTTTTCCCCAAATGAAATCCGAAACATTATTTTCAGGTGTTTTGCTTTTGTTCAAAAACGGCATGAAAAACAGAAATGCCTCCCGTTTAATCGTTCAAAACCCAGCGTTTATCTTTTTTAGAAGGTCCAGAAACGGCCACGTAGCCAATATACCCAATGTTTGTTTAGCGGATAATTTTAAAGTTTGTGAGATTGACTTGCACAGAAAAAAATTGAAGGTTTATTTTACAAAATTAATTTAATTTCCTGTTTTTTTTGCAGAAAACCCTTTTTTGAATTGTTTGATGAAAATACAGTAATTGATTTATGCGTTTCGCCTTTTCAAGAATGGAAAAAGTCTAATTATAATATCTTACCGTATTTCAGTACCGTATCAACTAATATATTACCGGCAGTTGATCTCTAAGGTATTTTTAGTACCGTATCATGTAAAACATTTGTATTCAGCTAGGAACCTACAATAATGATTATATGCAAGACATGCAGTTAATAAAATATGACACCCGTTGACTGGTTCATCGTCACTACCCGCAAGCCAGCCATAAGTTAACTGCAAGGACGGTGTAACCAAGACTACAGTAATTATGTAAACCAATATCAAACTATAAAAAGTTAACTGTGGATAAATTGACTTACCAAGAGTGCGACTTTTTCTTTGAGCTCTTTAAGGTCTGCAGCTTCCTGTCCAGTAGTAGTTTCTGTTGCCTACATAGTATTTACACAATTCGTATAATCATATGGAATTGATTGATTATAGTTGACATTATTAATCACTCATTTGAGTAACAAAATTGATTGACTCTCTCTCTTTCTCGTTGTGTTATATGTTTTTGGTTGTGTTATTTGCCTAGTATTCTATCACTCCTTTTGTCACAATATGTAAGTTGTTTAGACAAAAGTGTAAAATTAAGAAAAAAATACTTTTTTCAATAAGATGGCGATAGAGCATGATGATAAATTGATGAGCTTGGAAGAGACGAACAGAGAAACGCCATTTTCGCGGACTAACCACGTCCTCAGCTTCTTGCTAAGCTTCTAGCTCGACTATTTGGGCCTCTTTCATTTGGGCTCAATCGCAACCCATATTTTTCTTTTGGAGTTTGGTTACATCTTGTTTTCGCCAAAATTCTTTTGGTTACATTTCTAAGCTCTTATCTGAAAAAAAAAAATCCGAAAGGAAGAGCAGCCATATAATACCATATCAATGTCATCAACAAACAAACAAAACATACCGTAACTAAAAAGATATGAAAAACCGAAATGTGTCACATCGTCTTAGTTATTCTTTCTTGAGAAAAAAAGGTGTTCTTATCGCAACAAATACACGTTTGATTTTATTATTTATCAAATGAATTTTGTTTGATACAGAATAATAAGTTTGTAGTAGTTTTCATTACTTCATACAATAAAATAAACATAATTTTTTTTTATGTAGAATCAAGTTGTATTAATGTATACTTTTCTAATACGGGCAACTAGAACTATGTGTTTACTCGAAGGTTTAGACTTTAGAGTGTCCCAAATAAAGTATGGAAAGATTAGAATGAGGATGTGTATCATGCATGAGTCAGAGTATTTGTCATTATCCTATGATTGCATTTCTTCTCTCATGCATCCAATTCTCATTGGTCCACAAATACCAATGGAAATTTAGAAATCATTTCAGCAATAATAGAAATAAAACATTACTTTACCATCGGTGGTGAGACATAAGAAGACAAATTGACAAATTAACTACGACACGTTCACGCACGCATATGATCATTATTAAGCAAATGTCGGATAATATCATCTGATATTATGTGCATGTGGTTATTATAGTATACAGCCAGAGAGCATCCTTTTCGACTTTCTAGAAACATGGCGGGATTCAAGTTTCCGAGACCGTATAATTAACTACTTCTTGCGTACTTTGTGACGCGGCACTTCGACACCGTAGTCACACTCCTCATCTTTCGATCCGACACGACAAAGGAAATAAACATTTTCTTTTCTTTTGTTTTCCTTTTTCTTTTCCAAACAATTTATGCTTAACCGTACCAAACCGGATTCAAATGTAATTATAAATAGATACAATATCAAAGTCAAAATCCAAATTCATACATTAACCAACGTAAGTAAATCTAAAAAACCAAATCAAAGAATGTCTGTGATTGAATTGGAAGGGAATCAAAGATCGGCTTTTCCAGGATAACGAGGGAAGGGAATAACATCTCTGATGTTGTCGATTCCCGTAGCGAAGAGACCCATATATACCTTCAAATCCAAGTCCGAATCATGCATGCTTGGCTGTTCCCAGGGGCGGCAACGCACCTTCGCACCACCCTCTAAGCCGGCCCTGGCTGTTCCATAACGACGCATGTCAAGGTACCACTCGTACGGCTCCGTTGGTAGACCAATCTCCTCCATCCTGAGCATGAGCTTAGTTACGTTGTTACCTTTGGAACGAGAACGTCCATGGCAGCGACTGTCTTTCCATCATCGTTAACTCTCATGTAGAAAGCTTTGATTCCTTTCGGGTAGTTACAGACAATAACTGGCTTTTGAAACACAACCTCTGTCAAGTATCTGAATAGTTAATGCAAGAATAAGACCAACATTAGTAACAACAATCTCTTGCATGTGTTTAACTTCAAGAAATAGTTTTAATTTAAGGATTAATCTAACAAAAAGAAAAAGAAAAAAAACACCTTTCATGCTCGGATGCTAAGTCGATTCCCCCACTCGACATGGTTCTCAAATATCTTCCCTTGAGACACAGCTTTCTCAAGTATTTCTATTGCTTCTGTGTTTGTAACACGCTCAAACGGAGTCGTGGCAACACTTTTTAGCCTCTCGATGCATCCCTCGTCGGCATTCTTGGCCATATATATACTCCATGTCATTGATGTTGTTCTCACCAGCACCTTCGCAATCACTTGTTGTGATGGATAGTGAAGTATCTCGATCCGTTGTAAGATATCTTATAGGAGGCTATAAACACCTCATCTTTCTCTTGTTGTAATCAAGTCCAGAAAAAAAGTTGAAACGAGTGAATTATATAAGTAACTTTCAAAAAGAGTGTTTGAGGTCTTTAAATTTCTTTCAGAATCGTTCAAGTATCTCCAAGTGGTTTTTCATATTTATTTTCAGTTTAGAGTTTTTTTTTTTTTTGTGGTAAAAAAAGAATGTAGCGACTTGTTCGAGGCCACGATCGCTTTGCCTTCGAGTTGTAAAGAAGAAAGTCAGGAATGCAACGATAACTTCGTGGATCAAGATTGCAGAAAATATATATTGTGGAGGGTTGTCTTACAAAAATGGTGTTTGCATTATATCCGAAGGACTTATTCCTCCTAAAGTTCCTACATATTACAGATGTTATTGTTCTTAATATGCAATTAATTCTTTCTCTTATTTTTATCAAATATTGTGTTAAATAAACGTCTTTTTCAATGAGAAAACATTGTTTTGAATGGACGAATTGAACATCACATAAATAAGCTAAGATGAAATCTAAAAATTCTATAGAAAAGTATAAATATTCGTTTTGGTTATCAGTTTTGAATTGGAAATTCATGTAATTTTTTGCAATATCTATCTATTCATCAAAAGAAACCGGAGTTGCTTTTCAAGAAATCGGAGAAGCATATTCTAGCAGGGGTTTAATTCCGCAAGGAGTGAAGTACACACAGTGAAACACTCAACTTGATTCAAGTTAAAAGTATGGGAATTACGTAAGCGAAAAAGAAAATTATGCATCTTTCTTTTTATTAGGTTTCGTTATTTACTGTACGTTGTGAGTTTCCACGCGTTTATATATCTTAAGTATTTATATATATATATATATATATATATAGTATGCGTCTAAACATTTTTCGTATTATGTCAGTTTGTTCATTGTTATTTGGCGCGGGTTTCTATATCTAAAATATTTGATGTAGAAAGAAAATTTGTTTCTGATCTCTCTCACGTTTACTTCTTCTTCTTCTTCTCTTGTTTTTGGGATGATTTGCAGAGAATAGATCACCATCGATCTATTTATAGGAGGTAGTTGAGAGTTGCTGGGACTAAATTGTTGACAAAACAAACTTCTCCTTTTGTTGACTTTTGTACCACCACCATTTCACCGTACATTGTGAAACACATGTTTTTTAACAAGAACTTATCATCCTCATATGGAGACTATTGTTGGATAAAATCTTGCATATTTAGTTAGGCGCAGCGTTGTTCTCTTCTTGTCGTGGAGAACTGAAGCTCGAAAGTAAGGCAATGGAGAAGCGACCGGTGAGAGGTAAATCAAGAGTTGCTAGTGAACTTTGACTCAGCAAACATACACATACCTCTCTGAGTTGGTCCGGTCATCATTTTCAGTGTTGGTTGTGGTTGAGAGAAGAATTTGGGCAAAACAGAAGTGGGTGTATGTACAGTTAATGAAACGCCACGAAGAGAAGCTTCCAAGAGATCTAATGTGTGGAGGAGATTATCGGAAAACTCTAAAACAGTTCGCTGACATTGAAGATTGAGAACAAGCAAGCTCCCCTTCATACCTATTTTGATGCAAATATGATCTAGATTCAATGTTTCTCTCATCTTATTGATTTGCAAGTATTCTTTTATTGTACCAAACAACAAACCCTAATGGTTTGCAGTGAAATTTCTAGTAGGTTTATTATTGAAAAATAAAAATTGATAAGATCATAAGAATCTCTCGTATGGTTAATTTATACGAGTAAAATGGTATACATAACATGGAATGGATATGGTCATGGCCTAAAGGCTATAAGCTTATTTATAATGTTTTGAGGTCATGACGCTACCCTTCATACGTTGATTTTTGTAGTGAACTTCATTTTATTGCATATATTCTCTGCAATAAACTCCATGTCATCCTAACATTTTTCAAGCAACCACTTGTACCTGTATTTCACATATGCCTCTGCGCAGTTCATATCGTCCTACATGTACACAAAATTATAACCAAGCCAGTTTCTAAGGATACTTTGCAGATATTGAAGGAATAGTCAAATGATTTTATTACCTCAAGATCAGCAGAAGCTATTTCAGCCTCAACCATCCAGAAGTCAGCAAGATGCCTTGAGGTGTGAGAGTTCTCTGCCCTCAATTTCGGAACAAGCAGAGCTTTCCAGTTGTAACCGACCAGAAACTAACAAGAAAGCTTTACGGCCGAAGAAATCTTGGCAACAATCGATTTTCCCATCTTTTTCAGGCAACACATACACACACTTGCTCATCAATGTTGTTACTTGGAAGATCTCACCAGCACCTTCGCAATCACTTGTTGTGATGATGATAGGAGTGTGGATTTGTCGAAAACCCACTTCACCAAAGAATCTGTGTGTCGCCTTTCCAAGCTCATCTCGGATACTTTCAACAGGAAAACAAATGTAACATAAGATACAAGTCACATTTTTGAAGAACGTACTAATTTCACCACGAAGGAAAACAAAACTACACATGCAGGAACAACTGTTTAATTCAATCTCATTGGGAGGAGACAGGAAGTTTTACTAAGTTGGTCGTTGCACGAAGATGAGGATAGTCTCTCAAATATGTTAGACTCAGATTCTTCTTATCAATCGGGTAATCCTTATCCACCGTCCCCACAGAAATCACCTTCTCGACGCTAAGCTCAGTCTTGTGCTTCATGCCTTTACCTTCCGGCAGAATCTTCAAATATCCATCAACGACAACAGAAGTTCCCGCAGCAACCAGCTTGGAGAGATCGTACACAGAAGCTTCCACCATAACCTGAAGGCTCGCTGGACAGTACCCATCCTTCACCTCGAGGAAAGTGAAAGTCCTTTTCCTTGCCCCCTTCCTGTTTTAACATAGGTTTTAACCCACCCGGAGATTCGGACCTTCTGGCCGGCAAGTCCAGCTCCGCCGTCGGGTCGACCCAAAATCGATTTAATAAGGACACGATCTGAAAACCGCTCTTTTTTCATCGTGGAAGACGAGGCTGCACCGTTGCTTGATCTGCTGGCTGCTGAATCTCATCACCCATTGTTCGTAAGCTTCACTGGTGGTGAATTGTGGGGATGATAAAAAATAAAACCCTAAGCTTGTTGCACACGGTATTGAATGTCTAAGAAGAACTAAGGGTCTACCTATTTTGCTTTTTACATGGGGGTGGAATTTTGAATTTTATGTAAACAGTAAACATGGAAATTTACAAGCCAAACATTCCTAATTTCCTACGAAAACCAGATCTTATTCATTCTTTTCTTTAAGAAAAAAGAACAAAAAAAAGTTGAATTTCAGATAATGATCAATGGAGACAAAAGGAAAAAAAAACAATCTTTGATAAAACACTTTAGACGGAAAATAAAAATATTAGCTTGCCGCTTCTTATCATTTTACTAAACTATCTATCATAGCACTTATGAAATTTAGCTATCATTATGTGCTATCAATGTTGGTATTTCTTGTAGTGCGTGTTCAGCCAGAAGAATGTGCCTATTTGGTACACAAGGATTGGATCAATTGTTATTTTATCCATAAAAGTTGAATCTTTGTTTTAACATAAGCACTACAAAAGATAAAAAGAAAAACGACTTTAATATAAACGAAACTAAATTGAAAATAAGACCTGCATTGTTTTGAGACAAATTAACTTTTTTTTTCGAGCTAAATGAAGTATGAATCAGTTTACGAAAAAACTTACTAGCCAAAACTATTGTGGCTTAACAAGGCCAGTGGAAAATGCTCCTCAATAAAGTACATCTTCAATGCGTGAATTGAGATATATTGTGTGAAATTTAATATAGAACACCCCCCACCACACACACACACACACACAAGGTCCCCCCCCACCCCACACACACACAAGGTTGACAGGCTCATAACTGAGCTCAAATTACCTCCAAGGGATGCTTACTACAAGTTGAGGCATACAATTGAAGTCATGAATACCCACACATCTGCTGCTTCAACAACTGCTGGAAACTTACCCTTAATAGACCTTGCAGTTGGAAATGTCAGCTTTGTCAGTGGTACGCACATACATAGTAAGCTAATTTGAGAGTTTAATTTGTAAATACAATTGGTTTGGAGGTTTAAAGAAAGAGTGTAATATATTTAAAGTTTAAAGTGTTAGCTTCTGTCATTTTGAAGATTAAAAATAGAATTTTCCCTTTTAATATATGTATCCAGAAGTTTTTGGTTAAGCACAAAACCGATGACTCCTTGTCTTACTCTCCAATCCACAGATTCAGGAAGCTACATGCATATATTTATACAAACAGTACAATATTTAGCAATGTGTACACTAATCAATTCTTCAAGTAAAAAAAACAAACCAATTTATTCTTACATCTTCATTTGATTCATCTTCATAGGTGATTTTGCCTTTTCCTTTCTCTTCAGCCTGTCCAAATAAACAACAATACACCATTGGTGTTTTTGTTGTCTCCCTCCACAGCAAATCACATAAAGTTAAACAAAATACTAGAAACTCTATAAATTAATAAATACGATAAATTAATAAATATTTTCGGTCCCGAGTTAGGTCGGTGTAAAATATGACACAATTCGATAAGATAATAAGATAATTTTTTTAAAAAAAACTCCTATGTAAAATATGGTCCGAATAATATCATAAATTAATAATTATTATATAAAAAAAATATATATATAATATCTATGTTAATTACTGAAAATTAGTAATATTTTACTTTGGAATTTTTGTAAAAAGAATTTAAATGAGTTAAAGTTGTTTGTTACTGCCGAATTCTCTTGTAACTTGTAAACAACAACAAAGAAAGAAAAAAACTAGTCCGAATGGGATACAAAATTGGATTCATTTGATAACTAAAGACATAGTTCCATTATGTGAACAAAATACATATTTAAACTACACCAAGATCAAACTTTCTTGATTAAGTTAATTCCTCGGAAGCTGATGCAGCCTGTTTCAGACAATCTCGCATGATCTCTCCAAGTTTAGAACAAGCATCCAAGCAAAGCTGCATTGCCTGCAAAGTTTTACAATTGTTAGCTAACATGTATACACGCTCATATGACACAAATTAGCCCATGATTAAGACCGACCCCTTTTGTCAGATTTGCACACTACAAAGGTCTGAACACACTACGCCTTAGTGACTTAGACAAAGGAAGCAGTTGGCTAACGTCAATAGCGAGAAGAGAAAGATATGTGTATCTAACCATGAGCAGCAATGAAAGGAGAAGATATTATTGAGAGGCATACCTCGTTGATATTAGGCGTTGTCCATTCACCAGTGATGGTTAGCTGAGTGATTTCATAACGAGATGGCATGCACGTCATCGTAAAGCTTCCATCTTCGCAGCCTTCTTCCTCTGTAACCGGGTCAATCATGAGGCTTTTCCCTATGCAAGACTTTAAAAAAAAAGCAGGATTAATTTCTCAGTCAAGTGTTTCAATACAAAAGAAGTAGAAGAGACAACTGTAGGTTTATATGTCACAAACTATGGTGCTCTTGTTTATGTCAATGTAAGTGTTACTTTCTTCACCTAATGCTATTAAAACTTAAGAATTGGTGCAGCAATTGTTGTAACACACACATACCACTGAAACAGCTGTGATAAGGTCATACATCATAATCCCGGCATCCGCTAGAGCAAGACTAGCACATGATATCACAACGGGGAGGTCACCTGCATTACAAACACCATTCGAGAACGTCAAAGTGGGACAAACAAACTAATCTTATAATAAATAGCAATAACCATCCCCACAAGGTTATCATATAACTGAGAATGTATGAGAGAGTCATGAGACTTACTGCCTCCAGATTCAAGCACCAATGCAAAAACATCAACAGTTGTCTTTGGAAACGACTCCATCATTATCACACCTTCCAACGCTTTGTGAAGCATCGATGAGAACTCTTTGTGATCAGTTCCCTGAATAAAACCAAGAATGTATAACTCATTCAGCCATTTGATGATACTAAGTAACGGAAAGATTTCAAATCTGATAAAACTAACGTACCGTGGAAGCAAAAGTTGTATAGGTAACATCGCAATTCAATCTACCAACATCACTGTAACTCATTGCTTTCTTGCTCTCCCTTGGCCCAAATCTAAAGTTTTTGAACAGAAGAAACCAAAAACACAGAACAATATTAAGCTAACAGAGAAGAAATGTTCATGCAAAATCCTGAAAGCAGACACTGAGGATAAGTGTTATCTAATACTCACACTGAAACAATGACTTTCGTGTTCCCAAACTCAGCATAAGCAGAGCCAGAAGCAGAGCTCACAGCACCCGTTTGAAGTACTGGAAAAGGAAAAGAAAAAAGAAACCATTTTTGAGTTAGTCTCACAAAAAGAGACCTCTCAGTGGATTCATGTCAACTAGTGATTGAAATCGTCCACAGATATTTGAAATCATCCGAAAGGGAGTTAGGGTTTTACAGGCAGGACGGCATTGGTGGAAGCCACGGCCATCGGGACGGGTCCAATCGAGGTCGGAATCCTTGAAAATCGGAGGACGAGTTCTGACGAGAGGTTTTGGGGAGTACGTTGTAGCTGCGGCTCCTTGTTTTGCTGCCATTGTTCTGAGCTGAGACTAACAAAATCGAATCGGATTCCTGACAAGAATGGAGAAAACTAATCGATTTATTCAATCAAAGAGGTCACAGTCAATTGGGTCAATCCTAATTTTCGAATTCCTCCAACGTGAGGGATGCGATTGGTCTATGAGGAGTACTGAAGAAACTTACGTGATGGTTTGAGAGAGAGAGAGAACGCGGCGAAGAGCGAGGAAGGACAACCAACACCGCCGTTGGAGATTTAGGGTTTAAGCAAAATAAAGAACAGAAACAGAACAAAAAAGACGGTAATTGTATTATACTATTATTTGTTTTCTTTACTTTATTTTGGTCGACAGGTAATTAACTTTTTTTTTTAAAGCATCGAATTTTAGTAATAATGTACTCGGACAGGTTTTGTAGAAAAAGATTCTGTATTTGTATTGTCATCGTGTCATAATTGAAGTTCAAATTACGTTAGTAGCAAATTTATCATGTAAAACAGATTTATCATATTATGTGACCAAGTCATAACAGATTTATTATGTAAAATATACCGAGAGTCTTTATAGAAAAAGAAATACATTTGGTGGGAACAACAACCAACATCCACAATAATTATAGACTAGAGTTGATAACTACCTGCTTCCAAATTCGATTATGTTAGTCTATTGAAATCCATTTTTGTATAGCTAAATCAACTGTAATCTTCTTCTTGCACTTTGCATTCTGAATCTTTTTCTTTTAAATCACTAACCTACTTCAAAAATAAAAATATATATTACTACCCTACATCTGTTAAATTATGCTTTATGAAAACAGTAACAGATTCATAGATTCATCTAAGAAAAGGGTAAATACATCATTATACTTTCTTGGATATTATATTGCTTTTGTAAAACGATATACACATAAAAATATTTGGTCTAAGAACATAATTTTAAGCATTCCAACGTTATTCATTTTTAGCAACATCATAATACATAATCACTAACCCAAATCATCATATGCAAGTTTTTCAAAAAGGTGTTTTCATTCTCCAAAAAAGTGTCCAATTGATAAAATGAAAAAAATGTATGACATTTTGCTTGAGTGCTTGATCATACGATCTAGGTCCATGAAATCTTATGTGAACAAAAGACGATGTTACCTAATAATTTTCTATACAATTTCAAAGATTAGAGATTTTGGTTGTACATATGTGGTACATATGAAATTGAGATGCGTAGCAATATTTATTCATTCGTCTGTAAGAGCGGAACTGATAAGACCATCTTGACATTTCAGTTGTCCTAAACCGTGTATAGGAATTGACTATTGACAAATCTTCTAAAATCAATTTCATAATAAAAAATCTTAAATGGTTGTTTACTTTTGAATAATAATGGATTTGATTTAATTTTAACAAATTGTTAATTAATTAATAAGGTGTAATAAATATTTTGAATGATTTTAGAAAATTTTCATTAAATTTGAAAATGTATTTAAAAATCATTAGTTGAATACCAGTGATCTACAATCTTTAATCCAATACATCTCCCTTTTTTTATTTTTTTGGTCAACAAATATTTCATAGATTAATCTTAACATCTCCCTTTCTTTAATTTACAAGAAAATGTCAATAAACGTACTATCGCGTTCTGCCCACTATGGCACTATTTGTAATTTGCATGTATTTTTATTTCTTCTAGACATCATCGCATTTTCATAATATGTTTTTTTAGCCGTGTAGTTTTACATCGTGAATCAAATAATAAATGAGATTTATTGATTACTGACTTAACAACAAATCAAAACCAAAGACCCCTATAAAAAGTCAAAGAGAACGCACCGTTTCTGGTAAGGGGAGATAAAAACGAAAACAATCTGTGTGAAAAACCGAAGTCCATAATCCATAACTCTCAGATTTCTTTCTACATCTAATTTTCTTTTATTGTATTTATAGTTTAATTAATAAATCCTCTGTTTCAGTCAAATACAAATAAATCTAGCCATCTAGGCTCCTTTTGGATAGTGTACTTCCCCGGAGCTTAAAACATTCTCTCGTCGTCAAAGTACAGGAAAAAAACAAGAACATCCAGGTATATTCTTGTTTTGCTCATTATGATCACATTGTTACGTTTCTTCATATGATTTTTTAATTCGTCCATTAGAAATAATGTAGTTTTTCTTATTCTATTATGAGGCAGCTCAGATTTGTCTCTTCTTATTATAATAAGATCATCGGCTCATACTTGTCATCACGTCCTTACGATTCATACCAATCCCTTGTTTTTTTTTCTTCCTCTTCGATCATTTCGGGATAAATCAAATTCCATTTGTTGTATAATTTTGTCAAAACATGATCATAATCAATAATGAAATTCATAATTTTGTTAGCTTTTTGT
>CACVBM020000999.1:622563-1067891 GCA_902728155.2 Microthlaspi erraticum
ATTGATAGTTGCTCCTCACTGGACGAATTGGATGCGATTTGCAGAGAAGGGAAGGTGAAAACAGCTGTTGAGATCATCAAATCATGGAGAAACGAAGGCTATATTGTAGATTTAACCAGACTCTTGTGGCTGGCACAGCTCTGCGGAGATGCACAAGCTTTGGAAGAAGCTAAAGTTGTTCATGAGTTTATTACTTCTTCGGTTTCATCTTCAGATATCAGCGTTCACAACTCGGTAATAGAAATGTACTCCGGCTGCGAGGCCGTGGAAGATGCGTTAACCGTTTTCGATAGTATGCCGGAGAAGAACTCGGAGACTTGGTGTGGTGTCATAAGGTGTTTAGCGAAGAACGGACGAGAGGAAGACGCTATTGACATGTTCAATCGTTTCAAAGAAGAAGGAAATAAACCAGATGGGGAAATGTTTAAAGAGATCTTCTTCGTGTGTGGTGTGCTTGGTGACATCAACGAGGGGATGTTGCATTTTGAGTCGATGAGCAGAGACTATGGAATCGTCCCTCGTGTGGAGCATTACGTGAGCCTCGTGAAGATGTTGGGTGAGCCTGGTTATTTAGATGAGGCCTTGAGGTTTGTTGAATCGATGGAAGCGAATGTTGATCTGTGGGAGACGTTGATGGATCTGTCGCGAGTTCACGGGGATTTAGAGCTCGGTGAGCGGTGTCAAGACATGGTTGAGGAGCTTGATGGAAGCAGGCTGAACAAGGAGTCAAAAGCAGGTCTTGTCCCGGTTAGGGCATCAGACGTGGCGAAAGAGAAGTTACGGAGAATGGTGAGGAAGAAGAAGTTTGAGGCTGAGAAGATTATGGCGGCTGGAGACATATCTCGTCCGGAGAACAGAGAGTTTTATTTGGCGCTGAAGGGTTTGAAAGAGCATATGGTGGAGATTGGTTATGTGCCTCAGTCCAAACTTGCGTTACACGACGTGGATGAAGAGAGCAAAGACGAGAACCTTTTTAACCACACGGAGAAGTTCGCTTGCATCGTTAGCTTTCTCGACACTCCTGCGCGCTCTGAAGTACGGGTGTTGAAGAATTTACGTGTCTGCGTTGATTGCCATAACGCTCTGAATCTCATGTCCAAGATCGTTGGGAGATTGGTGATTTCTAGAGATGCAAAGAGGTTTCACCACATGAAAGATGGTGTTTGCAGTTGTAGAGATTATTGGTGATTCTTTATGAGGATTTTGCTTAGTTCTTAGAAGCAAAACATCCTCCAAAACCTGTTTACTTTTTAGTATTTTATAGACAAAATGTTTGCTTCTTTGATCTCCGAAACAGCTGAAGTAGTTTTAAAGAAACACATTTTGGATTAGAGAATAATTTAACAAAATGTATGAAACAATGAACCAACTTATAAATCATTAAACTTTAAATTCCGTCACTTCACGGCCTACGAGCGCTGAGAAGTTTAACGTCGTCGATGACGGGCCCACACAAGCTCGAGAAGTCGTCGTTTCTCATGGCGTAAAACGTGCTGTAGAACATGACTCTAGTACGACCCGAGACGGCGACGAATCTGAGTGAAGCTCGCTTGAATCCTCCTTTCCCTTTTGATTGGTACGGAACCTTGAGCGTGTCTTTGCCGGCGAAAGCTTCGACGATCATAGAACCGGCGCAGGCGTTGCTTGCGTCTCCGACGGCGAAAGAGAGGACGTAGGTCTTCCCCGGGATTGTGCGGACGACTTGCGCGACCGCACTCTCTTTCCCTGCGACGAGTTCGACGGCGCGACGGCCTTGAGGGACGGAGAAATGATCGGAGTCGATGTATTTAACGGCTTTGAGAGACTCGACCATCCATCCCGGTAACGGAGAGTGGTCGTCGACGGAGTTTGGCGGGATCAAAACTCCCGATGACGTGTTGGGTAAAACCCATGGGCCTTCTTCGAATCCTCCGTTCTTCAGAATGTTCTCTGCAAAACAAACCCCTCAAATTTTAAGTATTTCCGTATTTGACCTACGAAGAATCTTTTCTTTAAAACGAAACCCAAATTTTGCAATAAATTAATACAACAAGACTCACTGTTGGTGGGACGAGGAGGATAAAGAGCTCTCATAGCAACACCGTCGATAAGTGGACCACAAGCAGGATCTTCCTCAACACCTGGATTATGTATGACTATCTCTGCATGATCACTCTGGGCCTTAAAAGCCCACGAATATAAATCCCAACCGGAGCTACTATACACTGTTTGGATCGGCATCACTCCGTGGTGAGGAGCGACTGAAACGTTTAACTGCTCGTCCTGAGCGCATGTTCGAGCTGCACTGAACGTGATCGAGTAATAAGAACCTTTCTTGACGTTAAGTTTCTGTTTGATGGAGGCTTCGTTGCCTAGACGCACTGCGAAAGCGCCTTTAGGCACGACGAGGATCATGTCGCCTTGTTTGTGTCCTGAAGGAATGTACTCGACGAAGCCTGAGAGTTCCCAGTTTGGGATCGCTGTTTTGCTCATCACTTGTGTTCCTTTCATGTCCGATTGTCGTGGTCCTAATTCGAAGCCACCGTTTGGTAGTAGCCCTGTTTTTTTTTTTTTCCGTAAAATAAGAGCGGAAAATAAAAAAAAGTTAGATACAAGGTCTACACTCTACATGCATATATTTGAATAATTTTAGGTTAAGAAAACAGAACAACAAGCCATTTCCAAATTCTATCTATATATCAATACACCAACTTTGAGTATAGTTTCACTTTTCACATAATGTTTTCTGTATATGTGGGTAATCAAAACCAATTTTTTTGTATATACAAATTTGGACCTAGCTAGTGTACGTATAGTTGGTGACAATACACTTTCACTTTTTACATGGGGAGTGTTTAATGAATAGTGGTTTTTGCTATTTTGGATCTGTGATTAACCAAGTGGTGATAATAATTAAAAAGCCGAAGTGTATGAAATATTTAAACCAATAAGATAAGGGTATACCGTTGATATATTTATGAAATGTTGCAGATGGGAAGGTGAAAGTAATTTAGTGATGCATTTATTGACAAAAACCATGTGCATTTACAGATCTGTCTCGCCGTAACAAGTCATACTTCTATCCATTATTCTCTCTAAGTATTTTGCTTTTAATATTCCCAAGTTTATTTCTGTAGTGTTAACTGGAACAATCTCAAAGTAGAAGAGTATACGCAAAGAAAAAAACATTAACATCTTAAAAAGATAGATCGCCATATTTTATGTCACTAGTCCACCGGTTCTTCGATGATTTGTGGTGCCAATACAAGCGAAAATTTTGACGATGAACAAAACTTCCGATATGCAAGTTTGTAAGATGCCATTGGATGAAACTGTAACATGTTTTCGAAAAAACGGATTTCTTAACTACAAGAGTTGTTACTTTTTGGTAGTTAGTTAACTACTGCCTACTGGTATATTGTTTTTGGGTTTGGATCATATATATAAACATGTTGCGAGATTTGAATACAAAAGATAAAGAATGAGGGACTAACCATCTTTGAAGCAAAATGCAACGTAGAAGATTGATTGAAGTAGAAGAACCACTATTACTCCCATCTCTTTCATTTCTTTCGATTTTTGTACCCCAATTATTTTGTTTTATAAAATACCTTAAGAAAAGGAAAAAAAGTAGAGAAGAGTGAGCGAGAGAAGGAATGTTTAGTGGAGTGGAAGAGATGGAGGAGGAGAGAGCTCTTCTTATATGCAAAGTTGTACAAGAAAAGCCCCTTGCCTTTGGTTTAAACTACGGCATTGACACTAGAGACTTGTGTCGGAACAGCATTGGTCCCTTTTTTTTAATCCATCGTTCCTTGGAAATGGGTCACTTTATCTTAGAAGGTTTGACTAAACAACATTGGTCTAATTGCTATTATAACGAAATCCCTGATTGAATTAGTATCACAAATTGCCAAGACTCTGTGGTAAATCTAATGCTGCCCTTTGCACAATTTTGTCATACTGAGCATAAGTTACAAAATATATGTTGATGTTTTGGTCAAGATATCGAAAATATTTGCTTTTATGAAGAAAATCGTCTGTTTTTTTTTTTTTTTTGGAATCGATTGTACAGGAACAGCTGCAAAACATTTAGATTTAACTGCAATTTGAAAATGATAAATATAGTTTTGGTTAGTGAAGAGGACAAAAGCTGTGGGACAATGTGGTCTCTCACATGCCTCTGCACATTGGTTCTCGCATCGCCACAAGTTAAAGTTAATTATGCTCTGAATTATGAATTATCTATCACATACTGTAGTCTGTAGAATATATACATAACGAATGATAGGAACAATACTTTAAAAAGAAAACAAATCAAATCCAAAGGGGGCGGTTGAATCAAAAGCTTGATCTGTGTGCCAAATCCACAGCAAGGCATATGGCTCAGGTTCTTTCACGGGATTGATTGGTGGTTTCCAATCGTTACGATTGGAATTCTTAGTGGAACAGAAGTTACGTACAGAACAAATGATTAGTTTTAGCAGTTTAATAAATAAAAAAATGATTTAATTAGTCCATTGTTACTTTTTATCTGTAGATAGTTCAAAAATAATTGCCCAACTCCGATCTAACTTTGAAGTAGTCTTTTTCAACTTTTCATGTGCTTTCTTAGATTTAGCCTGCACATCTGTCAGGTCAATAATCATCGATATTATATTCTCAAACCAAAGTAATTTCGGATCATCAATAATCCATTCATGTCGAACATGGTCAACATAACCTCAAATATCTAAGCATAATGGTTTGTTTGTAACACACTAGCTAGTATAAAATAATCAAGCAATCATATTACTATAAATTTCAAAATATAAACCGAAAGTTGGCTTTAACATTATCTATAGTGTAGTCATAGATTTAGTCAATTAGATATAATGGTCGGACTAGGCAAAATGTGAAATATATGCAGTATGCTTGTAGTTGTGTCATTTACAGAAAACTTCGAAATGTTAGTTTGACTAAACAAGAGGATATTAGAAAAACTGTTTACGAGAAAAAACAATGCATAAACAATAAATCTTGTATACATATGGGTTTACCAATGCATAAACAATGCTCGTAGTCAATCGCAAATCTGATCCACGAACATATGACTATTATAGAGTGAAATGATATTGAAAAAAATGGATAATCGAATTTTGTCTTTGCAGCTAGAACTAAGATAATGGATCACTGCGAGAAAAGGGCACCGACTCTCTTAGCGGTGATTTGATTGCACACGTTCTTGTACCAAAAACATAGTGCGTGCGTGTTTATAGATACATACACATGCATGATGCATTGCAGTATGAGTAAATACATTTCTATAATACCTATGACATGCAATTGTTGCATGATCCACTAATAAATATCCGATCCATATCTAGGATTCGTATACACAAAATGTGTATATGTACACCATGAGTTAAGTAGTCTACATAAAGTTAGTTCAATTTTATATCATAGGAGTATTTTATATACTTAAATATAACATGCGTTTGTTGCTAACATGTTCCACTAACAATCAATACCCATGTGCCCATCGTATATATGTAACTGTTATGTATGAGTCAATTAGGGGTTACATAGTCATGTAACTTTGGTAAAATACTACTATAGATATGCATGCATGGGGAAGTGGACCAACTTTTACTAAAACGACATTTTGACTATTGTCTTTCTTGGTTTGCAAAACTAGTAGAAATATACTAGCTTATCAGAATTCAAAACTCTCACCAAACCATTAAATGTGACACAGTACGTGACAGATGAAATCTACAATCAATGTGAATAACATATTCAGTCTTTTAGATTATATTGATAGCATATGTTTAACATAAAAACTATATTTATCTATACTTATATGTATAGCTTTAGATGTAGCTGCAGTTAAAACTTTAATGCAACATCATCAACTTGTGTATGAAAATCATTTTGTTTGATTAACAAATACAAAAATCTGTAAATGGTGTACTCAGAAATCAGAATAGCTCAATAACTGTCGAGGTTAGTAGATAGAATGTTGATTTTTAAAATTAAAGAAAAAAGAGTAACAGGACATTGTTTGAATGGAGCGAAGTAACTGATGAGAAGACATGGAAGAAGAAAAGGACAAAACAGCCGTCAAAATTTGAGAATTTCCATAAGAACATTGGATGGATTACTGGACTACCCACGTGGAAGACACTTACTGTGCCTGTCTCACCGATGAATCTTTATTTATTTCCAAACAAAAATTTGGTGTACTAGTAATATTTTTACAAAAATGAAAGTGTTTCACCAACGAGACTGCTGCGGTTAAATCATTTTGATTTGTAATATACGAAATGTTGCGGTTTCTTATGAGGACGATATTTGATCTCAGGCCATTCTCAGCCTATATGTCAAATCCTTAACTTCTACACCATCATGATTGATCGATCGTTTCTCACTCTAGTTAAGCATTTGGGCTCTACAATATTCATACCATGATGAGATTTCAGACTAACAAACCTCATCATGGAAGAAAAGAAAAACATATTACGCAATAAAATTCTCATAATCTTAAGAGTCTCAACTCAACTCCTCCCATCCTCTCTTTATTTATAAAAATGAAAAAGAGCAAAAGAGAGAGAGATAGAGAGAGAGAAGGATAAAGAAGGGGACAGAGAGGGAGATGGGTAGCTAAAGAAGAGATCTGGCCTGATTCTATTCAAGACTTGTGTCCCAGTGACCCAGTCTCCACACTCACATGCATATGCTCTTTTCTGTATATATTTAATGATTTGAATCCTCCCAATTCTACATAACATGGGTCTGTATCATATGAATGATGAGCACAAAAGTTCAAAAGAACTCATCTTACACTCTTTTAACATGGGCTATTTTCCACTACCAAGCAGGATTTTGTGTGTATTTGATTGTGTTCGAACATAACATAAGATTTTTTTTTTTCAATTATGTTCATACTCGCCGATCTTAAAAAATATGTTGATGAAACATGGCCCATCCAAACAACCAAGGTGTATATGTAGTCATGGCAAATATATACATTTCACTTCATACGACTTTAAAGCCTCTGAGAAACCAAATTATATCAATGGAACATCAAAGCAAACGGAGAAAATGAATTACCATTGAGACATAATTTGAGTAGCGTCATCGATTTTATTCAAGCCAGTAAAACGCAAAACGTAACTAGCAAACAACATATCCGTTTAGGAGAATACTACTATCACAAGACTTATGCTTTTCAAGTAGTATATAGCTCTGTTCAGAAAGTGAAGAAACAAAAAATATCAAATGTTGTCGAATCCATTTGGAGAGGAGAGATTTATGCAGAGAAGCAGCGTTGATCACAATAAAGGTGAAAAAGGAATTGCTTATGGAAGTGTGCGCTCGTAGAGTGGCAGAGCTCCCAAAGCTTCTCGTTCAAGTCTTTCCCTCTCAACCTGCAACATAAAAGACAACGTCAACACCATTAAAACATTCCTAACAGTGTTATCTCTGATGTAAAGACTTCAGGGTTTAGGAAAGCAATTCATGCATCTCAAAGTTTTAACCACTGTTTCAGGCAGTATGCAACAAACTGACGACAACGAGGCATGTCAACGAGACATGCACAAAAGAGGAAACTTTATTGCAAATACAAGGAGGAATAGAATGCTATAGTAGTAGTAACACTAAAAATTTCTAGATACGGATTTAAAGATAAAAAAATCAAAAGAGACTTACAAGAGCTAGCATATCCTGCAGATAGTAACGGAATGGGGTCTGCTTCGCCTGTATATGATCAAACAACCTCGATTAGAAAGTTACAAAAAAATTCAAAAGAATGCCTATCAGTTACAGCTTAACATTGTACACCAATGTCAGTGCGTACATCAGTAATCTCATAGTATACATACAAATCACCATTAAACTTTAATGTAACAAGGAACCATCTTATTTCCTTTCCAAATTTTCTGATAACCTCTAGCAATAGCAGAGTTTATACAGTAATGCAATTATGCAAGAGATGCATACAACATACTGAAATTTAATTAGCTTATATACAGCCCAAGTTCCACTATCACAAAAAAACCCAAAAAAGTATTATAAATGTAAGCCAATTCTACCGATGAACTAGACTAAGACAAATTTTTTAGCTTTTGCATCAATTTGAATTGAGAATCTCAAACAAAAGTTTCTGATATTTCTTCAATTTCCTCATTGTTCTATCAAAAGACGAAACTGAATCTAAGTAGCCTAGTGGATTCCATTAGAATTGTCACCGTATCAACATTCAATCCATATCTTTGTTCTATTTCATCGGTTAACCAAAAAAAGTGGAATATGAAAGAGTACCTGAAGATCCTTGGAGAGGTACTCATGCTTCATGGAGAGGTCCATGGCACGCTTGAGACGCTGGTTGCGAGCGTCGACTACCTCCCTGGGCAATCTGTTCATTGCCTCTTTTATGTCCATACTGTAATACTGATCGAACAGATCATCGTACCTGAGACCTGAAAAAAAATGGAAACACAGACACAAGGAGCAGATTCAGAATCAAAAACAAAAAGATTTCAGATACAGAGTCTCATTGAACAACCAATCCAGATTCAAAAAAATTAGGGTTTTCGAGAGAGATCTGACCGTATCTTCGAAGGCGAGTCTCTATGGTATTCTTATGGATACGAGCGAGGGGGTTGATCTTTGGATCGCAGAACGATTTCAGTAACGACGCCATTTTTTTCCCTCAATCGATTTTTTCTCTTGCACCGATTTTGCTTTCTCTCGAGCTGCTCTTTCTTTCAGATATACTCGTATTCAACATCTGGGAGAGAAATGAGGGCAAAATCTAGAACGATTTCAAAACGACGTCGTGTTGTTTGCTGTTTTCTTGGGCCTTAAGTGGGCCAATTAAACTTCTTAAAATGCTTATTCTTGTAACTGCGTGAATTTATGGCATCTTGACTGACGTATCGTCATATTCCCAAAGTGCGTGCGTAGCGTAGTGATGAGTTCTGTGACATTGATGTTCATGTATTGGGTGAAGTCGTTCCTTCCCAAAATACCATTTAAAAGGAAAATGAAAAAAAAAATATCAATATCTGTAAAATAGTTTGAAATTACCGTTTGGTTAAATTGAGATTTATATTCGATTTTTTTTTTCGACCGTAATTTTATGATACTTTTTTCTTGTTTTCAAAATTTATGGTACTTTAAAAACAAATTAAAACCAAATTTATGGTATGACGCGTACAGATAGTGATAGTCTGGTAGATTCCAAAATTCATGCGTTTTATTTTGTCACGTCAAACGAATCTAGTTTATAAGAGTAAGAAACAAATCTGAATATTCTTGTTCCCTTTTTTATTACGCAGCGAGGAGAAGCAGTTACAGAGGGGCAAAAAGGTAAAAAAGCAGAGAAACACAGGGAGGTCACACCCAAGTTTAGAGCAACGGATTCGGGAGGAGACCAACCCATGTGTGCGCTTCCTCTCTCGACAACGGAACGTGAACGGATTTTCAGTTAAAAATCCTCCAATCCCTCGGAGAGGGAAAGAGAGAGAGTAGCTACGATCGATCGGAATGGAGAAGAAGACGAAGATGGTGTGGTTCTGGCCGCTGAAGCACGACGGTGGAGCAATCAAGGAGGCGGAGGATGTGGAGGCGGAGCATTTATCGATAGGAGGGACAATGAGCCACTACAGCTTTAGCAAAGGTCTTCTTCCTCCGCTCGGTGTCAATTCTCGCGCTAGCCGTCACGCTAAGCTCCGCTCCTTCATCGTATCTCCCTTCGATCCTCGTTACAGGTACGAGTCCGTAATTTCTAGCTGATTCTCTGTGTTTCCATTCTTCTTATATACATCGCTTTGATAATTTACGCTAGCTAAATCACTCATGTGTTCTCTCTGCATGCTTGCTTCTCTTATCCGTTTCTTCTGAGATTTCTGGAGATAACTATTAGTTCTTAATTTTTGCTCCATTGAAGCTAATCCTCTCTTTGGAAACTATTCCACAATTTTTAATGATTCCACAGTGTTCGATGAAATGCTAATCAGTGTTATAATTCACTAATCTCGCATTAATTTTTTTTTCAGAGCGTGGGATTGGTTTCTAGTGGTGTTGGTGCTCTACACAGCGTGGGCGTCGCCTTTTGAGTTTGGGTTCCTGCAAACACCAAGAGCGCCTCTCAGCATTCTAGATAACATCGTCAACGGATTCTTCGCCGTGGATATTGTTCTGACGTTCTTCGTTGCCTTCCTCGACAAGGCAACTTATCTCCTTGTCGATGATCCAAAGCGAATAGCTTGGAGATACACTTCCTCTTGGCTGATCTTTGATGTGGTGTCCACAGTTCCTTATGAGCTCTTTGCCAGCTTGTTGCATAAGACTATTCAAGGATATGGAATTTTCAGCATGTTGCGTCTTTGGCGTCTTCGCAGGGTCAGTAAATGTTTTGCAAGGTGAGATTTGAATGTGTATGATCCTCTATATATGGTTACAAATTTCTGAAAAAGCTCTATGATAGTAATCTTTCTTGATTGATCAGATTGGAGAAAGATCGGAGATACAATTACTTTTGGGTTCGATGCACGAAGCTTCTCCTCGTTAGTAACTTCTCTGTACACAATCTTTCATTAAACAACTTTTGATGTCAGTTTAAGAAATTTGATTGGTCGTAATGTTATAGGCTACTCTCTTTGTGGTTCACTGTGGCGCATGCTTCCTCTATTCGATAGCTTCACATTACCCAGAGCCTTCCGAGACATTTATGGCACTTGCGGAGGAGAATTGGACGAAGAAGAATATGCTTATCCGGTATATTACATCAATGTATTGGTCCATAACCACCTTCTCAACGACGGGTTATGGTGATATACATGGTAATAATGCAAGAGAGAGGGCCTTCATTTTCTTCTACATGGTCTTTAATCTTGGCTTGTTAGCTTATATCATTGGTAATATGACCAACTTGGTGGTTCATGTCACCAGTCGCACCAGAAACTTTGTAAGTTCTGCTTATGGTTTCATTCATTGCTCTTTCTCCCTTCATAGACTCATTTTGTGTTCATTTTCATTAATTCAGAGAGACACCATCCACGCCGCCTCAGCGTTTGCTCAGAGGAACAAACTTCCAGTGCGCTTGGAGGAACAGATGGTAGCTCATTTGTCATTGAGGTACAGAACCGATTCAGAAGGTCTGCAGCAGCAAGAAATTATTGAGTCTCTCCCCAAGGCTATTCGTTCCAGCATCTCTCATTACCTGTTCTACGAAGTTGTGGACAAGGTTTACTTGTTCCATGGAATATCCAATGATCTTCTGTTCCAATTGGTATGTTTCTCATTGCAAAGATTCACAGTTTTCTTCCTATATAAAGATTCCTTTGATGGAACACTGATTTACACTTCTGAGATTTATGTAGGTCTCTGAGATGAAGGCTGAGTATTTTCCTCCCAAAGAAGATGTGATTTTGCGGAATGAAGCACCGACAGACTTTTACATAATGGTTACAGGAGCTGTTGTAAGTTTTCTTGGTTTATTATTACTTTATTAACTGAAAAATTATACGTATTCATATACATTTTAAGAATGAGATTGTTGACATTTCTACTTTACGTACAGGAAATCATTGCATCTGTGAATGGTGTGGATCAGGTAAATGCTGCATTGTTAGTTCCCTTTTAAGTTTGTTTAAAGATGCGGTTTGCGTAAGTCTTAATATGTGATTTGCATATTCATTGCAGGTAGTTGGTGAAGCACAGACAGGTCATGTTTTTGGTGAAGTTGGGGTGCTATGTTACAGGCCACAGTTGTTCACAGTTCGTACCAAGCGATTGAGTCAATTGCTTCGTCTAAACCGTACAGCGTTCTTAAATCTTGTTCAAGCAAATGTTGGTGATGGGGCAATCATCATGAATAATCTTCTTCAGGTTGGTCCAAAGCTATTTCCTTATAAACCCATAATATTTGCTACAAAAGTTTTAGCCTGTTTCTGTATGCTCATGTGAGTTATGTTATGGTCTAATGCAGCATCTGAAAGACTCAGAAGATCCAGTGATGAAAAGCATTTTGGCTGATACAGAACAGATGTTGGCTCAAGGGAAAATGGATTTACCTCTCAGCTTATGTTTTGCAGCAGCAAGAGGAGACGATTTACTGCTGCATCAGTTATTGAAACGAGGCTCAAACCCTAATGAAACGGATAAGAATGGTCGAACCGCACTGGTCAGCCTCCGTATTCCTCTGTATATACAATTTATCATATCCTTCTTCATTCCAAAAACTTGCTGAATGCTTACACTCATCAATCTGTGTGTTTTGTTCGTGTGTGTATTATCTATCTCAGCATATAGCAGCATCAAAAGGAAGCCAATATTGTGTTGTGTTACTTCTCGAGCATGGAGCAGATCCTAACATTAGAGGTATAACATAACAAAGGTTTTGCAAGTCCATTACGCATATATCATCGTTTAGTAATTCCTTAAAATCAACTTTTGTATTTTGCAGATTCAGAAGGAAATGTGCCATTATGGGAAGCAATCATTGGGAGACATGAAGAAATATCTAAACTCCTATCAGAAAATGGCGCAACGCTAAGCGTTGACACAGTAGGCCGTCTCTCTTGCGTAGCCGTTGAACAAAACAGCTTAGACGCACTCAAAGACATTGTTAAATACGGCGGAGATATCTCACTCCCAGATAGCAACGGAGCCACAGCTCTGCACAGAGCAGTGTCAGAAGGAAACATGGAGATTGTGGAGTTCTTGTTAGAGCACGGAGCAGATATGGACATGCCAGATGTTTACGGTTGGACGGCTCGTGGTCTTGCTGATTATCAAGGACATGAAGACATTAAAGCTCTGTTTCATAATCAGAGACCAGTTGAGAAGAAACCAAAATCTGGTTCTGGGACACCAGAGATTAAACCATTGATGAAGCATTTTAGCGAGCCTGCAATGACTCACCAGCTTTCAACTGAAGCAATGCCGCCTCTTGCTCGAGCCGTCTCTCAGAGACGCAAGCTCAGTAATTTCAAGAACTCGCTGTTTGGTATCATGTCAGCAGCAAACACTGGTAACTAAAACGCCTCTTGGTCCATCCATCTTTACCATAAGCTGCAATCTAACACTTCTGCATTTTTTTTTTGTGAATTTGTCAGGTGATGAAGGAGGAGGAGCATCGACAGTAAATGCTAGAAGTGAAGGAGTTGGTGTGGTTTATCCGGCGAGAGTGACGATCAGTGGTGAGGCTTCCTCCTCTGGTAAAGTGATAAAGCTACCGAATTCACTCGAAGAGCTAATTGAGATTGGTGAGAAGAAGCTGGGGTTCGTAGCCACAAAGATTCTGACGAAAGAAGGAGCCCAACTTGACGACATCAGGCTTATAAGAGACGGCGATTTTCTCCTTCTTCTACAGGTTTCTTTGTGAGCACGCAAGTAAAATGAAAATTGTAATACATTTCAAGAGATTGTATATTTAAATAAATCAGAATTCCTTTTTTTCACATCTTTTTAAAAGTTAAAAGAAAGAGTTATTAGCATCGTTTTAGTTTATGCCTTTTATTAATTAATCTAGATAATAGTAGTTTAGGGTTTTATTTTTATTTTTAATCGGCCTTAAAGTTGTTGCATTTTAAAGTTTTTTTTTGTTATATTGCATTTTATTTCATTTTAAAATTTGAACATGAAAAAGGAGAAACAACCAAGAATCAAAGCACTAAATTTAAAAATAAAACGCGATGATCATAATCTATTAGTAGACTCTATTAATCCACGGAGGACATGTGTTTCCACGGAGGACAAGTGATTAGTACGAATCTATTAATCCACGGAGAACATGTGTTTCCACGGAGGACAAGTGGTTAGTACGAATCTATTAATCCACCGACGAGAAGTGATGTTCTGAGAAATTAAATGTCCCCACCTCAAAGAGTCTACTTAACAAAGATGGTAGTTTATTTAGGATTGAATGACATAACTTTTGTGGAATAAAATCAATGTAGCCGTTTGTGATTTTGGTGTTGGCAGATTATCCATTGGAATTCATATGGGGCTTAGCTTGACATTCCTCGGAAAAGAAGGTTTGAAGGAGATACAAGTACATGCACACTGCTTGCACAATTGCTTAGCTACAAGGTAGAGTTGGACATATGCAACAGATAAAGGAGAGATGATGTGCGTGTAGTACAAGCATGCGCTGTGGGTGTAGTTAAAGCTTGCGTTAAACTTCTACGTAACATAATCTTTTTGGACTGACATGTAAGAAATCATTGAATGGGGCTTTAAAATCTATACTGACTCTCCGGACCAATTGTGTGTGAGACATGTTTGTCACCACCGGTTCTATTCATTAAATTTAATATTTAGTACAATGAAAGAAGGCATGACCAAGAAAATTCTAACGCTGCTTCTAGATGAGCTTTCAAATTAGCAAACATAATCCTTGATAGTGGAACATATTTCTCTTCTATAAGGCAAAGGTATTCATGTTCCTTTGGACTTGAACAAAACAAAATGAAGTAAACAAAACTTCCTCTTTTAGCCCTAAAGGCAGAAATGAGAACATTGTCGTGTGATATGTACTTTTTGTTGAGTAAATAAACGCAGAGAGCAAACAGATTCATCAAAACATAACACACAAGTGAGGAAACCAAAAACGTTTCATAGAAGAAACAATCAGGACGTTTCGTGTAGTGGTATCCTCTCTTTCCCCATTCTTTTTCTGCTTGCTTCTTCTGTTGCCTTCAAACATGCATATTCTTGCTTTACTACTTTGAAGCAAGATCCTCAAAAGATTTTTTTTAACATAAACAAGACTTATGAATGTCCATTGTTTTCCGGATATACCTGAGGAGAATATTGAAAGTAAACAAAATAAGGTTTACAAAAAAAAAAGGTTTCTAAGAAAATGTTTTTCAAGGATTTTATATAATTACCACTTGGGATCTGTCTTCTTTGACAGTCAGGGTTCTATGCTTGAGTTCACCTCTGCTAGTAGTAATCTCATCTAGAATCTCTGCATCGTAAAACTCGTCTTCACTTATCTCAACAGAACTCATAGGATGATCATGCGCCTCTCTTAGCTCTCCCTGGTCTCGAAAACACATTTTTGTTTTTCAGTAATCTTAATTTTTACTGGAGAAAAAACCGAAACGAAAATAATGAATACGTACAGTGAAACCGAAGCTGGGGTTCCGTTGTGGTGCACCAACCATCTCCTCGTACTCTGAAGAATCTAAAACTTGGAGATGAGATGGATCGAATATCTTTGGGAGGATGTATTGTCTTAGAGCAATGAGGATGAAGAATGGCAGTGGGAACAATATTCCTCCAACAGGTATCCATGTCACTCCATAACATATCAGAAAATACAGAAGCTGGAAGAGCGTAAACATAACAATCGACTTGTATGGTACTATCTCCATAAATGATGAATGTGAGCCTTCAAGGACTCTGTTCACACAAGAAAATGCAAGAGATATCAGAAAATTGTTGTGAATTGAATTTCAAAATGGTTTTTCATGTATAAAGAAGGTGCGTGTGAGAGTACTTGAATCGACGACCAGGAGTGATGAATAGCAAGAGGAGTCTTTCCCAGAATTGATTCCCAGGGAGACTATCAACAGCCATGTAAGTGAAGTAACCCCATAGAACTGAAGTTGGTATCATTCTCAGAACTGGTACTGCTAATACCAACAATCCAACAAGGATTGATTGCAGGAGATTGCTCACTCTCTGCTCGTTTACTCTAACCGGCAAATTGTCTTCTATGTGTACCTCTGGATCAAATTTCTTCCCCTTTATGTCTCCTTTTCCATCTTCTGCTTTCATCACTGCTTCTTTCAAGTTTTCTAACTCTTTCTCTACCACACTAGCCTGATCAAAGTTTCAAATTGATATGGTAGGGTGAGAAGTTAACTTCTTGGAGAGAAAGAAAGAAAATGAGAGGGATATGTTTATATGCCTTAGGGGATAGTTCCATTTCTATAAACACATCTTGCATCCTCCCGTAAATCTCTGACTTGCTTGCTTTTGCCTTCATGCATTCTTTTGCTTTTTGCACCATCTTCTTTCGCATTTGCTGCAATTGATTCTCAAACATTTCAGATTTCAAAACCAAGTGAAAAGTAGGAATTTTTTTTAAAAAAAGCAATCAGGATATTCATTTTCTAACCTGTTTCTTAAGTACTGCAAGACTCTTTGTGTGCATAGGGGATTGTGGAATGACTCCATTCGACGGAGGAAGTCCAAGCAGGCCACAGATTAATGTCTACAGCAACTTAGAAGCAAATTAATTAGTATTCATTCTAACATTTAAAACTAAATCATATGAACCAACTTCACAATCCAGTACCATGATTCCTAAAATGAAGATGTCATAGTGATAAGCCGGCGGATTTTTCAGATTAAACTCCTTCTGCTGAGCCATTTGTGCAGATACACAGTGATCAAAGAAGTATAGACCTGCTATCATGATCGCTGGTATAAATGCAGCAAAGATGTAAGGAAGTGGGACCTTTCCCATATCCTGCAGTAATTTTTACCAATACAGTTAGACTTTAGAGTGTCACATTCACAAGGTAGTGGTAGTAGACTAGTAGTACCTTGACGACTGTCCAGTGATACAAGGACTCGCTCTCCCAAATCAGCGGACATTTCAGCCTCCTTGGAACTCCTTCAGGAAGGTTTCTAGGGACTAAGAATGAGACTGCGCTCCACAATACAAGCATGAGGAGAGTTCCATAATCACTGATAAAACCTCGCATCCATCCTGCAATAATGAAGCTAGTTATTGTCCAAAAATCTCTCTTGATTCTGTCAAGTTTTCATCTATATAGCCAAGAAAATTATCTGTTTACACATACTAAAGCCATATTTCCATGATCTTGCCCTCCTGCTTTTTATGGCAGTGTAAAGAAGACCAAATGAGAAGATTACTGCAAGAAGCCCATTGATATACAGCCACTGAAATTGATACACCTCCAATCTTGAATCTTCATATTTTGGGACAAAAAACTCACCGACAAGTCCCTGCACAATTAGGAAAAGAAAAAAAAAAAGCTTCCTCTTTGAGTTTTAATATGTTCAAGTGACTTTTGAATGACTTTTACCATAGATTTAATTACCCATCAGAACCTTAACAGCCTCTTGGATAAAAAGAACGGTTATGAGCATTCCAAAGAGTTCTCCTGCAATTCTGGTAAACCTAGAAATGATGTTGCATGCGTTTAACATTGCAAGAATCATAAGCAAAACTGCTGTCCAAACACAGACCCTGTTAAAAAGAAAAGCAAAAAAAAAACAAAGAGTTCCACTGTAAATGCAAAACAGAGGAATTAGCAAGAAAAGCCAGAAATGTACTTGTTCACCACTTACCATCCTGCCCAAGCTAAATAGAGTTTCTGGCCCAATTCAGGCCTGCTTTTACTGAAGCTGTGAAGATATGTATACATGATAATTGTGGGTTCTGCAACGCCTACTATCAACAAAGGTTGTCCACCAAAAATTGAATGAATGATTCCACAAATAGCTGTGGAAGCTAATGATTCCGAAATGCCAAGGCTTCGATCTAAAAAAGTAAGAGAGTGATGATAAAAAACCATCAGACAGATTATCATATAAGCAACAAATCTTAGCATATTATGGATAGAAGAAGATCACCTGTCTCTCTGCCTAACTGCTCGCCGAATGCAATCACAGGCAGTGCAGAGGCAATGAATATATACAGAGTTGGAGCCAGTATCCTGTAAACTCATAGTTAAAAACCAAAAAATTGAAGGAGACGAGACGTTACATCATCAGATAAGGCATGAACATACCTAACACCAGAATTGAAAGCAGCAAGCCAGTCTTGTTTATAGCACTTTCTTCTTCCTTTGAAATCGTTAATGATTCCTCCAAAGGGAGTTTTTACTCCTTCCATGGCTGACATTCAGGAATCAGCAATGCCTATATGGATCCATGAAACAAAAAACTAAAAATCAACTCATCTTTCTATCAAAGCTTTCGCTACCTTCAATTTCCCTTCAACCAAACAATTATTCATGTCGTAGCTACGATGACGAAGCCACACCCCAAACATAGAAATTATGATTCCGCCTTCAATATCTACTAAACGAATCGATCAAACAACAACGACAATGAATCAAACAAACGGAAAAACTAATTGAAATCAAAATAATTCCCCAGAAATCTGATACGGAATTGCAGGAATCCACACACAGACATGCTTATATATAAACGAAATAATTAACAATGTGGCACCTGGAGGAGAAGAAGAAAGCGAAAGACGGTCCTGGCCGCCGTTACAGGCACGCCGGAGGAAATGTCCACCAGAGATCCGATTCCGGTGAGACCACGGTGGGAGGGAGAAGGATTTGAAGATAAAATCGGTTATCGGATCTCTCTCTTTCTATTTTTGAGAGAGAGAGAGAGAGGAGAGAGAGTAATTTGAAAAGGATCAAAAACGCATTGGACAAACAAAGAGTTAGAGAGAGAGAGAGATATATTGAAGATCATTTCCGGCACACATCCCGCGAAATAGCTGCTCTTAAAACAAAATTTCAAATCATTAAATATTATATAACTGTTTTTAGCGACGTTACATTTCAAAAATAATCAAACGGAAAATCTTTAATAAACTTTATTATGAAAGAAAAAAACACTATTATAGATTTGGAAACGTGGGGCACAGGCAAGCAATGAAGCTGATTAAAAAGGGTCAATAATAGAAGAAGGTTTTATAAAAGAGTACAACAACAAGACGACCCATCATCTGTTTATATATAAACTTCAAACGCCAGGAATCGGAAAACGAGAGGTGAAGGATTCGACTCTATCCTTAAGACTCTTCACTCTCTCCCTCAATGCGAAATCAGGAGAAGTCACTAACTTGGTGAATTCTAGTAGCTTTGGTCCTGAAACCAACTTCTTAGCTTCAATCGCTATCTCCACACCTTCCTTGATGAAATCAGCAACCGCCGCAAAGTCTTTCTCCGAGAGTCCTCTTGTCGTCATCGCCGGCGATCCTATCCTGATCCCCCCTGGAACCAACGCACTTTTATCCCCTGTTTTCACATTTTCACAGACACAACACCGTCTCAAGACCACGCCCCAAGCGCAAACGCAATTTCGCAACTCTTTTCGTAGAAAAAATGTTGCAGAGACTTACCAGGGACAGAGTTCTTGTTGAGAGTAATAGAAGCCATGTCTAAGATCTTCTCAACACGAGCACCATCCATGTCCTAACCATACCAAGAAATATAAATTTGATACTAAGTGATTATCTGGCTTGAGAGAAGAATCCATTGCTTTGGAGAAATCATTACAGTTTGTAAGAACTTACCATTGGTCTGAGATCGACGAGAACCAGGTGATTGTCGCTGCCACCGGAAACAAGCTCAAACCCGAGCTCAACCAATCGGTTAGCTAGGGCCCTACAGTTCGCCACAACCTAAACAAGCAACAAAAGATTGTTATAGCTTCAATTTACAATCAGTAAGAACTTAATGATCAAGTAGTAATGGTGTTTACTCTTTTCTGGTAAGCCTTGAATTCAGGTGATTGTGCATGTTTCAAGCAGACTGCTAATCCTCCAATTGTGTGGTTATGAGGACCACCCTGTAAAGTACACAACACAGACAAATTTTAATCAAGTCGAAAGCAATATTAACTAAGAGAGCTAGAAAGAATGGTGAATATCTCAACCTGCAGACCAGGGAAGACAGCATTGTTAATGGCAGATTCAAGTTCAACCCCATTAACTGGATCCTTCTTGAAGAAGATCATGCCACCTCTCGGACCTCTCAAAGACTGATAAGGAAAAGGATAATAAACTTATCAGATTTTGTCCTAAATTCAAATGGAAACTATGTTTCAGATTCCAGAACATACATACCTTGTGAGTGGTAGTTGTTACAATGTCACAATACTCAAAAGGATCGGCAACCACAGAAGCAGCCACAAGCCCACTGATATGAGCCATATCCATCATCAGAAAAGCACCGACCGAGTCTGCGATCTACAAATATTCATACAAGTTGTGAGGGCAACGAAGTATCAGATGCTATAGAAAGCCAAAACTAGACAGAAACTCTAAAGCAAATATATTCAAGGATCAGGTTGGTTTTACCTTCCTCATGCGAGGATAGTCAAAATCTCTGCTGTAAGCACTAGCTCCTGCGATAATAAGCTTCGGTCGGAACAATGTAGCAGTTTTCTCGAGCATGTCGTAATCCACAATGCCTGTGGACTCGTCAAGTCGATAAGGCATGGACTCAAAGTAAATCGAGGTTCCAGAGACACGCCTTTTGGCAGTCATGAAGCCATGTGACAGATGACCACCATGAGGTAAATCCAAACCCTGCATGCATCAAACAAGCCACTAACATTCAATATCTCAAACACACACAAGTAAAGATTGATATGAAGAGTGCAAAAGATCTTCACCATGATGCGATCATGAGGGCTAAGAATGGCGGTGTAGACAGCAAAGTTTGCAGGTGAGCCAGATAATGGCTGAACATTAACACCCCATTTCGCAGAATCTAAACGGAAGGCTGCTAAAGCCCGATTCTGGCAAAGTGTCTCCAACTGGTCAATGTACTCATTGCCACCATAATACCTGTGAGACATGGACCACAGAGAAGCTAAAAAATCAAGCAGTTGAGTAACAAAAAGAACAAAAGAGTACTTGTTCGTAAGGCATTACCTTTTACCAGGCAGTCCCTCAGAGTACTTGTTCGTAAGGCATGATCCAACAGCCTCCATAACAGCTCGGGAAGTGAAATTCTCGGACGCAATAAGCTCCAAGCTCCTGAATTGTCTATCTTTCTCCTTTGTGACAATCTTTTTGACCTCAGGATCAACTTCACCAAGACTTAAGTCCTCAAAAGGGATTTCACTGCCTAAATATCAGTCACAATTAAACAAAATCAATAATAATGACAATCAAATGGAATAAATAAGCCGTTTCCTTCGTATGAACATAACTGAAAATAGAACTCTCTTACTGCTCATCTCGACGTTAGGTACAGAGACTGAAGAAGCTCTCCTTGCAGAGACCAAGTTTCTTTCGAGAAACAAAGAACGGGAAGGTCTCGGAAAATTGAACTTCAATTGCTGAGAAAATTTGGTCGCTGGAGAAATTATTGGGGCAAAGACAGGTCCTTGAACCCGTCCAGATTGCTGAAGAGACCCCATCGAAGTACCTCCACAGTAAGCTTGCATTTTCTCTCTACACCTACACTAAAACAAAAAATCAAATGTCACAGGAGCACAATATACAGACAGGCCACGTAATTGTATCCAGCAAGGTATTAAGCAACTATCTGACCAAAATCCTCGACGCAAATATGTAAATCCAAAAATGTAAAATTGTGAGCTCAGAAGTGAACAATATAAGAGCTCAACTAGGCTCTCAAATTTTAATCATCAAAAGACTAAATATTTTTATCAGCAGCTTGAACGAAATCAGACACAGCAATCGTGTAAAACCCGACACAGAGAAGCAGTGACGCATATTATCAGCTCCAAATCCCAAAACCATATCCCAAATCACCAAATATTAGATAAAGCAGAGGGAATCTGAATTAAAATAGGGATTTTTAATGAAAAATCTTCCGGGAGCTAAAAACCCAGAGAAGAAAAGCGAGGGAAAACGAAAACAGCCAATACTCACCGATACGGTAGAAAAAAAGTTGTGAGCTTTGCGAGAAAAGGTCGCTAGAAGGATGGAGTCGGAAAAAAAGAGATGGAATGATACGGTGAAGCAGGAGTGAGGAAGAAACGACGTGCAAATGTTTAGGGTTTATACAAACACAACAAAGCTCCAGGTACCCGGAACGGGATAGCCACTGAAAAAACAATACCGGAACGACGTCGTCTCCTTAGATGTTTGGTTCACGATAAACCGGTTCTGCTTACGACTCGAATCAATTTCTATCGATTGGATCATAAATTCATTCGATTTAGGTAGATTTCTGTACCGAGAGCGTGGAAGAGACCAATTTGTACATTGAATTTTGAATTTGTCACTACTCTTAACTAGCTCAATGTAGTTGAATGAAATTTTCAAATTTCAATGATGAACCAATTTGTACACTGAATTTTAAATTTATCACCACAAAATACAACGATAAAGAGAAGCATATGTTCAATGAAAATTTCAATTTTCAATAATGAACCAACAACAAATCATTTACAAACTCTTGTCTTTGAATATAAGAGAATACAAACATGACGATGTTCTCCAAAGTGACTTATTCCAAAGTTTTTAAACAATACAAAAAAATCAGGCAGGGATCCAAAAGAGGTTCTCAGTTCTCACACAGGTTTTTTCTTCTAAACATGCGTATCCCATATAACAATGAAGATAATCAAGAAGCCATGTTCTTCCCACATTTTCCAAATTAAGATCTCATATCTATTTGGTCGGCCATGTCGCTTGTGCGGACATGATGATCCCAACAATAACTCCAAACAGCCCCAAAGCGCTCCCGAAGATCTCAATCACAAGAATCTTCACAAAGAGTGTGGAGTTCTGAGCATCAGACAATGCGCAACTGCTTCCAATGATTCCTACACATAACCTGCAAGATAAAAGTGTGAGCTCGGTTGAATATCAAAAACCAAAACTGCAAGGAAGGAGAAAGTGGAAGAGGATGAAGATGAAGATACAGACCCGCATACGAGATTGGCGAATCCAACTATGATTCCAGAAGCGAAGATTGCATATCCAGCTCTCAGAGACTCAGGGTCATACATCTTTGAAGATGGGACACTCTCCAACTTCGTTTGCAGTATGATTGCAACAATAACGCCATATATAGCCACAGCTTCGCAAAAGATTACACTGGAACAACAACAAAAAAACAGAGCAAGCATTAAATTAAAATGCGTGTGCTTTATCATCGCATCTATTGCTTGAACCCCCAAACGCCACAGAGCCTTCACATTCACTATCCATTTTGCGTTTCATCACATATAACTATCCCTACCAACCAAATGAGTCCTTGTGTTTCTAATATTCTTGCAGAGATGTGGCAATGACATTTCCAGGAACGAATATGAATTAGCTGCTCAGCGATGGATTCTCATTGGTATTCAGAACAAGACATCGATTTTACATAGTTTCATGAAGACGGACAGTAATTGGTTCTCAGAAAGATTATTGGACCTTCAATTCAAACTCAGTTGATCCGCCAAAGGGCTTAAATTAAACACCAAGGACGAACAAAACTAGAATTAAAAACTTGAACTTTTAACATACCTGATGAGATTCTTCGAAGTGATACGAGGAGCTTCAATGGCCGCACCGATCAAACTACTTCCCGTGATATAAATTCCCCTTGAATCAGAAAAGCAAAAAAAAAATTGGTGATTGCAAATCAAACAGGTCAAGCTCACGAAAATAAAGGATTACAACACCAATTAAAATGTCAATGTTTGTAATCGTATCTACAGGAAGGAGAAGAAGATTTGAGATTTACCAGGCGGCACCGAGGACTGAGACGCCGATCGAGATGGCGATTCCGATTGCGGAGAAAGTGTACGGCGAGATCCTTACCAACGCTGCGCCCCACGAGCTTGCATAAGCAATTCCAGACATTCTCTCTCTCTCTGTTTGAAAATGGTCGTGATGATGATGATACGATCTGCTTCTCTCTCTCTCTCTCTCTCTTTCGGAGGAGAAATTATCAGGGCCTGTGATCTGAAGATATTGAGAAATCGACAATCACGCGCTCCTGAATGCGCGTGGGTATTTCTGTATTTGAAACTTAGTAACGACGACGTTTCACCGTATTCGTTAGTCTGGGCCTCGTATAATAGTAAGAATACATTTCTGGGCCTTGTTTTCCTAACAATCCAAATTCTTGATATATTCACAATCATTTTCCAATTTAGATAAGCAAACAAAATGTTCAAACAATTCTCTTTTATTTTTTTCCAGTTTAGAGATGTGAAGTTATGAACTGAAGTCATTTGGTACCAGTTGGTAGTTGGAACATTTGATGAGTATAGCTAAGAATATTTTTTTTCTATCTACATAACCGTACGTTAAGACTACCTAAAACACTTTGGGTATTCTATTATTTAAAACGTTATAAACACTATATATTGGGGTTGCTATCCATTTTTCAGTTAACGTTCAAAATTTTCTTGAGTACATCATTAAACCTCAAAATATATCTTTGACACGCTCACATTTTGTTATGTGTCTAAGAGAATATTTGACAACCAGTCGTTTCAAAATGTTATTTTACGTACACACATATACCGAGCGGAAACATAAACATGTTTTACGGGACCATGAAAATTTTACGTCCCCTTAAGTGAGGGTTGTTTTGTTCACGGGAGAAGTATGTGTTTAAACATGAAAATATATGTAAATACACACCAAAAACACTCATATATATGTACGCGTACACAAACGTGCAACCACATTAAGAAACAGATCATTATAGTCAAATTATGGAGGAGGACCGCGTGAGATTCATATGCAAAAGAACTGTGGTGAGCACCAAATCGGTTGAACAAGGGCAATTATACCGGTTCTCAGTATTCGACCACGTCATGGAACCGAACCACATCCGTCTAGTATACTATTTCCGGTCTTCCAAGACTAGAGAACCGGGAGAAATCACCAAAAAGCTTAGGGAATCATTAGCATACACCCTCAATTGCTATCCAATAATAACCGGGAGATTGGTTAAGGACATTGATGGTATGGATGAGAAGGATGATCTGAACCGGCAATGGAAGGTGAAGAGTAATGACGGAGGGATGAGGATGGTGGAGGCGAGAGCGACCGGGACGGTGGAGGAATGGCTTAGGAGTGTAAATAGAGAGGAAGAGCTTAAGCTTGTTCATTGGGAGGACATGTATCATCTTCCGTATTATTGGTCTACCTTTTATGTTCAGGTATAGTTTTATATAAACAAACTCCGGTTTACTATGGGTTGGTTTTGTATAATTTTTTTATTATTAAAATTTATCTACAGGTGACTGAGTTTGATAGTGGTGGTTTAGCTATTGGATTAAGCTGTAGCCATCTGTTAGCCGATTCAGTTTGTGCAATGATGTTCTTTCGAGCTTGGGCTGATTTAACTCTGACTCGAAACATGATGGCTCCACCACTGTTCCACTCGTTGCCGCCTCGCCGGTTCGCTAACCATGGTATGATCTCTAACAACCAACTGCTTAGCCACTACATCAAATCTTGCGCCTTAAACGCTCCACCGTCAAACCTGACGGAGGACAGTATCGTTACTGTTACTCTTCTCTTCCCGGATCCGATGGTCCGAGCGGGAGAGAGCGAGCCAGGGCTTTCCACATTTGAGATTTTGGCTGGACTCTTTTGGGTCTGTGTGAGTCGAGCCAAAGGGAAGACAAACGAGTTCGTGGACATGTCATTGTGCGTAGACGTTAGGAAACTATTGCGTTTAGACCAAAGTTATTTTGGTAACTGCATGGTTTATCACAAGGTTCAATATTCCAAACCGTTTAAAACCAAAGACAGCTTGTTATTATCTCACGCTGCTCAAGATATTCATAACGCAACTAAGAGACTAGACTACGACACGGTTATGGATTTGATCGAGTGGCTCAGCAGCAATAGCAATCCGATATCCAACGGTTCGGATCTCGTGTGTACTAATCTAGAGGACATGGGGAATTCACGTCCGATGATGTTCGAGAAAGATTTGATTTTGAGCCATGTGTCTTGCTACGTGGAAGGACCTGTGGCTGGAGGTGGACAGGTCATTGTGCTTCCGTCACCGTCTTGTGAGGAACCGACGAGCCGAGTGGTTATGATCAGTCTTCCTCGAAGAGAGATGGTTAAAGTTGTAGAGGATGAGCTTCTTCTAAGCTTTTCTCCGGTTTTACTTATGGATTATACAAAACAAAAAAATGTATAGAGTTTTAATACAACCACAAAATCAAATCAATAAAATTAGAAGAAAAAGCTTTTCTTTTCAGTTCGTGTTACAATCATAAGTTCATAACCAGTGATGCCATGAATGACCAAAGAAAGAAAGAAACATGTTTTATCAGTAGCAACAATAGCTAAAAGTTTTCATTTTGGTTATCATTTTACAATGATAGCCAATCTAAACACGAAACGAGGAACAAAAACACCACCTGACCAAACTTGGAGCTACCATTTGTAGTTATAGGACAAATCTATGAAATCTGACCGCAGTTGGCAATCATCACCACGGGCGACGTCTTGGTAACAACCGGGACCACTTCCATAATGCTCCTGATCACATCCAATCCTTGAACAACTTGTCCGAACTCGACGTGCTCGTGTATTACACTTATCGTCATGTTGATCATGAACTGAGATTCGTTGGTGTCTCGTTCATGGCTGACCATGGAGAGGACACCTGGACCGGTGGGATTCTTGATGAAGTTCTCATCGTCGAAATATCTATCTTCGTAAATAGACTCGCCTCCGGATCCGTCCCCGGCAGTGATATCTCCTCCATGGAAAATGTAACCGCGGCGCAACTCATGGATAATTGATCCCTTGTAATGGAGTGGCTTACCAAACCTCCTCCCCAAGCCTTTCTCGCCAGTACAGAGCGCGCGGAAGTTCTCGGCCGTCTTAGGGGTCGTGTCGGCGAAGAGCTCCATCACGATCCGACCAGCCGGTCTTCCGCCCACAGTCATATCAAAGAAAACCCTAGGGTTAGCCATTTTCAAAGAGAGCTTGGGGTGAACATTAACGTCTAACCGGCCACCATCTCTACCAGCCGGTGGTACGAGTCCGCAGTCGGCGATCATCACCTCGGGAATGTAATTGGAAGATGAGCTGATGCTCAAACCTTCCATAATGCTCGTGAGCACGTCCATGCCTTGAACAACTTGGCCGAACACGACGTGCTTGTTGTCGAGTGTCGGGTCCTCCTTCATGCAGATCATGAACTGAGATGCGTTGGTGTCTTCACCAATGTTGGACATGGAGAGGACACCTGGACGGTTGTGCTTCTTGATGAAGTTCTCGTCGCTGAAGTATCTATTGCCGTAGATCGACTCGCCTCCGGTTCCGTCCCAGTCAGTGATATCTCCTCCATGAAAAATATGATTGCGGCTAAAATCATGGATAGGTGTTCCCTTGTAGTGTAGTGGCTCACCAGACCTCCTCCCCATGCCTTTCTCGCCTGTACAGAGGGCGCGGAAATTCTCCGCCGTCCTCGGTGTCGTGTCGGCGAATAGCTCCATCGTGACCCGACCAGCCGGTTCGTCGTCCACGGTCATATCAAAGAAAACTCTAGGGTTACCCATTTTCAAAGATGGATCAGAATATTTAACCCGTTTCCCGACAGGTGTAACGTTAACTGTAAAACCAGCAGCGGCAGGAACGTTAATTGTGACAGGTCCGTCGGTTTCATTGAAGCGAAAACTAATTTCCATTTTCCCGATATGGGATCAGAGATCTCAAGTTTTTTTTTTTTTTTTTTTTTTGAAAGAGAGAGAGAGAGAGTAATTCCAACTTCCAAGCGATCAAGATGGGAAGAAGAAGTAGTAACAAGAGGTAGATTTTGTAGGATAATAAATATTTGATCCGACGGTTGTGATTGTTTGATTTCGTTTCGTGGTTATCTCAAGTTTAAAATTAACCCACATATTTCTCGAAGTGAGGCGGTTAAGGTTATAGACTTTTTCTCCGGTTTTACTTACGGATTTATACAAAACAATTGTATATTTGTAGAGTTTTATACAACCAAAAACAAGTTTTGATCTGCGAACCATTGTTGCAACAAGAACAAGTCCAATGCGAATTACGGTCTTGTTATATTGGTTCTTGTAACATAAAGGCTAGAAGCTCTGTTTTTGATCGTAGAATCGATTAGCTTCTTCTAATTATTTCCACTTCCGAGTTCCGACGATGATTTGCGGGTATACGGTGTCCTTCTCAGTCCGTAGCATACAGATCGTGGTTATTTTTTGATGTTTTTCTACTCAGTTTTGGTTTAAATCTCACATTTTAGTGTTAAATCGTGGTTAGATTTTCCATCTGATGGGTTACCAAAAAAACGAAAACAAAAAGTTTAAATTAGTTTACTAGCTTTAACTATTTTTTTAACTATTTTCTTATGACGACCGACCCTTTAGGCGATAGCTATATCCTATATAGGTGTATGAAATAGTTAAACCGTGTTTCTCCAGTGTAAAATATTTTAATCTTAAAGCATGCATGCGCAACTTTTAGGTGCATCCGATTAAAACAACTAAAAAAGAAAGACGATGAACAGCTGCATCTAATTAGACCTAGCCACCATGTCCATATCATCTTAATTAACTAAACCCATTAGAATCTCATTCTTCGAATTAAATAGATCATCTAGGCCAAATCAACCATTATACGCAACGATTTCAATATGTAGGAGTATTATAATTTATCAGCTTTATGAAATCAATTTCGTTTCGTTTTTGACTTTTTTGTCTAATTGGCTTAACATCTTTGTTGTAATCACAAATATGTTATTACCATATCTTTTGTTGGATGTAATTATATGACTAGACATGTATTTTTGAGGGTTGTAAATCCCGAAACTGAATCAAGAAACTTCGTTAAAAACCCATTGATACAAGAGAAGAAGTACATGCCATTAGTTACACAAGATTAAGCAAATTCTGTAGTCCGAAAAAATCAATCAGTAAGAAGTTTCACTCTAAGTTTGAGTGTTCCTGCTCCACTCTTTTATGAAACATCTTCCCATGAATTGAATCTGGAAGATATAGGTTTACAACATGTGCATCATGTTTCATAAGATGAATCTTGTTTCATAAGATGAATCTATACATTTAGAGTAGAACCACATGCACGGCACTCCTTAATGCAGCTTTACGACGAAAGTTGGAAAAAAATAAAGGGAAATTTATGTCAATGATTATAATTGTACTTCCAATTAGTTTCTTATACCTTGAAAATCTTTTATCATTTCAACCTACCAACAAGATTTCTTTTCCCGTAACCAATTTTAAAAGTCAATTACTTAGTCAATAGTAGTCATCCTTTAATCATTTCATTTAGTCTCGGCCCCTAGATTCCCCTAGAAAGTTTGAATGCGAAGTGTTAAATTCAGATTATCAAACATGTTATATGGTTTAAATTTGTTGATTCTATAACGACGCTTGCTTCTCCAAATTTTTCTTAGATAATCTTAGATGACCACATAATTTTCCAATTTGATTTTGTAGTCCGCAAAATATTGCTATATAAACGATTCAATAAATTATGTAGTTCAAGGATTCCCTAGTGTCCAAATGCACCACACGAGTCACGATATGGTCATTATGTTTTAATTCAGTTCAACAAGATCGAAATGTCGAGGTGTTTCATAGGAGTATAATATAACACCACATAAAATGTCTTGAGTTTATACGGAGTAATCCATACTTTAAAGTCTTATCCAGTTTATCATCCTACAAACAATGATCACCCCGCTTAAATATTTAGTATTTTATCTAAGTAATCATCTTAAAGCTATAAAGATCTCGAGGAAGCATGTGAATGAATTATGCTTGCTTTCTTGTACAAACCTTAGCTAATTTCGGCGCACGTTCAATTCATACACTTCGTAATCAAATTGTAGTTTGATATATTAATTTGTATTTTAAAAATATGTTTCCATACTTTCAAAAAAAAATATATATATATATATGTTTACATAAAAAATATTTAAATTTATAATCTGTTTAAGTCCTTGTATATATACTTTGTATGTTAATGTTTCAGAGGACTAATATTTTAAATCTGAGAAGCAAAGTTAGAATTTGTAGATTTGTAATAAATGTTTTGTTTACTTAAACTGTAAACGAAGTTTACTAAATTAGAGGATTATCAGAAGAGATTGGGTACAAGCAAGCCCTCTAATATATTTTGTGGATAACAAAGTGTCATAGCACTTTTGGATAACAAAGTGCATCGCACAATGAAACACATTTGACATTTCACAAATCAATGTATATTGACTAAATCTCTGTCTCCTTCTATTTCATGTCCCATTTATCCACTTTTTTTGTGTGTGCCATGAACCATTTATCTACTTATGTCAAATACATTTTACATTTAGTCACAATTATTTTGAAGCAGAAATTAAAGGGTATAAAATTTCTCATGTATGGTTTTGTTTTGTTGTGTACGAATTTTCTGTTTTATTATAACTAAAATAAATGAATGTTGGGTAACACAACGCAGAAAAGCTATCCCAGAATCGATAATGGCTTAAAAAATCCCCAGCCAATTTATCGGCATTCTCGTGTTTTACCCTTTTTATGTTTTGCGATTCGTTCCCCAAAATAAAATGGGAAGAAGAGCAAATAATTTACTTAACCTTCACGCTTTCCATTTATTACACTGTCATTTTGGACTGCCATTTTACTACTATTCCAATGCCTCTTTCACCACTCTTTCTCTTATCCATTTAATCTCTGCCTTTTACATTTTCCATGTTTTTTTATACAGTATAATATAAAAACCACTATATCTAGGCTGCATAGATCAATCATATGAACTTGAGATAACTAAACTTTAAAAAAAAAAATATATATATATATATATATAATGGTGTTATGAAAACAAAATTCTCCTCACAAAATTTGAACTTCAGCTTCCACAGTTCTGTTTTTTTTTTGTTTTTAGCCAAATTCCACAGGTTTCCAATCCATTGGGCGAATGATGATGGTTGCTCGTGGCCACATAAAATAATTGCAGCATATATAATTCGTGAATCCACATAATTACGTGGTTTGGTTAACCACATTATGCTATTATGTAAATACGTCTGGCTCTGTTTTATTGTTCAGTTCTAACTCTTTAATTACTTAATTCCGCTTAATCTGCCGTCACTTTTCTAAATGCCTAAGAAGGTAAGAATGTTACTTTTAGTTTTACGGTTTAAATATAACAAAAAAAACAAATGTACTATGTTTGAAAACATGTAATGAAAACGTCATAGAGAATCTTAAAAGGTCCCACCAAAAACCCAAGCAAACTCCCTCTATAAATTCCAATTCTTTCCCTCACACAAAAGAACATTTTCCCAAAAGTAAAACATATAGTATCATTCTTTCAGTCTCTCCACACTAAAAAAAAAAACTTCTTCCATCATCTTCTTCTCTCCATCAAAAATGGAGTCTCATCCTCACAACCAAACCGACCAGACCAAACAGATAGTCCTTGTACACGGTCCAATCATCATAGGAGCCGGCCCTTCCGGTCTAGCCACGTCAGCATGTCTCTCAAGCTGTGGAGTCCCTTCTTTGATCCTAGAACGTTCTGATTCAATAGCATCTCTTTGGAAATCTAAAACGTACAACCGACTCAAACTCCATCTCCCAAAACACTATTGCAGATTACCCCTCTTGGACTTCCCCAAAAAATTCCCAAAATACCCTTCCAAAAACGAGTTCTTGGCTTACCTTGAGTCCTACGCTTCACACTTCCGCATCGTTCCGAAGTTCAACGAGAACGTCAAAAGCGCGGCTTTCGATTCCATCTCCGGTTTCTGGAGAGTAAAGACGCTAAACAAGACAGAGTATCTCTCCAAATGGCTTATCGTGGCGACCGGTGAGAACGCAGATCCTTACATCCCGGAGATTCAGGGGATAGTGAAGTTTTCCGGCGGGAAAATCGTTCACGCGAGCGAGTACAAAAGCGGCGAAGAGTTCAGGCAACAGAAAGTTTTAGTGGTCGGATGTGGAAATTCCGGCATGGAAATTAGCTTGGATCTTGTTCGACATAACGCTTCTCCTCATCTTGTTGTCAGAAACACCGTAAGTCAAACAAGATTTAGTTCTTTTAATTTTCCAATCGTTATTGTAGAATAATGATGCATTAAATGTTATTGACTTATTGTTATCTTATGTATGTAGGTTCATGTTTTGCCAAGGGAGATACTTGGGCTATCAACATTTGGAGTTGGGATGACACTTCTCAAATGTTTACCATTGAGGCTTGTTGATAAGTTCTTGTTATTGATGGCTAACCTTTCGTTTGGAAATACCGACCGGTTAGGTCTACGCCGACCAAAAACCGGCCCGCTTGAGCTTAAAAGTATCACCGGGAAAACTCCGGTTCTCGACGTCGGAGCTATGTCTCTCATCAGATCTGGCAAGATTCAGGTGAGTTTAAGTATATCTTCTTTTATTTAATCTGTCGAAATAAAACTTTCTTCTCAAAAACAAAAATACATTAATCTATTACTCTTGTTCTTTAAAAACTGTTTTCTTGTTCTTCAAAATTATATTTTATTTATTTTTCTTGATGATGACGGAAAAGTTAATTTTTGTTTGTACTTTGTAGTATTTTCTATGTATGCTTCCGTGAACTGTTTTTCTTTTTGTCTTCATGATTTTATAAACTTAGTTTCCGAGCTAATTGTTTTTTCCTGTCACGTAATAGTCATAAGATTTTTCAGGTCAAAAGCCAAATACTAAATCTAAATTCATGACATGATAATATCTATAGTACCTAACCTAATATTTATGGCATGATAAAAAAATGAAGATAATGGAAGGTGTAAAGGAAATCACAAAAAACGGAGCAAAGTTTATGGATGGTCAAGAAAAGGACTTTGACTCTATCATCTTTGCCACTGGTTACCAAAGCAATGTGCCTACTTGGCTTCAGGTAACTTCACATATCTAATAATTACTAACATTCGAAAATTAATACTATAACAACGCCATCAACTGTATAATAATGAACCTTTTTATTAGGGAAGTGATTTTTTCACGAAGGAAGGGATGCCAAAAACGCCGTTTCCTAACGGCTGGAGAGGAGGGAAAGGATTGTACACGGTTGGGTTTACGAGGAGAGGACTACTTGGAACGGCGTCTGACGCCGTTAAGATCGCTGGCGAAATAGCTGACCAGTGGAGAGATGAAATCAACAGGCCCACCAAGAATATGTGCAGTTCTCATTTTGTCCGTATCTCTTAAATCCCAATTTGTGTTTTTTTTTACATAAAATAAATTATTGTTTAATTTTGCATGTTGTAAATTGAAGAAATAAACTTGTATACATGTGGTTAGCCAGATTAGTAAATTGACAAAGTCCCTCTGTTCTTAATAATGTTTTTTTCTTTTCTTGTCAGCTTTATAATAGTTCAGAACCACTCTTAAAAGACTAGTGATTAGTTGTTCCTTATCTTTAAATTACTGTTAACCACTAAGTATGAAGGTGTGAATATTTCTTCCTGCTCTAAAATCACAAAGTGAATCAGAACAACCACTGGACCACTATGAGATGGTTGAAGAAAGGTTGTTTTCAAGAAGATAGTACTAAGGAGTTTTTAATTCAAATCCCTTAACGCTACTAGCTAGTAGATACTCCAATACATCAATCTAGTTGAGTTACTATTTCATGCTACCGTCAAGTCCATAAATAATTTATTTCATACTTATAAAAAAAATATATACGTTGCTTGACTAAAAATCATATACATAAATCCCACGACGACGACATATTAATGTCAAATGAAACTCGTAGAGGTAGATGGTAATATCCACTGTGGAAAATAAAATACGGTAAAACAATGGGAACTAAAACTCGGATATTGAAATGTGTAGACGTAAGAGAGACAAATAGATATGTAAATAAGAGTGTATATATATATATATATATAGAGAGAGAGAGATGCAGACGTAAGGAAGAAGAAGGAAGGTGAGCACTGATTTGTCACTGAAATGAGAATCGAGAGAGAGCTGACACTCTTTCTGATACCACCGCATGGACTATCTCTTTCTACGAAATTGATCCATCGCTCTCTTTCTCTCTCCCTCCCCCTCTGCCGCCAATGAGAGACTCATACATATACACACACGCGCGCTTTCTAATAAGTGACAACTCTTTTTTTATCTAGGGTTTTATACTTTTAGCAATTTTACCCAATATATACAACTTCATTCACTCCAGTGACTTTAGCAAATCATCATTGCATTCACATCTGTATGGATCATTGGAGTAATGACTTTTGTTTGGTTTACCTGTATTAAATTCATGTAACATAGTAATTTAAAAGCTTAAATGTTTGAAGATTATAATTTGAGTCAAATATTGTTCCAAAAAATAAGAGTCAGTATTGAAGAAAATAAATTCAAAAATTCAAGGCTATTTTGAGGGCATTGAATTCGAGAAACGTTATGACACGCATCCATGCACACCTTACGTTAACTATGCTCAGACACTTACGTCACTCTTTTTATTTTATTACTTTTTTTTTTCTTGCATTTATATAGTTTTATATGTTATGGTTAGGGGTTTTGTCCTACTGACTATTTTGCAGACACTGTCAATTTTCATGATGGATTTGACATTTCTCTTTGCATGTTAAGTGTGTCACCGCTCTCAATCCCTTCGCTTCTCCCTTCAGTTTAATACTCCAATCCTCTTTATAAGTTATGAGATTTTCTTCCATCTTTGAGTTCAAATATCGTTCTAACTACGTTTTAATTACAATTTACAGCACATATGGTTTGACTAAAGAGACCTAATCCTACACCAGCTTTTTAGTTTTAACATCATAACTGTCTGTTTTTGCGCGTGTCTATTTTTGTTTAAGGAAATTCGTAAAGAAGAAATAACATTTTAAGAGTTTGAGGGAGCAAGAATAGATTTTTGTAACTATTTCATTATTTTCATACCTATTAGCAAAAAAAAAACATAAATAACAGCATCTATTAGTTTGTATGCATGGTATTTGATATTAGTCAAACATTCAATTTTGTAGATCATACATTCCTGTCTCAGTTGATTACGTGTCATTGATAAGTTTATCCATTATATTTGAAATTCCTATAGAAAAAAAAAAATGTCGTATGTATGTCATCATAAAAGACCAACCAGTCAAGTACACTTGGTTTCACCTAATGAAAAATGATTATATATATGAACTGTTGCACTATGCTCCCATATTATTTAATTTCGGTTTTTTCCCACAAAACGCTCATACATCTCCATCGATTTATGACTGAATTTCTATTGGTAATAAGTAGGGGATATTGACAAAGAGAAAAATAGAGGAAAAGAGTAAAATTCCCAGTTACGTTTCAGCATTGTTAAAATGTATATTCATATATATACAATTGTCTTATGCTATAGAATATATAATAGTGATGTAAGAATATGGTATGGACCACGTGAGAGGGAATTAAAATCGAGATATATACTCATGATCCGATGAACCGTACCTTCCCTATTGCACTCTTAAGATGGCATGCACTTGTACTAATCAATCCGCTGCACACATACATACATAGATGCATGGGGATTTGCCATGCAAAGAAACAAATGCACTTCTCTTACTCACGTATTATTTTGTAGCCATATATGTGAAACTTGAGAAAACGTGCGAGTCAAAAATTGAAGTTTGTATTTATATGTACATATGGTGACAAAAGCAAAGCTTTCATAAAATAGACATGTCGTGTCCTCTGCCGATTCTGCATCCTCCGTTCAAGTTTACTCTTGGATTGCTATGCGTAACTATTTTTTATTTTCTTTGTATATCTTCCATACCGTTTTTATTAATGGTACTCCAATCTGAATTCGAAGATTTCAATTTTCACTTTTTGGAATCATTACTTCAATTTTTTTTTTTTTTTTTGGTATGAATGTTAATACATGCATTTTTTTGCAATCGAACTACTTAATTTTAGGTGTTTTTGGTTATTAATAATCAAAACATATGTGCATTTCATTTTCAATATTTTGTTAAACACATTATTTGAAGACTCAGATTTTGCTGATTCTTTCTCTTCTTACACAGATTCTTCTTCGATTGTTTCGGGGTACTTACTTTTTGGGCTGGGTCAGATTGTTTATTTGGTATTGGGTTTTAAGTTATGGGCTGTAATATTAAGTTATTGGGTTCACAAAATGAGTGGACACCTTTGCTACATTTTAAATTTGTCAACCATCTTCAACGCAAATAATTTTGTTTGTCATAACTCATAAGTTACTTCCAGTTAGTCTTATAAATATGTAATATAGTTTTTAGTTAAATTTGGAAAAAATAATACGAGCAATTTCATAATTTCGTTGAAATGATATTGCCAAGTTTACCAAAATAGATAAAGGCCACGAACTAAAATCAACCGACTTCACTAGCAATTATCATGAAAACCACAGCTGTAAAAGAAAAAGGTCAAAGAGTTAGAAGATATCGTAAATATCATTTTGACTTGTATTTATGTTAAGGTAGGAAACTTAGGTTAAAGAAGTGTATACATTTTTATAGTTTTATTATCTATAACCATTACAAGAAACTGTGTTTCCTGATTTTCAAAATAGAAGATCACAAATGTTTAGAAGAGAAAACGTAATATAATATTCTCGATTTAGTATTTAAATTACATGAATATGAGTTTATATAAATCCACAAGATCTAAACCGAATAAGACAAACTGAGAAGAAAAAAAGAAAGAGAAAAACATAAAATGAAAAAGATATCTACGTCAAACATGATTAATAAAAGGTTATTTTTGTCATTAAAAGCAAAAGTACTTTGCCAAAGGTGTGGCTACGTCACGTAAATTTTACAACTCTACGAGGGCAATTTAGGACTTTCATAATAATAAAGCAACACTCTTCATATATATCTTCTGCAATTCCGTCCACCCAAAACAACTGACATGGAAACTACTTTTGTTCATTAAGAAAAAAAATCTAAAAAAGATATATTTTCACGGTGAAAATTTTGATATTATATGAAAAAAAAAACAAGTTTTCTTCCATAAAAACGAATTTCACACGAATTTGTGTCTATCGACATCTCATTTGCATCTTATATATCTGAGATAATCTGTCTTTTTTCTCAAGTCAAAAAAATCTGTCCTTTTTTCTTTTCTTTTCTTCTTCTTTTTTCATCTATTTATTACAGTAAAACATTTTAATTAAATAAAAACCAATTATATTTCGCTAGTTGCTGCTATAATCAGAGCTGAGCAGAGCTACTTCTATTGCTTTTTTACAGAGATGCTTTCTTCTTTCTCTCGAACTTTCTCTCTCTAAAAACTTTGTATTAGCTCTCTCTCCTTCTTCCATTGCTTCCCTCTTTCTGATTTTGCTTTGGCTTAAGCCAGGTGCTAATCTCGTCAGTTTCCGGGGAAAATTAGGTGGGGAGGTGAAAAGGGGAAAAATCATTGAATTTTTTTCTTCTTCTGCTGTGCAATAATTTCTTCAGAGGGATGCGAAGCTCTTATCATTATTAGTTATTACATGGGAATCTGACATTCTAAACAACTGTCTGTGGGGTTAGTTTTGTCGAAGAACAAAAGAGATGTCTCAGACCAACTGGGAAGCTGATAAAATGTGAGTTTTTTTCTCTTTTCGTTTTCATGGGTTTTGATTTTTCCTCACTTATCTTCTGCTGCTTCCTGCTTAAGACGTTAATTTTGGTTTGGGGTTTTAGATTCTGGGTGTTTTGAAGCGATTTCTAGGTTTTGCCTGTTTGTTTTTAGGGTTCGGATTCTGTAATGCATTGTTTTTCCGTATCCAGCTACTGTTTAATTCTAGGGTTTTTGTTCCTCTACACCTTTTTTAGAAGAACTTTTAACTTTCAAGTACTGATTGCTAATACTTGATCTGGATTAGCTTCCACTTGTCGCAATTACCTTAGCTTTCTCCTTTGACAATCTTGATTGTTTTGCCGTTAGGGGTTGTGCTACTTTGTGGATTTTATAGTTTCTATTCTCAGAAAGCAGTCTTGCTAAATTTTGTGGTTGTGGGTACTTTTTGTTTGGTGAGATTTGCATGTTTTTTGGCCAAAGTGTAGTTCTTTGTGCTGTCAGTCACTGTCAATTTCTGGTTTATCCAATTCTGGTTGACTCTTGTGCCATCAGGTTTTATGCGTTACTGTCCCAAATTTACTCTTCTTTTTGGTATGCAAGTCTGACTTTTAAAAGTTCCCAGCATGAAAGTTTCCTCTTTGTAACGCTACAGTTTTTGTGTGTTCTGCTATTAACTGGATGGTTTGTTTCTGGGACATTGTTAAGTTTGATCTCTGGATGTAACAGGTTGGATGTCTATATCCACGATTATCTAGTTAAAAGAGATTTAAAAGCTACAGCTCAGGCTTTCCAAGCTGAAGGGAAAGTGTCATCCGATCCGGTTGGTAAGAAATCTCAATCTTCTTGACCTTTTTTCTTGGTTTTTACTATGATTCTAATTAAGATCCTTCATTCTGCACTTCGTTTGTTTTTCTAATGAAATTTGCATTCTTCTTGCATTGTTTTGTAGCTATCGACGCACCTGGTGGGTTTCTGTTTGAGTGGTGGTCTGTCTTTTGGGATATATTTATTGCTAGGACTAATGAGAAGCATTCTGAGGTTGCTGCATCTTACATTGAGGTATGTTTCTTAGTTTACTTACAGCACTAGTGTGATTCTGTATCTGTGCAAAGCTGTAAATTTTGCATAGTTAGTGATTTGTTGCTAGTTAGAAGCTTGATTGCTTACATTTGAACTGTGTTTGAAGAGAAGACTTAGCCTTTGGATGATTGTCTAGGATGGCGGATTTACTGTTCTGTTTTGGTTAAGTTTATAAGATTTACAAACTGTTTATGTTTTTCTTACAGACACAGATGATTAAAGCGCGAGAACAGCAATTGCAGCAATCTCAACACCCACAGGTCTCTCAGCAGCAGCAGCAACAACAACAGCAGCAAATACAAATGCAACAACTCTTGCTGCAACGTGCACAACAACAGCAACAGCAGCAGCAGCAACAACAGCATCATCATCAACAGCAGCAACAGCAACAACAACAACAGCAGCAACAACAACATCAAAACCAACCACCTTCACAGCAGCAGCAGCAGCAACAGCAACAACCGGCATCTCAACACCAACAGCAGCCAACACCACAGCAGCAGGGTCAGAGGAGAGATGGGTCCCATCTTGCAAATGGGTCAGCAAATGGACTTGTTGGTAACAACAGCGACCCGGTTATGAGGCAAAACCCTGGGTCTGGGACTGCCTTAGGAAATAAGACATACGAGGAAAGGGTCAAAATGCCTAATCAGAGGGACTCCTTAGATGAGGCTGCAATGAAGGTTAGTTTAGGCAACGGCATGTGTTTTAAATTCCATCTCTTATTTTTGTCACACCTTAGTTTCGTCAAGTGTTATAATTCGGATTTTCGTTGGCTACAGCGATTTGGGGACAATGTTGGGCAGCTGTTGGATCCAAATCATGCATCGATGTTGAAATCTGCTGCAGCTTCCGGACAGCCTGCAGGGTGCTGTTCTCTTACTTCTACATTCGTTGTTTCTACGTACATTATAGTAAATGAAGATATTGCAATCGAAATATCATTCAATATATCTCTCTTTTTCTAATGCTACTTGCTGCTGAATCTCAGGCAAGTGTTACATGGTACAAGTGGTGGTGGTATGTCTCCACAGGTTCAAGCTCGAAATCAGCAACTTCCTGGGTCTGCAGTGGTATGTAATATTGAACCTACGTTGTTTCTAGTCCCTTGTAGAGCTTTTCTGTTGATTAATACCTTGCTGGTCTTATTTTGGGCTTAGGATATAAAAAGTGAGATCAATCCCGTGCTCACTCCCAGGACCGCAGTTCCAGAAGGGTCGTTGATTGGCATTCCTGGTACGTTTGCTAATTTTGTTCATGCTGAGGGTATAATTTCAGTAGGTTAAACGTGTCAAATGTAGCAAATTACTTCAGCTCTTGATTATGATTAGCGCTTGTTTCCTGTTTCAGGTTCAAATCAAGGAAACAACCTTACTCTTAAAGGGTGGCCACTCACTGTAAGCTTATGTCTATGCATTTTCTCTGGCTCCTCTCACACTTTTGTCTTAAAGGAATCCCTTCTTGACTGCCTTTTTTTCTTTCCTGATTTAGGGATTTGATCAGCTTCGGACCGGTCTTCTTCAGCCGCAAAAACCATTTATGCAGTCTCCTCAGTCATTTCACCAACTCAACATGTTGACTCCGCAACATCAGCAACAGCTGATGATGGCTCAGCAGAATCTAAATTCACAATCTGTCAATGAAGAGAACAGAAGACTGAAAATGCTATTGAACAACCGGAGCATGAACCTCGGAAAGGACGGCCTTGGCAGTTCTGTTGGGGATGTGTTACCTAATGTTGGATCGTCTCTACAACCTGGTGGCCCTCTTCGTGGAGACACCGACATGCTATTAAAGGTTGGCCTTTTTGTCTTCTCTTTACAAATCTTAAGTGGATGACTTAAATGTTTAACAAAAAAACTCTTTACAGTAATCTCTGCTCATTTTTAAACGCTGGACCTTTTTTTGTTAATAATTGCTTATGCTTTGTAGTTAAAGATGGCTCTGTTACAGCAGCAGCAGCATCAACAGCAGGGTGGTGGGAATCTAACACAGCCACAGCCACTTAATCCACTCGCCCTTCCAAATCAGCAATCACAGAGTTCAAATCACAACATTCATCAACAAGATAAATTGGGAGGGGGTGGTAGTATGACGATGGATGGTAGCATGTCAAATTCTTTTAGAGGAAATGAACAGGTCTGCTCTTATATTTTCCGGTTTCTTTTCCTAGTTCATGTTACTTAGTTTATGGTGAGTCTGAGGTTGATTCTTAAAATGTTATCGCATTCAATTGAAGGTACTGAAGAATCAGAGTGGGAGGAAAAGAAAGCAGCCAGTTTCGTCTTCTGGGCCAGCTAATAGTACAGGAACGGCTAACACTGCGGGACCATCGCCAAGCTCAGCACCTTCTACACCTTCAACTCATACTCCTGGAGATGTGATTTCTATGCCTAATCTGCCTCATAGTGGTGCTTCCTCCAAAGCAATGGTTCTGTATGGCTCTGACGCAACTGGGACTACTCTTACATCTCCATCAAATCAGTTGGTGTGTTTCTTTAAACCGATAATGGGAGTGCACAGAAGTTTCCGTGATCAAAACTGAATTAGTAGCATCAATTATTGGCTATTTTGCAGGCTGATATGGATCGATTTGTGGAAGATGGCTCCCTTGACGACAACGTTGAGTCTTTTTTATCCCACGAGGATGGTGATCAACGGGACATCGCTGGGCGGTGTATGGATGTTAGTAAAGGTGTGTGTTTTAGCTCTTCTCAACATTATTCAACAATAACATGGTGAAACAATATTTCTAATTTGCTACACTACAATGATGCCAGGTTTCACGTTTACCGAAGTGAATTCAGTACGTGCGAGCACAAGTAAAGTCACCTGTTGCCACTTCTCATCGGATGGAAAAATGCTTGCTAGTGCTGGACATGACAAAAAGGTAAGCCAGAAATCATCATTAGACATTAGGTCTTTTGTAGCGTTCTAAAACTTAAAGAGCCTCTTGGCTTTGCAGGCTGTACTATGGTACACAGACACTATGAAGCCGAAGACCACCCTTGAGGAACACACGGCTATGATAACAGATGTCCGTTTTAGTCCGAGCCTGCCTCGCCTTGCAACTTCTTCATTCGACAAAACTGTCAGGGTTTGGGATGCTGATAATGTAAATCGAAAGCTGATCAATTTCACTATATATGTTTTATATTGATGCTGTGATCTCTTAAGAGTTTTGTAAATCTACTTTGCAGAAAGGTTATTCCCTTCGTACGTTCATGGGACATTCTTCAATGGTTACGTCACTTGACTTCCACCCCAACAAGGATGATCTCATATGCTCCTGTGACACTGATGGCGAAATAAGGTACTGGAGCATCAACAATGGAAGTTGCACAAGAGTGTACAAGGTAGAGAAAGATCTTTTCATTTCTTCAAAGCCTATAGTTCAACTTTGTTCAGTTGCTTTAATTAGCAAATCCATTCATACATAATCTCACTCTTGTTTCTTTTCACACACAGGGTGGTAGCACCCAGATGAGGTTCCAACCACGTGTTGGCAAGTATCTCGCTGCTTCATCAGCAAATGTTGTATCTGTATTAGATGTTGAAACACAAGCTTGTCGACACTCTTTGCAGGTTAGTGTTTGATTTATATAATACATCTACTAACAATTAAGATAAGAGAGGAACTATAAGAGAAACACTGCTTACTAATTCCTCTGTACAGGGCCATGCGAATCCGATAAACTCGGTTTGCTGGGATCCTTCTGGTGACTTCTTGGCAACGGTTAGTGAAGATATGGTAAAAGTGTGGACGCTCGGGACAGGTAGTGAAGGAGAATGTGTTCATGAGCTAAGCTGCAATGGCAACAAATTCCAGTCTTGTGTTTTCCATCCGACTTACCCTTCTCTACTCGTAATTGGTTGTTACCAGGTAAAGTTGATATCATTTTGATCCAAAAACCCGAACTTTACAATCTGGTCCTTGTGTTCCTAAACTTTGAGGAACTTGTGTGTGTGTGTGCAGTCTTTAGAACTATGGAACATGTCAGAGAACAAGACGATGACACTGCCGGCTCACGAAGGGCTAATAGCGTCGTTGGCGGTATCAACTGCAACTGGATTGGTTGCATCAGCTAGTCACGACAAGCTAGTGAAGCTGTGGAAGTGAAAATCAAACCAGAGAAAGAAGACAAGTTTGTGTTCATTAGGTATTACTATTATTCTCAGGAAAGGTTGGGGTTTAACTTTGTGTTTCTCTTTCTAGTTCTTCTTCTATCGGCCAATCATCTTCGATCTCAAAGAAGATAATTTTTCAGATGTTGTAACAATGTGTTGTTGTATTATGATCTGACGTAATTGGGATCTTGAAGAATTGTGAAAACTCTTGTTGTAATTTTAGCCTTTTTAATTAATTGACACTCTCTTCACTTTGCTTTGGTTTCTGTTTAAGCTTCTCGAGTCTGTTACTGTTAGTTAATTCATTAAAATCGTATGCAAACGCGAAAGTTGAAAACGCTATTTATGAATTTTAAAACACAAACGCCAAAAGTGCTCACGCCGGTGAACGTCATCTTGACTCAATCTCCGTCGTCTCGGAGATCGTTCTTATGAGTCTCTTAGCTCTTAAAGCCAGAATCTCCGGTGGGGGCTGACGTTAAACAGCTGCCTGAAGATTGACGGATCTTAAAGAGACGATTTTTTTTTCTCCTTCTCTGACGAATTCATTGGAAGATCACGGTGAGTGATGGGGAAAGAAGATATCAGTGAAGAGGTTAGCACGAGCTTCAACGAACGTTTCCATTTGCTCGAATTCAGACGGGAATTGTCTATTTGAATAAACTTTTTGTTCTGGAAATGTTCGATGCTACATTGATCTGTTAGATTAAGCAGATTCTGATATATCTCTGGAATTAACAGGTTTGTTCTTCGGGGGAAATGGTGACAAATCTGAAGGCGTCCATAAGAGAATTGAGTGCGAGAGTGAAGGAACAGGTGCTTTGTTCTTTGCTTCCTACTCTGTCTTGCACCTGGTGCTCTTGACTAAACACTGAAAGGTTTTCACTTTGTTGCGATTCTGTAACTTAGAATCAGAGGAAATGTGATGTTGAGGATAAGCTGAAGCAGTTGCGAGAAAGAATAAGCGCTCAAGGTGTTGACGTTTCAGTACAGGAGTTGATACCGCTTTTGAGATCACTCAAGGTAAGTGAGATTGTTCTTAGGTTTCCGGAAAGTTCATGTTTTTATCACTACCCTCAATAGTTTTAGGTGTATTTCCAGGGATTAGAGAAACAGGAATCTGAAATCCGGTCTAGTTCCAATGCTAAGCGTGCTGCTTTAGAAGATGAAGTTAATGATTTGGAGGAAAGAGTCGCAAAGGGGTCTGATGGTGAGATTTCAGAGGAAGGTTTAGATGTTTTGTTGGTTGAATCTTTGGATCATTTGACTTCAGCAAAGAAGGTACTCTTTCTATGCACCTTTTAGTTATTGGCTTGGACCATCATGGAGTTGAGATTAAGGTTTTTCTAAGAAGGTTGTGGTTGTTTTCCTCTCGTTTCACTGTAGGAGCTTGCGGCAACGCTAAGAGAAATAGTGTCTCTGAAGCGGCAGATTGATGATGTGCCATGCCAATCTGAACTTCTCCAGTATGTTCTTCTTCCTTTACGTCAGTATATAGGAATCCAGTTTTTACTATGGCTAATTTTCCCTTTGCTATATTTCATTCCGTGCAGATATGAAAGAAGATTCTCAGAGCTGAATGTCTGTATTCAGGTTCGAATAGTCAAATTAGTATCTGTTTTGTTGCTTTGTAGTTGAAAATGAACTAACTAGCTTATTGATTGATGAACATTTATGTTGATTTCTGACTATAAACAGGAGAAACTTCAACAAACTAGGAAGCTCTATGCAACATACAATGCTCTTTTAGAAATAAAAGACTTGATGCTAAAGGAAACATCATTACTGAACTCAATAGGTTCACAGGTTAGTGACATGCGTTATTGTTTTTGTTGATTTTCTCTGTCTAGATATCATGTACTTATCTTCAAACGATTTGGCTTGAGAGTAGTTTCAAGACGTGATTGGTACTCCTGCTGGCCGTGTGAAGCTAATTGATTCAATGGAAGGGGTCATGAAAGGAATCCAACAGGTAATCTGAGTTATAGCCATTTAAGTATTTGAGGCACAAAGCATGAGTCTAGACCCAACTTACATAAGCATTAAGCCGTATGATTTGTCGTAACATAATCATTAAAAGTGCAGAAGCTAGGAAAGGTACAACTTGGGCTTCAAGAAGAGCAGAGGCACTGTGATAGTTCAAAGGAAAAGTATACTGCTGCAGCTGCGGAGCAGAGAAAATGCTATACTGTACTAAGAGCCTTCCAGGTTAGCACAAAAGAGAAAGAAAGTGATACTGAAAAGCGTTTCGAGTGTCAGTGTTCTTAATTACTGCTAAATTTCTCAATCGCAGGAGGAATGTACTAAGAATGACAGACTGAGGAGTCAAATATCTGCTGTAAACACCTCGGACTCGAAAGAAGGGACTGAATAAGGTGACTCTCCTTACGAGTTATAGATAAAAGAGAGTAGAGCCAGAGTAGATTTAGACATGATTCTCTTGTGATATGCTGTATCCATATGCTTAGTCTTACACATGGGAAGATATGAAAATCTATAGGCCTAGAAAGTAGAAACAGCATGGGAAACTAATAAACTCTAATCACTGGGGAAGAAGACTTTGAATACAAACCTAGAAAGGCACAGAGCATTGTAAAAGGCTATTGAGTCAACAAATAACTTAGAAGAAAAGCCACATTCTTTATCATCTCTCATAACCAGACTTAATCACGTGGCTTCTTTTCAGGGTCTGATATGTGAACCGGATCTCTGGTATCCCGTCCCCTTGAGATGATGCTACCCTGATGTTCTCTACCTGCAAGTCATATGTCCACATGAGCAAAAAGATTCTCAAATCTGATAAAACCCAGTGAAATTTTGACAACTCTTTATTTTCCTATCCTCATTTTGTTAAGGTCAATGCACAAAAAGACTTGTTTACTCTACTCTTGAAGTGTATTTATAAGAAGCTAACCAAAATTTCTGCTGTAATCTGATTTTTTTCCTATAAAAAGAAGTCACCTGGTCGTGTAAAGTTGGCTTGATGACCTGGCCTTGGACGAAACTCTGGGGCCAAAAACAGTGTTTCTCTAGAGCTGCCTCCTTCATACATGTGGCCTAGTTTGTATGGACCGTCGCTTGTGTTGTTCATCATCGTCTTCGGTTTCTGCGACAAACCTGTAGACCATGAGCCTCCACTTGATCCTGCCAAGGCCATTATCACATCCGCCTGCCAAAAAAGTAACGTTCATATGATCAACTTCTCAATCTCTCAACTAACTTCTGCAAACTAAAATTTGGTAAAATATGAGTGTTAAGTAAGAGAGAGAACCACCTTGTTTGGGTGAACATCATCAAAGACATGAGCTTGACCGCCATAGAAGATTGTCATTTGCTTAGTATTAGACGTCAAGTCTTTCCGATTTCCAGTACTGCAAAAATACAAACAAAAATGTGATGAAATGGCTTTGAAGACAGAGCATCAAAAGACCAGAGACATAACACTAGAAGCTAACTCACCTTGAAGGCGCAAGACATTCGAGCTTGTTCGGGTTTGGCATTGTAAAAGAAGTCGAGATACCAGAACCTTTCATCCCGGTTCTCGAACCTTCATCTGCAGCTGTCTGAGCGATAACTGATTGGCCCATGTTTTCATCCTTGAACCTGCTTGTAGACAGCTGATGAAGCAAATGACTGATCTGTCCTCCTCCTCGTGGAGGTTGGTTTGCCAAAGGATTCACATTCATGGAGAGGCTTCCAGGTCCGTTTCTAAGCAACTAAGTTATGACAATGACAAGACTACAAAATCTGAGTTCTGTGAAGCTCTTAAACATGGTAAAATTGTGCAAGTTCTGTTTTTCTTGATCTCTTACCTTGGACCAATGCAGAGTCTCTGGTTGATCTTGAGTCGTGAAGTGTGAATCCGAGCTACTTCTCTTGTTTCCGGAAAATCGATTGGTCATGATTGAGCCAGAAACCTCGCTTCTTGATCCAAGCAACTGTAACGCATCAAGATGATTCCCTCCGCCGCCTTTTCTTTCAACTAATCAAAATGATAAAATCAACATCACATTGCAAGTAGGAACTCAAAGAAGAAGAAAGAGAGAGGTAGGTAATAAAAGAAGACCAATTCAATAGTAAAAGCAACACAATCTCAAATGGCTATGACCCACCAAACTCATCACTCAAATTCACTCCCAATGTCCCAACTAATCCACCAGAGACATTATGGTTGGACAGTCAGAGAGAGAGTGAGATTGTGTGTGTGTGTGTGTATCCTTCACTACTAAAAGCTCAATCAACCACATGCTCACACAAAATCCATGTTCTTGTTTATAAAAAGATTAAACTAAAAGTAAAGCAAGAAAAGAAACAAAAAAATGGACACTCACAATCCAAAGATGTTCCATTTTCTACTTGGGGGATCTAATCAGTAACATATTAACTAAAAGTTTCCAGTTTTAGAAACTAGCTCACATGTATGATCTTTTCAAATTTCAAATCATAGTGAGACAAAACTCGATTGTTAAAATCAGACCAGGGACCAAAAAAACTTTCAGATCATAGTGAGACAAAGCTCGATTGTTAAAATCAGACCAGGGACTAAAAAAAGAATCGAACTTCAAAACCGAATCTATGTAAAATTAAAGCAGATAAAGAGATATAGAGAGAGAGAGAAGAACCGAGATCGGAGGTTGAGGAGAGACCTCCACGTCCACCGGCGGAGGAAGCGGAAGCCGTCGAGAGAGTCATCGCCGGTCTAGCCGCCTTATCAGGTGGTGTTCTATGGTCTGCCATGGAAGTGGATGCTAAAATTGCAGTCTTGGAGCCTAGAAAGTCATGGAACAAGAGCTTATCTTGCTCTTTCTGCCGGAGGCGAGAATCAACATCAGTGTTGCGCTCGCCATTGTTGTGGTTCACCATCGTCAACCAGTGTGTCAGTGTAGCCACTTGGCCACCATTTCCTCCATTACAGTTTTCTCTCTGTGTATTATTTCATGGACACACTCAACGAGAGAGAGACAGGGAGAGAGGGAGGAGAGTGTTTTTTCTGGGTAAGTGTAAAATAAAAGGCGAAAAAGAGTTGTCTTTTTGTTCTTCAAGCTCCTTTATTGGGTTTCGCTGACATGATTTAATTCCCATAATATAATTAATGAAAATCTCAACTTTTCAAACAAAATTATTAAAAAAGTAAGTAAGATTGTAAAATCATGGCATTTTAGACTTCTTTTATTAAGGAATCACAAAAAGTTAAAACTGTTAAAGATTCACACATAATTGACTTGAAGAAAGCAAGATGTGTGTATCTAATCCTACGTAGCACGGAAGCTTCGTCCGATGACCGCTTCCCGCTTCGGAATCGGAATCGGAATCGGAAGCTCGGAAGCTTTCCATGACGCTTCCTAAAAAACCTCTTTAAAAACGTTTTGGAAGCTTGCAATTCCGTTTCGGAAGCTTACGCTTCCGTATAAAAATATAATATCTTAAATAATTATGAATACTTTTATATGTTTATGATTTTATAAGTTTTTATAAAAATGAAAAATTAATTATACCATGTATTTAATTTTGCATTCACAAATTAAAGACTAATTTTAATCTATTATCTATAAAAAAATTATTTAGAAAAATTATTAAAAATAAAATGAGAATAATTCTTTTGATTAGAAAAATGCGATTTCAATTTAGTGATCTTTCTTTAATAACATAGATATAAGATTATTTTACATGGAATTAGAGAATAACGAAATAAGAAACTAAAATTGGTTTTTGATTTGAATTATTTTAATTATTATTAATTGAATTATATAAAATTGATATATTTAATTTATGCTATATACACATATATATGTATATATATAGACGCTTCCAACACGTACCCGCTTCCTAATTTTTTTAAAAATATCGCTTCTGCGCTTCCAAACGCTTCCGCTTCCGCGTACCCGCTTCTGATTCCATGCAGCATAGATCTAATCTAACTAACACATTACTAACCTAAGTTACCTAACTGCACCCAGATAGAAATTGGTTCGTAGGTCAGTTGGTAAAGGTCAAGTTTTCATTTCTAAAAGGTTTGTTGTCGTAAGTACACTGTTAGACTGACTATTTAACTCAACCAACCATGACATAGATCCTAGTGGTTTACGATAGTATTGTCATTGTGTTACTACTTTAATGTTATTGATTAAAAAAATGTCATTAAGTATTTTACTAAAACGTGGTGATTAGTAACTTAGTTTAGATGTGTTTGGTTTTGTAAGTGACGTTATTAGCAAATTTGATATGTTTTGTTTTGAGGTTGGAGCTGTTGAATTTTTGGGTCAAGCGTTTGATTTCATACTCTAATCTGAGTAGGAGAGAGAGAACTCAAGAAGAGACATATATCTGATGAAATCGATTTTACAACCACTCATCATGACGAATTTCCCATTTCATTATGCTCCTCTGATCCTTTCTACCTTTTACAAAATTGGTCTAGCCCAAAAGCGATACATAAAATATGGTTAAGAAAATTTATATGATTAATAAAGTCCTCATAAAATCATATCGATGGTAAGTACAATGAGAAAGAGGTTATATACTTACATTTAGGATTGAATAAGTTTTTGTATGATTTATTTTATTTAAAAAGTGGTTTAGTGGGTACTATACTACTAGTATTAAATGTTTTATCGGTGAGTTTTAAAAATAATCATCAGTTCAATATATATAAGACGTTTATTGATATATTTGAAAACATCGAACCAGTAGTTGTCTCTTTTTTAAATCAAGTAGTCTTTGGAGTTTGATTGGGTTGATAAAATTGTAATTATCTTTTGTATGGGAAGTGGGAACACGTGTTTGCTTTCTTGCTCCTACATATAGTTATGATTAAGTCTAAAAATTCCGCTAAATGATACTAGTGAATATTGGTTGACTAAGTAACTGTATGAGAGTGTAATGGTGGCAAACAAGTACTAACATATAAATATAATGATTAGTATTTTGCAAAAATTGTTCATCTCTTTGTTCTTGACTGTTCTGCTTTCTTGTTTCCCTCTTAATTTCTTGACATGTCACACAAACAAGGAAAAGAGAACAACCCATCTGGTCATACTCTTTTGTTATGGTAAACTGTATATTGATTGGTTCTAAGACATAACTAAACTAGTTGTGTCGTGTAATAACAATATTTGATGTCTAATTTTGGGCCACATTAAAAAAAGTCCACTAGATTCTTAAGACGGCCCAGATAGAATTGCTAGGGTTTTCGTGTCTTGAAATCGGATTTGGATTTGCAATCAGATAGAAATTTCTTGGCAAGAAGATGTTGTCGGATCTTCCGAGGGATTTGGCAGAGGAAGTCCTGAGTAGGCTTCCGATGACATGTAACAGAGCGGTGCGAAGTGTTTGCAAGAGATGGAACACTTTATCCAAAGGTCGGGGCTTTACAAAGAAGCACCTTGCTCGAGTGAAAGCAGCAGCGGCAAGGGAGTCAACAACAATGGTGGTCGTAGTGATAAGTCATCGGCTTTATTTGATGAGCGTAAACCTCCACAAGGGCGTCGACACGTCTTTTAGCCGTCAAGGTAAACTTATTAGCAGCCTAGAAGACGATTATGGTGATGGAGTCGATATATTTCAAGTGTACCACTGCGACGGTTTATTGTTTTGCCTCACAAAAGGCCAAACTAGGTTCGTCGTTTGGAATCCGTATTCTGGCCAAACCCGTTGGTTCAAACCATTAGCTTTTACCTCTAGAATGCGCAGCTGTAACTATGCTATAGGATACGAGGAGAGTAGTAGCAGATCATCACGCCGACGCAGCTACAAAGTTTTGAGGTTCGGTGAATCTTTCCAAGGACATGTTCGGTACGGACTCTACTACGTGAACTCTTACAAGGATGATGTCACAACCCATGTCACTATCCTGACGGACTGGTTTGTAGAGTGTGATGCACGCGGCGTGTCTTTAAATGGGAATACCTATTGGTTTGCTCAGGGGAAGATGCCGCCAGGCGTTGATGCATTATCAGCGTCCCCTGATTTCTTGATCTGTTTCGATTTTACCACAGAGAGATTCGGACCGCACTTAACTGTACCGTTTCGCTATAACACCGAGGATACCGTGACGCTATCGAGTGTTGGAGATGAGCAACTTGCTGTGTTACATCAGGACCAGTACACATTACGTATGCAGATATGGATTACGACTAAGATTGAGCCTCAAGTGGTGTGGTGGAGCAAGTTGTGCTTCTTAGCGGTGGATATGGAACCACTCGTTGGTGATCCCTTTGACTCAGCGTGTTTCTTTGTTGACGAGGAGAAGAAACTCGCCGTGGTTCTTGAAAATGACATGGTAGCTTATATCGTTGGAGAGGATGGATATCTCAAGAAAGAGGACTTGGGAGGATCTTCAAACATATGCAACGACGCACTTGTGTACTCTCTTGTTCCAAGTTTAGCGCAAATCAAACGACTAGGCACCAAAAGGAAGAAAAGTACCAGGTTTCAACTGAGTTTTTAAACCAACTGTTAAATCATGTAATGATAACAAGTTTACAAGTTGGACGAAATATTCCAAAATTCGAGTTTTTAAAAGATATATAACAAAGTCAAAAGAAAATGTTTAATGGGTGAATAACACAGAAAGAAAGAAGCCTGCCAAAATCGATAAATGAAGTCCACATATTTCCCAGTATTTATTATCTCTCTAGTTTCGGTGATCTGTACCAAAATTTGGTCGCCGGAGATCGGAAGCTAAAACGGGAAGAAATGGCTTCGCTCGGTTTCAACATCGGCTTCTCCGTCCCCGGTGTACAAATTCAGCAGCATCGAAAAGTTTACGGAAGTGGAAGGGCTCGCGTTTTCTCCTGTAGCTCTTCTCTTTCTGCCGCGACGCCTCCTGAGATAGAGCTCGAGTTCTTCGGTGTAAACATCGGTGCGATTTTCGATTTCAGTTATTGATACAATTCGTTTCAAAACTCAGAAAGGATTTTTCGTTTTTCGGTTTTGGTGGTTGTGCATTGCAGCCGAAGCCTGGGAGCGACGGGTCGTATCCGGCGGATAAAGCCAAGGCTATGAGCGGCGAGAAGCTTCTGAGAAACATTATGAAGGAGAACAAAATCGAACTGTACGCTACTTATGTGAGTTTAATTGGCTATTTAGTCCTGCATTTTCGTGCTCTGTGTATTAGTAGAGAATTTGTTAAAAGGCTGTGTTGATACTGAGGTAAGTTTTGGGATTTGCTCAATTTGTGATGATGATTAGGGTAAAGTGATGAACTGTGGAGGTGGAGGAAGCTGTGGAACTTGCATCGTGGAGGCAAGTGGACTTCACATCCCACATGTCATATCTCTTGATTATGAATTTGATTTCATAGTATGTTTGGTTATGCAATGTATCTGTTTCTTTTGGTTACTATGATTTTATCTCTGTTTCAAACTTGGAAATCTAATGATGTAGATGGATGAATTGTAGCAGTTTTGAGTTTGTGTTTGCTATATCATGAAGAGCAATACTCAATCAAAAAGCACATTTGGTCTTCTTGTGTGCAGATACTAGACGGCAGAGATCTTCTGAACGAGAGAACAGATGCAGAAAACAAGTATCTGAAAAAGGTTAGTTGTTTTTATCACACTTATCTACCTCTACATTAATCTCTAATTTGCTAGAGTTTGGATTGGGTATGTACACTAACAAGATGAATCAAATATTGAGCATTTTTCTCCGGTATTAATGTGATTGTGTATGGTTGTCTGATATGAAGACTAAGTTAATGTCCTAAACTCGTCTTAGATATGCAAATTTCAGATAAAATAAGAGAACATGTGCTGTTTAAATCTTAAGGCATTCTTGGTATTTTGTGCAGAAGCCGGAATCTTGGAGACTCGCATGTCAAACAATAGTAGGGAACAAAGAAAACTCTGGAAAGGTTGGTACCTACTTTAAGTCCTCCATTGTTTCAAACACCAATATTTTGGATCATCTTTATCATAGATTTGGGATCAAAAAGAGTTTTCTTCAAATCCTTTATGATGTTTCTCATGGAGACCTATCGCATTGGTTATAGGTTGTCGTTCAGCGGATCCCGCAGTGGAAAAAGTGAATCCGATCCATATAAGACTCTATTCGTTTCGTATTTATATGTATATAACATGTATCTGTATCAATGTTGTCTCGTATTAATGTAAGATTTGCTTCTTGGAAACGTTTTTCTTTTTTCTTTTGAGTTATTGAATTTGGCGATGCCATGATAGTGAAGTTTACTAGAAAATCTAAAGAGCTGGCATGAGAATTGTTCAAGTTGTGACTTGTGCTAGTCAAACGTATTAATGGTGACAATCACAGATACAAATCATTTGATTACAGATATCGGTCGGTTTTTAGATTTTGACTGGTTTTAATATCAAACATATTAATCGTTTTTATGGAAGTAAAAGATTGGCATCCTGCCAAATTGGGGAGAATACATCAGAAATATCTCAAAATTCTTAATGGATGTCCCAAGAAAATATGTTATCACAAAAAAAGTGACCCTCTATTATCTCTCTCTCTCTCTCACCAAATTCGTCAAAGAACATTAGAAACATAGAAAAACTTAGCTGGTGCATCAAGAGTCGACCCAAAATAAGAGTTTTCCATAAGATCACGAATTTGAATCGAGAGGAAACAAAACTTAAACATTGCTTTAATTTCCAGCCCAGAAAGACAATAAGCCTCAGGCCTGAGCAACCTTTTAGCTCACTCATTACGCGCCGTACCTAAAAACAGGGGTTTCAAGTCAAAACGCAATCTTTTCTCTCATTTTCATTTTTTACTCTGTTTCCTCATTTCTTTACCTTTTTTTTTCTTGTCAAGAAAGAGAAATATTAAGGAAGGGGCCAAAGAAGCATCACTATCTGAATCATCATCCTTTTTTTTTTATGTGTGATTGCTGTTCAGCTCCGAATTTTATATCCAGAAAAATATATTTTTTATCTCCTTGCTCGAGCGGTGAAGAAAATAAAAAAGAAATCTAAAATAATCGCAAAAGAAAGAGAAATGAAGAACTAGGATCACCACCAACAATAGATTTTCGATAGCTGGAAAAAGTTGACTCTTCTTCTTAATCGGATTCCTTGTCTTGGTTTCTGGGTTTTCTCTTCTGGGGGCTTTCCAATTTCACCTTGCGACCAGGAGGAAAAAGCAAAAATCACCCATTGAGAAGGATGTTTGTTTGTTTGTTCCCCTAATTTGCCTAGTTTTTCTTACGAAATTAATTCCAGGTGCGAATTAGGTTTCGTCAACTCTGTCGATTGCGAGTTTTACCGAATTCTCAAATTGCAAAAACCCTGCCCATGTGTATCTTTTGCTATTTATGATCTTGCTTTCCCTTTCCCTAGTTTCTATGGGATAAATTAGGATAAAATTTGGCGGAGTTGCTTTCTTTTGATTTATGATTGAGCTATGCGGTTGTAGTTACGTGGATCGATCGGTTTTCATGAGGGAAAATTCTGAATCAGGCATGAATTGATGATGATCCTTCATGGTTGGTTTTTAGGTCGTTTAGGGTTTAAGCTTCCTTCTCTCTCTCTCAATTTCATTATTTCTGTCTTCTCTGTGGATTTGCAGGACAGTTTCCATGGTGCGGTATGCGCAAAACATAGATGGGTGTTTCTCATCTGAAACAACAACATCGTATTTCAAATAAAGCTGATACCTTTTCTAGATTCATGGAACGATCATCAGATAATCTCGTTGGCCGAAATGAGCACATCATTGACATTCCGAGAAACGCCGCCATTGCTTCCTCTTCTCATGATAGAATCTCAAACGTTATGGAGCCTCTACAGTTTGAAGAGGAGAGACCATCGACTTCTCCTCCTGTGCCTGTTTCTCAGCCAGCTACAGCTACAGCTTCTTCTTCTTCTTCGTCTATGCGGTCAAATCCTAGAAGCATCCGCCGCAGAAGAAGTCCTTTGAATTCAGGTTTATGGATCTCCATCGAACTGCTCCTCACTGTTGGTCAGATCATTGCGGCGATCGTCGTTTTGTCTTTGTCGAAACATGAGCATCCTCGTGCACCGTTGTTCGCTTGGATCGTGGGCTATGCGTGTGGATGCGTTGCCACGCTCCCGCTTTTGTACTGGAGATATTATCATTCGAATCAGGCCTCTGAACAGGACTCTGGCCAGCATCGTCCTAATCTTAACGTCGCAGCGGGACCGTTCGCCTTCTCGATATCCAGGACATCTGAAGGTGATGGTCGACAGACCAATGCTACGCCTTCTCGTGCTAGTAGATATCATGGCTTCATAACTGCTGCCAGGTACATATCTTAACGCCCTCATGCTCTTAGATGATCATGGTTGGTACTCGGAGTCACTGATTCGAGTCTTTGATCTTGGCTTTTCAGACTTAAAGTTATTGTGGAATACTTCAAGATGGCTCTGGACTGCTTCTTTGCGGTGTGGTTTGTGGTAGGTAATGTATGGATATTTGGAGGGCACTCATCTGCAGCCGAGGCTCCTAACTTGTACAGGTATGTTGTTCTTTCGGTTATTCCAAAATTACACTCAAACCTCTAGCTGCATTTGTCAAAGGCTGAACCTTTTTTGTTTTCTTTATATTGTTATAGGTTATGTTTAGTGTTTCTTACCTTTAGCTGTATCGGCTACGCGATGCCCTTCATCCTCTGCACAACGATATGCTGCTGCTTGCCGTGCATAATCTCAATTCTCGGATACAGAGAAGATCTAACTCAACCTCGAGGTGCCACGTCTGAGTCGATAAATGCATTGCCGACTCATAAGTTTAAGTTAAAGAAGAGCAGAAGTAGTGGCGAGGACAATGGTTCAAGTGTTAGCGAAGGTGGAGTTGTGGCGGCTGGAACAGATAACGAACGTACGATTTCAGGAGAAGACGCTGTGAGTTTGCTTAGATTTTTGACTGTGCATACACACACACACACACTCACATACTATCAAGTTTCTGAATATCAAAGTATGTTTGCAGGTATGTTGCATTTGCTTAGCTAAGTATGCGAACAACGAGGAGTTAAGAGAGCTTCCATGCTCACACTTCTTCCACAAAGAGTGTGTTGACAAATGGCTCAAGATCAATGCCTCTTGCCCTCTTTGCAAGAGCGAGGTTGGGGAGAAAAACTCTGATTTGACAAGCCAGGGGGTTTTAACCTCGCTCTCCTCTGGGGAAAATGATAGCAATCAGCAACCGCAACAACAGCAACAGCGGAATGAACATAGAGTTGAGAGTGGTTTGGCCTAGATGTCTGAGATTTGCTCTATGTCACAGAAGAAGCCGTTTTGCGGTGGTTCAGACAGAAAATGAGGTTTGCTTTGCGCTTCTCATTGCCAAGAAGGTGAAGAATGAAACCGGCGAGAAAGCTCGCTGCTCTGTAAATGTATTTTGGAACCCTCTGAGTATGTAGGAGAGTTCGAGATTCGGTGACTGAGTTTGAGTGTGTTTCGAAATACCTTTTTTCTTTTTCACTGAATTTGTCACAAGAAGAATCTTTATACAAGAAGCCATGGTTCTTTCGATACCTTTTGCAGCTGAATTGCCTAATCGATGACCTAGGCTCATAATCGAATTATTCTTAATAAAAAACTTTGCACATGAACAACCTTACATGATTCAAAATATCGCCTTTGTTGGTTCTGTAGACTCAGTGTTAGAACTTAGAACCTGTAATCTGCTGGCTAAGTAGTAAAGATCGTATGGATTTAGCAAAGAGAGCCAATAAAAGAGAACTTTTTCTTAACATTATGGCATCACAGCTTCATGCATATGTTTTTAAAACGGTTTGAAAGAAGCAAAAGTGATTTAAGTTACTGAAACATTCAGAGCGCAGCCAAGACAATAAATAAATTCTTCTGATTGAGGGCACTAGGCGTTTTCTGCAGACGGGTTTTCATGAACATAAGTGCCAACTGATTTGAACCATCTCAGCAGGTTACGGTGATCCTTCACGTAAAGCCACGCCTGAAGAAACGGGAAGAGACTCTCGTTCACACCCCGGTCCTCTAGGAAGCCATGGAACACATCTCTCATCTTCTCATCGAGCTCTCTGTCAAAACAAACACCAACACTTAATTAAAGGATCTTCCTTTTTATTTATCAATTGCGAGTCCTGTGTTGTATCCAGGAGAAAATAAACAGAATGCTGCTTTGCATGCACTAATTCTTCTCTACAACTGAGAAATGCGTTGAAAGAAGATATAATGAACATGCCACAGACTACTCCTAGATTTGGAAGAATCGAAATATATACTTCTATTTAATCTAGAACACATCTACCACCTTTCTAAATTCACATTCCACAACGTCAACCAGAAAACGAACCAAAAAGGGTACAAACTAGGAATGTTGTTTCTTGAAATCCTTCTATAATTCCACGGAAGCTCATAGTCAATGATAAGCAAGTTTGAGATCATTTCAGAAATGACCATAAACATAGTTGGTCTATTCACAATATTCTAAAGGTAGCAGGAGAAGACAGCTGAAAAACAGAAATGAATGACCTAACTAGCCACTTAGAATATATAAGTACTCAAATGTTATTACTAGAGAACACCTGTACTTCTTCAGTGGCATAAGGACACCATAAATCTCAATTTACTAGAGCTCAAGCAAATACTGAAAGCTAAAAGACTGCAATTTTAATGAACAAAGTTATAAGAGAAGATTTAAGAGAAAAACATACTCAAAAGAAGGGCCTGTGTATCGCGAAGAATCATCGGACAACTCCAGATCTTCGAGTTTAGGCCTCATGGAGACGGAGTGAATACCCAATGCATCTGGGTAAAGGCCACAAAGGAAATGCAACGAATCAGCCTGGTTTTGCTTTGCCACAGCCACATGTAGGAACAGCTGGTTGATCCCATCATCGTCTTCCTCATCACCTCCGTGAGCCAACCGCATAACGAAAAGACTGATCTCTTCATTTCCAACAGATTTCTTCAGAACAGCCCCAGTTCCCTCTAGCGATCCTTTCACAATCTCAAATGGTGACGGAGGACTCACTTTCTGCAAATCAAAAACCTCAATTCTGATTACACTCCGGTAAGCCCGGTAAAACGCAAGCGGATATAAAACCCTAAATGAACGAAGCAATAACTGGGGTTTAAGCAACAATACTGGAATTTCAGTTATAGCTCAGAAGCAATGAGAAAGAGACGAGTCGAGAGAGAGAGGGATAGAGAGGGAGAGAGAAGGAACGAACCGGAGGAGGGGTCATCTTGGAGACTTCGAGGTAATGTTCCTTGAGGGAACGCAGAAGCATCGAATCGACGGCAGCCGAAACGTCGCCGGCCTTTCCACTTCCACCGGCTTTACTGGATAGCGCTCGCTGTATCTGACGCCGGACGGCGACATTACCGATCACTCTCCTCCACATGTCTACTTCTCCCGTCTCTAAAACCTCGCGGCGAATTGCCTTGACTGTAAATAGATACAACTTGTTCTTTCTTCGCCGAATAAAAACATAACTTTTAAATCGCAAGACAAAAGAAAAAGAATTTAGGTTCTACAGAACAATTGGGGATATTTACGGAAAATGACAAAAAAATATGATTATATAGGAGTAAAATGATAACATTTGAGATTGATAATGAAATGAAATATACATAGACGAAGACACGAAGTAATTCTGGTTTCGATTTGACAAAATTGAGGGAAATTTGAGTTAGGCTACAATTTTGTACACTTTTTACTCAACTGTGGTTATTTCACCAGTATGATAATGTGGAACATAGGTCCTAAGGCATTGCACCATTAGAAGATTATCAATCAAAGCATGCACATGAAGGATCTGATGGAAAGCAGAGAAAACAAAGATAACCAAAAGAAAGGAAAATAAATTCAAAAGAGAAAGCTTTTCTAGTCAAATGACCTCACTGTAACACAAATAAAAAAGATCAAAGTCATATCTCTAAGAGTACGAGCCAACCACATTCCCTTGAAAATAGTATATCAAGGCAAAGTCTCATATGAACAAAAACGGCGAGACACATGTTCATATCAAAACGGGGCTGGGGTGGGATTGATTTCATCTCAAATCTCATCTCACTGGCTGCTGATTGTAGTGATTCTTCTCTTTCTTCTTTGCCGCTGCCAACTTTGCCTTCCTCGCAGCTGCTTCTTGTGCAGCAACTTTCGCAGCAGCATCCGTCTCTTTGCTTGATTTCTTCTTCCTCATCGATGCAATCTTCTTCAGCCGTTCTTTGACATCCAGGGAGGAAGAAGCCTCATCCTCCTGCTCAGCGGACTCACCTGCAGCATCTGAGTTGCTCTTCACTTCATCCTGAGATTCTTTTGCCTCCTTCTGTCTCTCCTTCTTTTTCTTCTTCTTCGAGGCCTTTGATTCTCCCGTTGTGTTCTCCTTCTTCTCTCCCTCTCCATTCACTTCCTTCTTTTCTTGCTTATCTGTCAGGGATTTGCAAAAGAAGAAACATTTATCAGTATCAGCTATTAGTTTTCTCAGCCAGAGATACAAATAATGTGTTTTAATACCTTGAGAGTTCTCTTGCCCATTGGGTGCAACTCCAAAATCTGCTAACAAGGCCTCAAGCTCAGCGAGTTCCTTCTGTTTCCTCTCCTTCTTGGAAAGCTGCCTCTCTGCCTCCTTAGGTGGTGCAGGAACTTCAGGAGCCTCAGGCTCTGCTTCAGGAACAACTTGCGTCTCTGTTCCCTTTTCAGTCTCTTCCTCCAAATCATCATCATCGCCTTCATCAAGAATATCCTCTTCGCTTTCACTCACCTGCGACACTCAAAGCAAACAAACGCATCTCGTTAAGAACCAATGAACCAGAGGAACAACTTATATTGCCAACAAAGTGTTGCAAAGAAGATACATATATGATAATGTTCATGAGACAAAGCAGCTTACTTCAAAGCAACAAAGATAAACATATTAAAAGCCAAAGCTAGGAGATCAATCAATCAGCAGAATAAAAGCCAAAACCATTGAATCCCCAACTCCTCAAATCAAAAGAGGCTCATTGCAAGAAACATATTAACCAGATTAACAATTGGACCTAATCAAGCTTCTTTGAGCGTTAACACAACAAAGCTATCCAACCACTAGTCAAATGCATAACCAAGATGATGAACAGAAATCCACTAATGAAAAGCATATAAAGGTTTGGGATTTCTGACCTCAGCGGCAATCTCTTTTGCATCCGAGTGGGACGCTTCAGAGGTGCTCCACAAAGCCTGAGGAGGAGCAGTGGTGGCGTAATAGTCATCATCTTCATCGTCGCTCTCGATATCAGCCCAAGCCTTAGCTTTGAGAGGCGTAGGTTGCCAGAAGACCTGTGGCTCAGGCTCCTTTGGAGGATCTTGTCGAGATGATGACTTTGATGAACCTTTGCTCTTGTCAGACTTCTTCTTCTTCTTCGAAGTATCCAAAGCGGCAAACAAGTTGGTGCTCTGAATCGGCATCGATCCCTCGTCTCTCCTGTTTCCACCACCAAACATCTTTTTTTCTCTTTCACAAAAACAACCCCCGATTTAGATTACAGAAAGCTTAAGTGACGAAGACGAAGATAAGCCGAAAAGTGTTTTTCCTGAAGAAGCCTAGAAACCGGAATTTCCCAATTTCAGCTCAACGAATCGAAAAAGAGCTGACGCAACGGAAGATGAATCAATCGAGCAAGTGAACGAAATGGAGGAAGGATGACAAAAATTCGACAATCGTCGCTAATTTAGACGGAAATTTTGATCTTTGGAAAGCAAAATCACAGAAGCTGGACCAACCAGAAGAAGAATACGGAAAACCTCTGGTGGACGGCGATTCTGGAGAGCGATGGATAAATAGGAGGGGACAATGAGAAAGAAGAGAATGTAGGAAACTTCGGGAAGCAATTCTTATCGAGTGCCAGATTAGGGTTTCTTATTTAGTGTGTGACTGTGTGTGTCAATCGTAGAGGTTAGGGCTACTGGCTACACGACAACAAGGAGGTAGCGCAAGGAGATGGCTCTTATTAATCGTATGGGATCAAAACCGGGAAATTATATTAGAAAACCGAACCGATCCTAAGCGAAAATTGGATAACATAATCGAATTGAAACTCCTTTTTTTTAATATATAAAAGTGTACAATTATTTTGTGAAGTAACGTACGTTTTAGAGGTTTAGTATCACAGATTCAGAATTAAGAATGAAGATTCTTATCTTGAGTGGTATCTGTACTTTATTTTCATGTGTGAGATGATCATCGAAGATTTTTTGATTTTACTGTAGTGTAAAGACAAATGACAATCAACATATGCAATTACAATTTTACGATGACAGTTTTCTTGTAATACACGAATCTTAAATTTGTATTTTATCAAAACCGATCATATTCTTTTATGCAAATCCGAAAAAGGAAAATATATGTAAAACGCTACAAATTTTAGTAAATTTTAGACATTATAAAAAATTTCACGAAAATAATTAAGATATTGATTGCGAAATCAAAAACATGTAATCTAGTTCTTGTTTGGATACATTTTTCTTTCCAATAAAACTTGATTACATATATCGGATAATGTAAAATCGTATAATTTTTTGATATGTTATATCGTTACGTGTATCAAGTTCTCTAACGTAATACTTAATATTTTCCATTTATGTGTATAATATTTAAGTTAACAAAAGAAATAAATAAAAATTACATATGTAGAAAATTTGAAAATACCATAAACTAGTTATTTGTAGTACCAGTTTTTATTCAATTAATCTATCGTTTATATCAAATACGTAACCACCAAAAAGTTAGTAATGATATAGTACTAAAATTAGCCCCTAGTATGAATAGTTGTTAAGTTGAATGATGTCTCTAACAATTGCTGGCTTGGTGGACACAAGATTGCGGTAGGTTAGCAACACACGTGAGAACAAAATTAAATAAGTTTATATGCGAAGAAAAATCTTTAAAATCTTGACCGTCCAAAATATTTCGCAGATGAGGATCCGAAACGTCCATTGTATCTTTTCTGTTGCAGAATATTTTTTCGTGCTTATTCGAAAGTAAATATGGGCCGTAGATTTAGTAACGCGTCAAGATCGGACGGTATCCGTGATCAGATTTTTAATTTGGTATATGTTTTCTTTAGATGGTCTTAACTGAAAAAACCTTACTCTCGCGAAACCAGACGAAACCCTAGCTCTCCCGTTTCTCCCGGTTTAAAAAAATAAAAAGAGAATCCAGCAAATTTGCTTTTTATTTTCTGCAATTGAACGAAATTAATTTGGGAAAAGAGATTTTTGATTGATCAGGGATCCGATTCGCAGTCCGATTTATCGAAGCCCTAATTTTGATTTTGGGATTGTGGCGACTATAGAGGTCCTTAGGAGTCGATATCATCAGATAAAGTGATGCAGGTAGGCATGCAAATTTCTCTTTTTTTTTTCCTCCTTTGCACTTAAATTTTGCTTGATTGTTGAAAAAATCTCCATTGATTTGATGAATGCATAATTTTTCCTGGAGTGGGATTTGATCGGTATTTATTTTGGCAACTTGTTTGTTCTTCTTTTTATCTACTTTGGGTAATTTTGTGATTCTGGGTTTGGTGTTGCTTTCACAGATCTGAAAAATGTGTCTATGCGTATGTGATGGAAATTGAGGCTCTGGGACTTTTGATTCTGGGTTTTCGTTCGAGGTATCTTTCATGGAAAATAGACTAGGGCACTCTAATGGAGTGGGAATTTCAAAGAAATCAAGGTCGTTGGATCTGAAGACGCTGTATAAGTCTAGCATTTCCAAGGATTCTGTGAATAAGAGCTTTAAAAGGAAAAATAGGTCTGGGAATGATAGTGATCAGTTGAAGCAGGATAAGAAGAGCAGGAAAGTTGTTTCTTTGAGTAGCTTTAAGAAAGCTGATAGCGAAAACGATGATATCCTGGATAAGGCATGCAATGGCAACGCAATTTTGCACAACTTGGAGGACTCCAAGGTGGTTTTGGATGAGAAACTGTGTGATAGTAGTGGACTTCAAGGGATTTCAGTCGGTTTGGCAGGTAGTATGATCTATGTTCCTAGACGTAGGAGAGATTTTGTTGGGAGGAGTAGGTTTGAGAATGGCCTTGTACAGAAGTCTGCAGGGGAATCTGATAGTCAAGACGAGCTGATTGATAAGATCCCTAACGATACTGGTGAAGAATCTAGTGCTCTTGATCAGCTCTCTAAAGCCGAAGAGAAGAATTCTGACAAGGAAATCAAAGAATCTGATTCAGCAGCTCAGCTGCAGTTGGAAAATGGCCATGCTAATCCGTCTCCAGTGAAAGATGACCAACTGGTTTTCAAGAATCCGCATTCTAATAGCAGAAAAAGGAAGTCCTCCGCATCAATCAGACGCGTGGGAAAAGAGACCAAGTCGTCAGGTGATACTATAATAGCCAAGGTATCACGAGAAGATGATGAGGAGAATCTTGAAGCTAATGCTGCAAGAATGCTGTCTTCGCGGTTTGATCCAAACTGCACCCAGTTTCCTTCAAGTCCTGTTACCCCTGCTTCACCATCTGCCAGTAGATTGCATCCTTTATCTTCAGGAAAGAATTCAGTTAATCCTCGGTCTGAGTTGCTTGGTACCAAATCTGTCTCAGACGACACTGATGATAGAACGCTGCGACCAAGGAGAAAGCGTGATGGGAAGGGTAAAGTTCGGAAAAGGCGCCACTTTTATGATATATTATTTTCAGATGTAGATTCACAGTGGCTGGTAAACAAAAAGATAAAAGTTTTGTGGCCTTTGGATGAGAAATGGTATATTGGGTTTGTGGATGGTTATGATGGAGACAAGAATCTGCATCATATAAAATATGATGATAGGGATGAAGAGTGGATCAACTTACAGGGCGAGAGATTCAAAATTCTGTTGTTCCCTACTGAAGTTCCTGGGAAAAATCAACGGAAAAGGCGTAATTCAGGCTCCAAATCTACTCCGAAAATAAAAGGGAGTGATACATCCATCAAAGACGAAGAGAAGCAGAAGGGAAAGCTAGAAAATGATAGCGTGGATGACATGGAATCAGAACCAATCATCAAATGGTTGGCTCGGTCTATCCATCGTGACAAATCTTCCACTCTTAAGGCTGTACAAAAACGGAAAAAGTCAGAAACAGTGACATCTAATGAAACTGTGAAAATGAATGGGGATGTTGTTAGAGACACTGCAGGACAGTACACAGATAGATCTGCTAGTTCTCTTCCATCATGTGGATTACCTGGACCGAGTGGGAATGAGTCCTTGTTGGAAAGCTCGGGCAAGGGTAGTATATATCCTATAGTCTATTATAGGAGACGACTTCATACAGCAAAAAAAGGAATCTACAAGGGGTCAAGTGACAGTAATATTGAAGTTCTGAAGCAGCTTCATGTGTCAAAAAGTCCGGATCCTGAGGTAGAGTTTTTGCCTTTTGAAGGTTCTGAGCTTCTGGAGCTTTATTGTCCGTGGAATCACACAGAGAAATTCGAGTTGTCCCTAAGCCTACCTGTTGTTTCTTTGATGAACTACTTCCTTATGGCGGATGTTGATCGGTTTACACGCGTTGCTTTCTTGCTTCATCATGGTACACTTGTGACTTTGTGGCCAAGGGTTTGTTTGGAAATGATTTTCCTGAATCACCAAGATGGGTTAAGGTATCTGATATTTGAAGGCTGTTTAATGGACGTTGTTCAGTTGGTTTTCCGTATCTTGACGGTAGTAGATCATTCGAATAAGCAAGGAGTACAAGGAGCGCAGGGATCTGATGCCGACTTGCAGTTGCCAGTTTTCTCAATTTGTCTCCAAGTTTCTCGCATCACAGGATTTCAAAGGCAGTTTGCATTTCAATTCTCCAGTTTCCATGAAGTGAGACATTCAAAGTGGACATACTTGGAACAGAGTGTCAGGAGGCATTCTATGCTGGTTAAGCAACTATCAACTTCAGAGTGTACGCACGATAACATGAAGTCCCTGCAAAAGGTTAAGTGATTCTTTAATGCATGATTTTGGTACACTGCCTCACTCGTTTTTGGTTTTATATTTCTGTAATCTCTTACCAACTTTTAATTTTTTATGTTGAACATCAGGTTATGCAGAAGAGATCTAGGAATGGAATCAGCTCAGGAATTTTTCCTAGAGGATCGTCATCCTTTAAAACCTGGCCCACATCTGTTTGCTACAAGAAGCAAAATACGTTTCAACCTCCTTCACTATTACTTAGTTTACACCTGAAGATGGTAAGAGAGCCGGGTCATGATTCATCCGAATACCAGGGAACTGAACGGGACATGGTAATAGACGAGGGTTGTGATATTGCTGATTGCACAAATGAACATTCTGAACCTTCTTTCAAGAGTAAGGGCCAAAATGATGGACCAAGTATCACTTCTTCCAGAGGGCAAGAAGAGCAAGAGTCAAAAGATCTTCATACGCCTACGCCGTCTCAGCGGCAGCAGCTGGGGTCTAATTCTGAAAACGGGATGTCATTCAGTCCTTCTGTTGTCAGACATAAGCATGAAACCAGGTCTAATATTGCGATGAATGGCAGTAGCATTCAAGTTTCCGTATCTGATCATTCTGAGGATGGTGCTCCACAGTCGAGTAGTATGGCCTTGAACATTCAAGGTAGCATCTCAAGTCCCAAGGCCACTGCCCCAAGAAGTATGTCGCAACAAAATAAGAGTTCTTTAACTGGCCATCTGCCACATGGTTGGTCGGATTCAAAGGGAGACTTTCTGCACACTAATTTGGGAAATGGACCTAAGAAGCGACGTACCCAAGTGTCTTATTCATTGCCTTCTGGTGGTTCTGATTCGAAAAACAAAGGGTCCCTACACAAGGGGCTTCCGAACAAAAGGATTAGAAGGTCTGCTGCTGATGTTTCCAAAGGTCTTCAGAAAGATTTGGAGTCTAGTTTCTGTGATGCCAATGTGCTAGTCACTCTTGGTGATAGAGGCTGGAGAGAATATGGTGCTCAAGTTGTCCTGGAACCTTTTGATAACAATGAATGGAAACTCTCGGTAAAAATCTCAGGGACAACAAAATACTCACACAGGGCACATCAGTTTCTGCAACCTGGGTCGACAAATAGGTTTACACATGCTATGATGTGGAAAGGTGGAAAAGATTGGACCTTAGAGTTTCCTGATAGGGGACAATGGTCTCTTTTCAAAGAGATGCATGAAGAGTGCTACGATAGAAATACTCGGGCTGCTTTAGTTAGAAATATTCCTATTCCTGGCATCCGCTTGATAGAAAAAGACAATTTCGACGAAACGGAAACTGAGTTTATCCGCAGTTCTTCTAAATATTTTCGGCAGACTGAAACTGACGTCGAGATGGCATTGGATCCTTCACGTGTTATGTATGACATGGACAGCGATGATGAGCAGTACCTTTTGAGACTTCGTGAATGTTCGGATGCTGAGAATAGTTGCTCTTGGGAGATGACTGAGGACATGTTTGAGAAAGCGATGGACATGTTTGAGAAGGCTTCATATGTAAAGCAGCGTGATCACTTTACAATAATCGAAATTCAAGAACTGACAGCCGGAGTTGGATCCTTAACAGCAATGGAAAAGATATATGAGCATTGGAGAACAAAGAGGCAGAGTAAGGGAATGCCATTAATCAGGCATCTTCAGGTACAATCTTTGATGCCTTTCCATCTCTTTTTTTATTTGATTGTATTTTTCTTCATGTTTGTCTTGAGATTTCAAAATCTGCATGGCTAGGCTCTACATAAATCATCTTTCTTTTTTCGTAATTGGGGTGAAATGCAGACTTGTGGACAATAGGGCTTATCTTATGTGTTCTATAGTCTGCTTTTGTATTTTATGACTCGGTTAGTGTTATATGCAAACAGGAACTGGAACGATTACTAGGTGAGAAAGTGCATCTTTTTGTAGGTAGTTGGCCTTACTGTTAGTTTTTGTAAGAAGATGTCTGGAAGTCCATGACTGTAACATCCTCTATAGCCTAGTGCTCGCAATTGCTAGTTCAGTAATGATGTAGCTGTTCTGCTGCAATAGGTTTTGACAACAGTACTGGTCATTTTATTTTGCAATATTTTTACTTGTCGCTAACGCAATCACTTGTTTTTCTACCTCTGCAATTCAGCCACCTTTGTGGGAAAAATATCAACGAGAGGTCAAAGACTGGGAGTTGGTTATGAACAAAGCAAACACTTCAATATCCTGTGGGTCACAGAAGAATCAGTCACTTATTGAGAAGCCAGCGATGTTTGCTTTCTGTTTTAAGCCTCGAGGTTTGGAAGTCAAGCACAGGGGAACAAAGCACAAGTCACAGAAGAAACTCTCGGTTTATACTCAGCATAGTACTGCTTTGGGAGATTATCATGTCTACAATTCATCTGGTAACTCACTTTTCCCTGTTTTGTTTTCTGAATCCTCTGTTGACTCTGGTTCTTCTATATATGAGTTATGTCTTTAATTCAACTTTTCCATTTCTGTAGCAGGAAGAAGATCTGTTGGTTTTGCCTCTGGAGATGAGAGGTTTTTATATTCAAACCACAACTATGAGCACTTGGACGAATATCCTATGCATCCGGGATATCCTGGAACATATTCCCCACGTGAAGGATATTTCTCGACCGGTGGAAATGGATATCACAGGAATCACCAACACAAGTTTCAAAAGATCAACGGGAAGAGGAATACGAGCGAACGTTGGAATGCAGGCTATTCTGAATACCCCAGTCCCAATCTTCTTTGTCACTCCAACAAATCTCAGCGTCTTGATCTGGAAGAGTTACGCAATAGTAAAGATATTGATGAGTACAAATTGCGAGACGCAGCTGGTGCTGCAAGGCGTGCATGCGCTTTGGCCAAGCTGAAGCGAGAAAGAGCTGAGATTTTGAGGTACAAAGCAGATCTGGCGATCCAGAAAGCTGCAGCTGCTCTCATGTGTGCAGAGGCTATTAGAGCTTCTTCTTCAGTGGACCAAAGCAGCAGCGGTTTCGAAAGCTCAAGCGAAGGATGAGACGGTAGATACCTCTTTTGTTAGTCTGGTGGTCCGAGTCTTCTTCGTTAGCGCACCTCTTGAGCAAAAGGAGAGAGGGGGAGAGAGATTCAACATGCTTTGTTCCTCACACAAGCCCCGGTCTTGACACGAACCTAAATGAGTTTCACTGTACAGCAATTTGGCTCCCTCCGCTTTAAGTAAGCTATATTTTGATGCAGCAATAACTCCGATTTGGGACTCTGAAACTTGATCTCATTTACCCATCGGCTTAGACGTCGTTTAGTAGTTAAGAAGAGTCGAGATACAAAAATGAGGAGATTGTTAAAAAAAAAACAAAAGAAAGAAAAAAGAAAGAGGAGATTTGTAAGTAATTTGGTTTATTAGCGTTTTTTTTTAGTAGAGAGATTCAAGATTCTTCTACTCCCAAGTGTTCTGCGGTGCTCTTCTTCACTTTCTCTCTTCTCTGGCTTCTTTTACTTTTTCCTTCTTTCTAATTCCCTACACTTGTCATGACGTGTGTATACATAAGATAAAGTGACACAACAAGTTTCAAATGGATGCTTGCATATGCTCGAAATGTCTACAGAATGATGTTTCAAGGAGGTTTGGTTCTCATTACATTTCTTTACAAAAATCATCTATATAAGTTAACCTCGTTTGGTAAAATCCATGTGAGTGACAAATTTTGTATTCTCTCTCTCTAAAATAAGAATCATTCTCTTATAACGTTAACAACAAACACAAAAACTTGCAAGTATATATATATACAAAAGCTAAAATGAGAGAGAGAAGAAGAAAAATGGTCTGTGGTATTTCAATGGGGGGAAACCTTTTCAAGTCAGCAGTTTTGTCGGAGAATCTCTCCTCTGGCTCCATATCTCTCCATGTCTATTTTTGTCATCTCTGTATCTCTCTCTGGACAACCTGAGACAGAGACGTTTCTTTTCTCTTGTTTCCATCTCCATTTTTTTTGTTCCTGCTGTTTCTTCCTCTTCTTCTTCTTTTTGTAAGGTTTTTCTTTTCTCTTGGTCTTTCATAGGTTTTCAACATTTTAGAGCATAAGGGTTTCCAACTTGAACCTTTCTTGGGTTTATTTCCCATGTTTTTCCGCCCTTTACATGACTTATATATATATTCTGCGGATGAAACCATTAGAAATATATTAATTAGATTCTGTGTAACGTAAAGGAGCTTCCAGAAACAATCTTGCTACTCTTATCTAATATGCACTTGAATTCTTTTGGCATATAAGATAATATCTGTTTTGTTTCAGGTGATTTGGTAATGATGATGGAATGGCTCTGTGATAGGATATCTCATTTGAGAGATTGATGAGAAAGAGGCATTTTTCCAAAAATGGGGAGCAGGATGAAAGAAGACGAGCGAACTGAAAAGGCTATCCGAAGTTTATTGAAGCTTCCCGAGAACCGGAGATGCATCAATTGCAATAGCCTGGTACAGTTTTTGTTGGCCAGTGATCATCTTCAAAGTCTATGTCTCAAATTTAGTTTTCTGTTCTCAAGTTCTTAACATGTGAGTCCTGCAGGGTCCACAATATGTCTGCGCAACATTCTGGACTTTTGTCTGCATCAACTGCAGCGGAATCCAGTTAGTCTTTTCTCTTAGTTTCCTCTTTTTTTTACTTTCATTTTCATTTTGACTTCTCTGTTAATCCAAGAAAAATCATAGGAACTTGGAACTTTTCTTGACAAGACTCCTTTTGTTTTTGTGTGTGTCTATGTATATATAGTCGAGAGTTTACACATCGTGTGAAATCTGTATCAATGGCCAAGTTCACAGCAGAAGAAGTTAATGCACTTCGTGCAGGAGGAAACGAGGTTTGATTCTGTTAAAATCATCAATCTGCTGTGTAAACTTTCATAATGATCTTTTGGCTTGTTCTTTTTCAGAGAGGCAGACAAATTTACTTTAAAGAATGGGATGCTAAGCGTGATGCTTACCCCGATGGCAGGTTCTTGGGACATTTTACCAATCTCAGACGAGTTCTTTAACACTAAGATTAGCAAAACTATAAAGCTAACCTCAATTTTCTTTGTTCTTGTTCAGTAATATCCGCAAGCTCCGAGATTTTATCAAAAGTGTTTATGTGGACAAAAGATACACGAGTGAGTCCAATGACAAGATCTCAAGGCAAAAACCGGTAAAACTGCTTTATTTCACTTAACCAAATCTGGAGCATGTTCCTATTTACACAATTTTAATGTCTCTTTTGGTGTTACCATTCAGGATGTCATAGAAGATTACAAGGAAAGTAAGAAGGCCAGTGGAAACTTCTTGGGATCTAGAAGCTTACAGTCTCTGGATAAATATGAAAGTGAAAGAGCTAGTGCTGTTGGGAGGAGTGGAAAAGAATCTCTCAAGTTTTATTTTGAGGACAAGAAACAACAACAACAACAACAACATGTTGCGCATAATCCAAAGGCTAGAGGTTTACCAAAGAGTCCTATCCGGTTTGAGATTGTTGATGATAGGTTTAGAGACGATGGAAGTGTTAAGAGATATGATGTGCGTAGAGATTTAAGAGGAAACTCTAAATCACTTGACCTCTCTAATAACAAGGACACACCTAGCTTTCCCATTGTACGTCATGCCAGTGAAGTCTTAGGCAACAATGGTGTAAAAGTTGAGAAAAAGAAGGATCCAGTGAATAATCAGGTAACCTGGAGATGTATTTACTTCTATGTTTTTGTATTTTTGAGTGTGTTTTATGCATTAAGTAAGATGTGAACAAGTTGCATTTTCCAGATGACTGCATCATCTGAGAAAATGAAGAATCCTAGAAGTTTAATGGACGACGAACCAGTTTCAGAACCCTCTGATGACAGCATCAGACAGACTTCAAGTGAACTTACTGCATCTGTAAGGACAACTGAGGCTCCTGCTCCTAATTCTTTGGAAGCTTTGTTGTTTGGACTCTATGATCCTTCTGTTGCCTCTGGTACAAACAACCTTGAACTATGGAACACAAGTGATATTTCCTCTATTGCTTCTGTTGACAACTATCCTGCAGCTAGCCTTGAGACCCAGATTGTGCCAAGAACACCAGACAGTGTTACCTCTTTTGTCACATCACCTACAATTGCGCATGCTCAATCTCCTCATGCTGCTGATAACTTAAACACAAACGATATGGCTACACCAAGTTTTGCTGAAACTAACCAGGTAGTTTTGGATACATTTACAAAAACCCAAAGATCATATCAGTATCAATCAGAAGTTTGATATGCATGAAAAGAGAATCAAAATTAAAAGAAAATTTTGTTTTCTTCATGCAGGTGGTATTATTTGCATCACTTGAGGGACCATCATCAGATACATCTATTGAACAGTCAACTTTATATATCTCAAACTCTGCTCATGGAGTTGGATCTGAGCATCATCATCAAGATGAGACAAAAGCTAGCATAAGAAGTGCACTTCCGGAGGTAACAAAACCTTTTCTTTTGAATGTATTTTAATGGAGACTCTTTTGGCATCTCCAATCGTAAGAATCTAACCATTTGGCAGGACCTTTTCTCTGGAGGCTTCTCATTTGCCTCCCCACAAGTTCATGCTCATCATCATGGCATGGGATATGGCATGCAATATTATCAATATCCTGCGGTATACTTTCATTAATTTGGCATCATTTAGTTTATTGTTTCAGGGTCTGATCTAACCTTATATCCTTTTCTTGGCAGAGTACAGGAGCCTATACATATTCAGCAAAACCATCAAATCCCTTTGACATAAGCTGTGATGATACAGATCCAAACCAAGCACCACAAGTATGAAGCCTAGACAAAAACATTATAAGATTGCCTCAATGTTTCCTATAAGTTTACTTGATGTCTTCAAATGCTACCTATTCACCCATTTTATTTATGTGTCTTTGACAGTATCCTTCTATGGCATACGTACATGGAGGAGGCTTGCCTCACGTGTCAGCTCCAAGTGGGTATTCAGATTCTTCAAATCCAGCGGCAGATTCCATGGCACTGATGCCCTTTCAGTCACCTTATTATACAACAGATCCCAATCTTTCTCCTGGTGAGTCAAAATTTCTCTAATATGACATTCTTTTTTTTTTTGGTTGGAGGAGTCTATTAATAATTCTAAGAGTTGAATCATGTGCAATTAGGAGCATATATGGTGCCGCAGTCACACGTGAATATGTCCCCATCTTTCAGGTAAATTCATTAACTGTTCTTAATTAGGATCATTTTTTGGTTCTTGAAACTCTCGAGTACGCTTCTGTTTCATGGCAAGAAAATGATTTTGTGTGCAGAGGGCAAGAGATTAATGGCGCACACACTTTTCATCAAGCTAACAGTGGATATCCTTCTGCAAACGTCCCAAATGCTTATATATCCAGAGGAAATCCCTTTGATTGAGATCGAACTGCATAATATGTTTTGATTTGGAGGATTTTTATGGAAATGTAAAAATTTGACTTGCTTCAAGATTTGAAACAGAGGTCCCCATCATCTACTACGACCTGGTCCATACTCTTTTGCACTCTCCTTATATGCTTATTGATCCAATGTACATTGCTGTGGGAGGATTGTACACTACTTGTAAGTTGTAACCAAATTACCAAAATATATTAAAAGAAAAAAATGTAATTCTCTGTAAATGGGTGAGTTGTGAAGATTCAAGACAATACAAATATTCGACAGGTAATGATAAAGATCGGATAAAGTTTGTATAAAAATTCAACCAAACTTGGCATGTGAGTCTCTGACCAGAAGATTGTCTGGTTTACTACAGAACTGTGTTTAAACTTTAAAGATAAAGACAAAAACAATGGTAAAATTATTTATTTATTTTTGAACCCTTGGATTTTGTTGAAATTTTGGTAAAGGTACTGTGAAATTTCTGTCAAAGACGACTTCTTCTTGAGTTCGGACAAAGAATTTAATTGTCGTCTGAATCTGTGAGACACACCGACGCCGTTAAACCGTCGTCGCCCTGTCTCTCGCTCCCGTTAAACCGGCGAAGATCTGAGCTTGCCTCATTATTTACGGATCAGTATCATCCAAATCCGAAGAATTTTCGTCGTTTTGCTCAATTCGGGTACGTATTCAGAATTGCGGATCAGATTGGATTTTTGAGAAAAGGTTTTCAATTTTCCTCTTTAGGATCGGATCATGCAAATCGGAAGAATTTCCACCAGTCTTAGTTTCTTCATAATTTCATCAACTGTTGCAAGTTGCTGATTTTTGATCATATTGCTTTTGTAGATTTTGGGAACATACTGGAAAGTTAAAAACTTTAAAATTTTGTTGAGGAAAGTTTAGAGCTTGATCTCCATCTAGTATCTATACAACCATGGTGGCTCCTGTGCCTCCAGGGGCAACTAGACCCAACAACCAGCAAAACTCCGGCCCACCAAATTACTTCCCAGGGAACTCAAACGCTTTAGCTGACAATATGCAGAATCTAAACATGAATCGACCACCTCCTCCCATGATGCCTGGTTCAGGTCCTAGACCACCTCCTCCTTTTGGCCAGTCACCACAACATTTCCCTCAGCAATCCCCTTCTTATGGAGCTCCACAACGTGGTCCTTCACCAATGCCCCGGCCTGGACCTCCAGCTGGGATGGGTAGACCAGGTGGTCCTCCTCCGGTTTCACAACCAACCGGTTATCCCTCAAATGTACGACCCACTGGTCCACCGTTTGGCTCCAGACCGTCAATGCCTGGTGGGCCAGTGGCACAGCCTGCTGCAGGTCCTCCTCCAGGAGCACGCCCAATGGCATATGGTTCACCTCCACCTGTTGGATCTGGCATGTCTATGCCTCCCTCAGGCATGCTTGGTGGTCCAGTCAGTAATGGTCATCAAATGGCTGGTCCCGGAGGGTTTCCAAGGGGAAACCGGTACCCTGGTGCTGCTACGACTCCACAGGCACTGTATCAACAGCCTCCAGCACCACCTTTCGCTCGTGCTCCTCCACAGCCACCAGCAACCTTTCCTGGAGCCCCTCATGGTAGACCAGCAGTAACAGGCCTGCCTTACGGTCCACCACCAGGGCAGGTATGTCCACCTTAAGGTTTTATGGTCTATGTTCTTGCTGTGTATATTTTGTGAATCCGATGTATGGATTCACTTGATGTGTTTCCTTTGTGTGGCAGATTTCTGATGGTCTTCAAATTTGAATGTTGGTAGGTAGCTCCACCTCAAGGCTTTCCTGGTCCAATGCAACCACCAAGATATGGGATGGGTCCTCTGCCAAATCAGTCGATGACCACCATACCCTCTGCTATAGGCCAACCTGGTACCTCTGCTCCTGGGCACTCAAGGATTGATCCGAACCAAATCCCAAGGCCAGGTTCCAGCTCCAGCCCGATTGTGTTTGAAACTCGCCAGAGTAATCAGGCTAATCCTCCCCCGGTGTGTATGCCTGATCATATTTTTCGATTCGGATATTAGTCTGAGAGGTTATATCTTTTGTATGTGGGTTTTGTTGAATGAATTTTTCTCTTCTACTTTTTGAAGCCTGCTAATAGTGATTACATAGCTCGAGATACCGGAAACTGTAGTCCCCGTTTCATGAGGTGCACGATCAATCAGGTAACAATGAAGCATAAGCTTTTTTATGGTAGTATGTGTTCAGTATTTTTGTTTTCACTGTGTTCTTTGATTCTTAGTTACTTGTTACCTTTTTTTCCCCTTTTCATAACAGATCCCATGTACATCTGATCTTCTATCTACATCTGGAATGCAACTGGCATTGATGGTCCAACCCCTGGCGCTTTCTCATCCATCTGAAGAGCCTATACAAGTAAGCTTTGTCTTACAAAACTGTGGACACTTGGTTTCAAGAATCGGTTCGTGGGAGCACTTACTTATGCTATGATGCAGGTTGTGGACTTTGGTGAGGGTGGGCCTGTTCGATGTTCACGCTGCAAGGGCTACATAAATCCTTTCATGAAGTTCATTGACCAAGGAAAGAAGTTCATCTGTAACTTCTGTGGTAATGTTACTGTCTTCACTTTATGATAGCCACATTATCTGAATTTATAGCTATGCAACTACAATAGTATGTATCAAGTTAAGCTAGAGCTTAGACTAACATTTTTGTGATTTACCTTCCTGGATTGAAATGATTTCTTCTGTCAATCTGGATTTCACCTAGTTGTGGAAGATGACAATATGATTTTGTTTAAGAGACTCTCATATATTTGCTAAAGAAAGTTGATGGCAATATTACTCTGATGCTTTGTGATCCATTTCCTCATCAACTTTCTTTTGCACAGGATACACTGATGAGACTCCCCGTGACTATCACTGTAATCTGGGTCCAGATGGTAGACGTAGGGATGCTGATGAAAGACCTGAGCTGTGTAGGGGAACTGTCGAGTTTGTTGCTACAAAAGAATACATGGTTAGTTTATAAAACTTTCTTATATAAATGTAAAATTATGTGGTGTTGCTTCATAAAATGTTAGTTTTCTTTTATGCAGTCTGGAAATCTACCGTTGTATCTAACAATGTGTTGTGTCCTCTATTTTTACTTTCCCGAAAAATGAGAACCTATTTGCTGTACTGTTGATTTAGTAAACCACCACCTAAAATTCACCTTTCTACTAAGAGACTGATAACGCCATTTTGGGAGTGGATGGAAACTAATATTTGTTATATTTTCTAATAGGTACGGGATCCAATGCCAGCAGTGTACTTTTTCCTCGTTGATGTCTCAATGAATGCAATACAAACAGGTGCTACTGCTGCTGCTTGCAGTGCAATCCAGCAAGTCCTTTCAGACCTTCAGGTAAGTTTTGTTACCATTTAAAGAGTACTTTCTGCTGCATATCGTTAGGGTATTATGTTACCAATGAAATGAAATTTTTATTTTGCCTTGTCATCAGACATATAAAAAAAATCTGAATTACGTTTGCAGGAAGGTCCTAGGACATTTGTTGGAATTGCTACATTCGACTCAACAATCCACTTTTATAATTTGAAACGTGCACTGCAGCAGGTGATTTGTTGCGCTAGTCTTTTCCTTTGATGCTATGGCCTCCGAAATGGATTGTCTCTTTTTTTCCCTGGAATCTTTGAGAAGTTCAACTGATTACCACTGCCTGTGAATTTGATAATCCCTATTTATGTGCAGCCATTGATGCTCATTGTCCCTGATGTACAAGATGTTTATACACCTCTAGAAACAGATGTAGTTGTTCAACTATCTGAGGTAAGTTCTGGGCCATTTATTATCTATTTGGGTACTCCCTGATTACTTTTTCCCTTTGTTTATCAATGTGTCGTGTAAGCTGGCTGCTGTTATTGAGATTGGTTTTCCTAATTTCTTTCCTTCTTTTTGTAACTTATCATATTCTGATGGAATTCAGTGCCGTCAACACCTAGAGCTTTTGCTGGAGAGTATCCCAACGATGTTTCAGGAAACTAAGACTCCTGAATCTGCTTTTGGTGCAGCAGTTAAGGTATGGAATTGCTGAAGATGCATATGCTTTACCTGCATGTCTAATTGGTAGTAAAAGTTGGACACATTTGATGGCCTCCTCGAATTTCATGAGTTCGCCGTTTAGTAGCATTAGAGCGTTGTTAACTTAGTTTAGAGGTTTCAATCATCATTTAAGGGCGTGTAAATCTAAAAGTTAATTGAAGTGACATTTTAGGTTTATTGGCCAATGTTGCCAAATTCACATGTTAACTGGATAATATCTACTAACGTCTAACAACTCCTTCTCTCCTAGGCTGCTTTCTTGGCGATGAAGAGCAAAGGAGGGAAGCTTATGGTGTTTCAATCAGGTATGCTGCTCTCTCTATTTAGATACTTAACATATTAGTGTGTATCGATGCATGTGCTCCAATCACTTAGAATTCATATGTGAACTTTGAAAATCATAAATTTGTTGACACAATCTCGCTCCATGTAATATTGTTGGTGTAAATCAACTGTTCAGCACCTCTATAATGAAACTGACATCTTTACCATTTTCTCCACAGTTTTGTGTTCTGTTGGTGTTGGAGCACTTTCTTCAAGAGAGGCCGAAGGGAGAGCTAACACGTCTGCTGGTGAAAAGGTAAACATGCTTTTTTTTTTTCTAGGAGATTGTTGTGTTTCATTGCAAAATATTGAAGCGTCTTGTAATTTGTATTTCAGGAGGCCCATAAATTACTACAACCAGCAGACAAAACTCTAAGGACTATGGCCATTGAATTTGCTGAATACCAGGTATGCCAATACCCAATAGGACTGAAAATGTTTCCATATGCTTATACGTAATCTATAATGTAACATTTTCCTCTCAATTGCAATATTTTGTCCCCATCTAAGCCATCCAGAAATTCCTCAGGTCTGTGTAGATATATTTATCACAAGTCAGGCTTATGTTGACATGGCTTCAATATCCGTCATTCCAAGAACTACCGGAGGACAGGTATGTTTCAATATTCCTTATCCTTTCTGATTTTTTCTTGTTTTTTCAGAAGTTTAAACTCTCCGTTGTAAACGGTTTTCGACAGGTGTACTGTTATTACCCTTTCTCAGCTCTCTCAGATCCTCCCAAGCTTTACAACGATCTTAAATGGAATATAACTAGGCCACAGGGTTTTGAGGCTGTCATGCGAGTCAGATGCAGCCAGGTATATTTTTGTAGCGTAGAGTTTTCTTCATGCATTACTCTGTATACTCCAGCTTGTGAACCACCATTTCCAACAATTGTAGGGTATCCAAGTGCAAGATTACTCTGGGAATTTCTGCAAACGCATTCCAACCGACATCGATCTTCCAGCGGTGGGTGGATCCTCCTTTAACTTTTCCTACTAATTAGTTTCTGGATAGCGTCTACCTATTTCATGTCATTATTTATAAAAATATTGATTTTTGTAAGCGATCCTTTATGAAAGTTGTTGAGTCTGGAATTATGGGTAGACAAGATTCATCTGCTTTGCTGTTTAAGTTAATACAATGTTAATCAATACGAGACACATGATTCTTTTGCTAGAAGTTTACCAAGATACTTTTGAGCCTTGACAAACTTTGATTGCCAATGCAGATTGACTGTGACAAAGCTGTAATGGTAACGTTAAAGCATGATGACAAATTACAAGATGGAGCTGAATGTTCTTTCCAGGTATATTTTGTATTCATGTAGTTTTGTGAAAAACGCTGGTACTGTCTCATTTAAGATGGTGTTGATCTATGTTCGTCTTATGTTTTTCTTTTCTTTTCAGTGTGCCCTTCTGTATACTACCATAGATGGAGGGAGAAGAATTAGGGTTACCACATTATCACTCCCTTGTACGAACATGCTCAGTAATTTGTTTCGCGCTGCTGACTTAGATTCTCAATTTGCTTGTATGCTGAAACAAGGTAGGTCACTGTCCTCGGTACTGATTCCACTGCTAACCGTGTTGTGACCATGTACCAACAACTGTGTTTGTTTTCTTTTGACGCAGCGGCTAATGAAATCCCTTCAAAGGCACTTCCATTGGTAAAGGAGCAAGCAACTAATGGTTGCATCAATACACTCTATGCCTATCGTAAATTTTGTGCTACAGTTACATCGTCTGGACAACTTATTCTTCCCGAAGCGCTCAAGCTTTTGCCATTATATACCCTCGGTATTTCCTTTTGTCTTTTGTCTACTTTGTAGCTTCTTAAGATAATAGATTTGATTTCCTTAAAATGTGTTTTTTCTTCAGCATTGACCAAAAGTGTGGGTTTAAGAACGGATGGGAGAATTGATGGTCGATCATTCTGGATCAACTATGTGTCTTCCCTCTCTACTCCTATGGCAGTCCCACTTGTTTATCCCCGGATGTTTTCTGTTCACAACCTTGATGCGAAGGTATCATGGTGCTACTTTTAGTTTATATATCTTTCTCAACTCTCAAGCCTTAATTGTCAGTTTGTGAAAATTTGATTATTCTTTGTTTTCAATCTATCAGGACAGTGAAGGATCTGTCCTTCCTCCTCCAATCCCACTGTCAAGTGAACATCTTAGCAATGATGGAGTCTATTTTCTTGAGAATGGTGAAGACGGTCTACTATATGTTGGCGAATCAGTGGAGTCTGATATTCTGCAGAAACTTTTTGATGTTTCTTCAGCTGCCGAAATTCCTAGCCAGGTAATTTCAACTTCTCTCCATTACCACTTTGAAGTCGTAGGATAATTAACTTGCAACAAAAGCTAGCTTTTATACTAAACTCTGTTTCCCTTACAGTATGTGCTGCAGCAGTATGATAATCAGCTATCAAAGAAGTTCAATGATGTGGTGAATGAAATAAGGAGACAAAGATGTTCTTACCTAAGGTATCTACCAAAAATCTTCAGTATCTGTCCTTTTTTTCCCTCTCTTCTACCTGAATCTTTTCCCGTCTAATCCTTCCAACCTCTTTATGTTTTCTCTACGCAGCATAAAACTGTGCAAGAAGGGAGATCCATCAGGTGATTAATTCATGATCAAAATGACTCTGTACAAATCATGCTAAATAGGAGTTGCTTAGCATAAAATTTTAGATTTCAAGAAACATGGAATGTTTGTTGTATCATAAAACGGATGATTTGTTCTTCTGATGTTTGGTAATTTTTTTTCAGGAATGCTGTTTCTCTCATATATGGTAGAGGACAGAACAGCAGGCGGCCCGTCGTATGTTGAGTTTCTTGTTACAGTCCATCGCCAAATCCAGCTCAAAATGAACTGATCCTCTGTTTTCGAGGAGTTCTTACAAAAGTCTCTCTCAGTGTCCTCTGCGTCATGTTCAGAATTTACAGTAGAAAAGCATAGCAGAAAGGTAAAGAGCGTTCTTTGTTCATCGCCCATATTGAGCATAGACGACTTCAGCTTGAGAAGTTTCACTTCATTTTGAAGGTGTACTTAGATAAATAGTCTCCACTTTACAAAAGAGTCTTTTTGTGATCCATTTTTGTATGGTTACCTTGTGTGTGTTATATACTTATATACAAGCTCGAACTTAAGACTTTCTTTTCAGATAAAGCTTTTTGTTATTGAATACTGTCGAATGGACAAATTAAACTTCATTTATAGAATAATTGTTGCTTTTAAAACTATGGTGATGTTGATGGTTGCATGCAAGTGTAATCTTCTTCAATCTAAAATAATGTTTGAGTTCAGTGACGTCAACAAAATAAGTTTTTTATAATAATAAATTGTTAAAGGGATTGTTTTCGTATATATCTGAATTTGCTTCTTTTCATAATCACGTTTAAGATGACAAAAATATTGTTTTTCTAGATCATTACATTATTTTGTGAAGTGAAAATCGTAATATATTGTTACTTGTAAAGCTTAGAAAATATATAAATGATCGTTTTCTCGAAGGGCATCAAGCTGTTCAACATGTGCACCGTCTGCCATCACAATCGTGCTTCCTCGTTTCCCCAACTTCTTCTCTGCATCCATCAAAATTTTCCAATTTTAGCAAGAACTATTTTATACATTTTAGCTCTTAAAGTAGTTATATATGTCGAATAATTATATTATAATCTCTTCTCTAAGGTAAACGTGACAAAATGTAAAGATAAGTAGTGAAAGAGTGAAAAAACTAACCAGCTATGTCGAATAAAAGTTGGATAGAATCAGGCAAGATGATAAGTCTACCGTTGGAATCACCATTGTTGTTGTTATCTTGATTAGGAGGTTGTCCATGAATTATCACTCTTTTGGGGACTCCCTCTGTTCTTTTCTCTTCTTCTTCTGCATCAAAAATTTCCAATATGATCTACTTAACATATATAAAAAGTTAAAAACAGTATTTCCAAGTCTACAAAATAGTCTTCTTACTGTTTTCATTTTCATCTCTTGAGACAGTAACTATCTCCTCATCGTTACTTTGTGGTGTATCCTCTGTCTGAACGGTTTGCTGTCACAATAACAATGCGGTTTCATCTCAAGATCAGTTGATAATCGTAATGAGAGGATATATATGCATATGTCAAAAGAAAAACAACGCATACCTGAGCGTCTGCGTCTGCGTCAGCTAATAAATCTCTAAGGAAAGGGATTTCTTTCTTCAGCTCATCATTCAATCCCTTGAGATACTGAAAACAAAAAAAAAACACTAAATATTAGAAAATTTAATAATAAAAGCTTTGTTGATGTGATGACGTTTTGTGAAGTTAAAGGTTGATGAATTTACAGTCATAAAGTTGGTGATGATGATTTTGGCGTCATCGATATCAGACTGAATCATTTCTTTGAACTGATGATGACCGATTCGGATAACTTGTGAAAGTCGTCTTGTCCTCACAGTGAAAGGCTGAGGCATGTTGAACACTACTCCAATCTCTCCTGCCATATCTCCGGGACCTAACTTCGCCAACACCTTCATTCAACCATAGAAACCAACTCTTAATTCTGTTCAATCTTTTGATTCTAAATGTTTCTATTTTTGACTAAGTAGAGTTTTACCTGCTCACTCACACCCTTGGATGCAATGATCTCCTGTGATTTCGAATGTTTTTTTAATAAGTTGATGTAAAATGTATATAATGAGTATGTGGAGGACAAAATAAAGATCATACCACTCCTCCAGATACAAGTATGTAGAAATCCGTTGGAATCTCATTCTGCAATATTATCTCCATTTTCGGTGGAAAATACTCTGCTTTTATTTGTGAAACCTACAACAACACAAAAGATTAACTAATAACTTCTTTCGCAAGTAACAGTAAATACTGGATTAAAATTGTTGATGTATAATCACCAGTTGGACGATAAGGCCTTCGGGAAATCCTTTGAAGAGATAAGCATTCTCAATGGTGGAGCGGAATAAGTGCTCGTTGATGCTTGATCTTATGGCCTTAGGCAAGTCTTGAAGAACCTCTTCTTGCTTTAGCTCAGCGGTTTTGAACTTTAGTTGCATATGTGCAAGCATCTGCTCTCTCATCGTATCTGGTAACCTGTTCTTGCTCGTGTACCGCAATATATCATTGAACGCACTCCTCTGTCCAACAAGATCAAAGAGCTTTTGTTAAGTTATATCTATTTGGTTAAGTTTCATGGGTTTTGAACTTTTGATTACCATGGTGAACGTACGAAGAGCGCCGTGGACAACAAGATTGGTCATGTTACCGATGATGTAAGCAGTGAGGCCAATGTTGAAAAGCATGTAGAACATATTGAATGTCTTCTCATGGGTGTTGACCGCATGCAAATCGCCGTAACCAACGGTGGTGAGTGTGACGATGGACCAATACATTGAGTAAGTGTAACCTAACCATACACTTCTCTCCTTGAAATCTTCGATTTGAGACCCTATCCATGTTTCTACAGGGTTTGGGTAATGGTATGCTATCCAGAACAAAATGCAACCCGCAATGTGTATCCAAAATATTGTTACCTGGATCAAATTTATAAATCCAAGTGATTGTTAAGTTGTTTAGCTATATTGATCAAGGTCGAGATAATACAAGTTTATATAAATGGAAAGAAATGGTGGAACCTACACAAAGAAGTTTGATGACTCTGATCAAGAAGTAGTTGAAATTTGTGTCTTTCTCTAGTCTGTAACAATAAAAATACACGTACACTTTGAAATATCAGGAGTCTTTCTAGGACATAATGTATATAAATTTTGTTTAATTGTATAATATAGAGAAACCTTTTAAAGAGTTCGGATACACGACGGAGACGCCAGAGGCGGAGCAAATTAAGGAAACCGAAAGCTTGGCCGCGTCCGATATTTCCGGTGATGGTTTTGTAAATGAATTGAATCGGTAACGTTGATGCTACGTCCATAAAAAAAGACACGCTCTTCAAGTACCTGATCTTCATTTATTTTTTTATTAGCAATTAATAATTAACATTGTATTTCATTGTACTATTGAAATTAATAGATATGGTTTTTTACCGTTTGGAGATGAGCTTATGATCGTCGATGATGAGGTACGTAGACTTATCCAAGTAGGCGACGAAAAAAGTGAGGATGATATCAACGGCGAAGAAAAAGTCAACGACGAGATCAACGGTCAACAAAGATCCTTCTGCAGCTTTCTCGAAAGCTAGTTCGAAGAGAGATGCCCACGCTGAATATCCCACCAATATCACCAAAAACAATTGCCACAACCTGCCATTATTATTTTTTTTAATTAATTTACAATTTTATGACATGAATTTTATAAGTTTATATGGTCATTTAGTCGATGATTGTAAAACGTTTTTTATACCATTCGGTGATGACTAACGTTTTTAAGTATAAATGTGAAAACATGAAATGTGAGAACGGTAAAACAAAATATGAAAGGGTTTAATTTTTTTTTTATGGAGTACTAAAAAGAGTAATGGATATTACTATAAATCAAACAAAGAAAAAGAGTTATGGAAACTGTAAAATCAATCATGTTTGTAAAACCTGTAACGACGATCATAAGGAAGAACGATGAAAGATTTGGAAGAAGGATTATCGTCTTCGATGACAGTCCCAAAGGCAGGTAAGAGACTGCTCGAAACGGACGTTATGTTCCTCACATCTTTGCTCGACCTTCTTCTGAACAGTAACGATAACGGTGATCTCTCTTCCGACGTCGTCCCTACCGCCGTCGAAGACCTTCCTCTTCTCAACAACAACGGTAACGGCGATCTCGCCTCTGAAGTCGTCGTCGACATTTTTTTTTCCTTCTTCTTCTCTTTCTTTCTCGCTCAATTTCCTCCCTCCGTCTCTTTCATTTATATTAATGTTTTTGGTTTTTAAATTATACGAAGGTGGTGAGCGAGTTGTGTTGACTTTAATAATTTTGTTTTCCCTAATCATTTTTGGAAAAATATGATATTTAAATCAGTTACTAGTTACTACTGCTAAATACACTATAGCATTACCATCTAACAAAATGTTGTTTTAGAAAGTTGACTTATCGAATTATAGTGGAAATAAGGTTTGAGACCAATAGAAACTCCAAATCCTAAAGAGAAGTTGAAAATATGAATCCAAAGGAAATATCGTCAAACATATTAAAAAGATGACCCATTTTAATTTACTTCTTGTCGGGAAAGTCAAAAGATTAAGAATTTGTAATTGCCGACAAAAAAAAAAAGAGAGAGGAATTTGTAAGTTACCAAGATTGTATTGTGACTGCCTTTTAATTCTTGAAAGGTATTTTTCATAATTTGTAAGTTATCAATAACTCTTGAAAGCTATTTTTCAGAATTACAAGATTTTTGTTTTGCAGATGGATTCATCGACTTATTATGACCTCTATTTACGTCTCCTGTGTGTATTTAATGTGTCAACCGGCGTAATGAGATAATCGAGATCTACAATACAACTAGAGGATAAGGTTCTTTGCTTCTCATACGGAAATATAATTCAATGTATTGGAGTTGAACTATTGAGAATCCCAAAAGTCAAATCTTGACGTACTGTTTTTGTTTTTAATGAATTGATGATAGATCTGATAAGAATAAAAATGGTGTTGAAAACAATAAGAACAATAACAAATAAATGAATTTAATATAAACAATTGTGACGAGAGGAAAACTATATAAGTCTAAAGAATAATGTTGAAAAAAAAAAAGGTCTAAAGGATAATTTTACACTGATAAAACAAGATATACTACAAGTATGTTTTTAATACATAATCAATTAAGTTTTTAATAGTTTTTCCAAGAGTTGGATGTACGTGTATGTATGTGGTGCCAGTGGACAGTGGTCGATGGTGTATGTATTGATGCTAAAAGTTGTAAGAAGCTTTTAGGTGCATTGCATGTCGTGGTGATACGTAAAGTGTCGAATTTCACATGGAAATATAATATGCAAATGTTGAAGATGCGATTATACACTTACGGTAAAAGCAATCGAATTAGTCTCACGACCCTAAAGCTGTGATATCTCAATCGATTTCTGAAGTATATCTAGAAGTATTGTTCAAGAGATTGACCCAAGTAAGTTTGTGTAATGACAGTTAATAATATACTTGTTCAAGTAAGTTTGTGTATGTTGCCATGTTAGTTGATATGTCACACTTACTATACTTTTAAGTTTTAACTGACATAAAATGTTTTTGCACGTATAAATTAGAAAACGAACCATTATTGTATATCCATGATAAAAAGTTTGGGCCGAGATATGGGCTGATTCTCTAGATCCAAAAATTATTGGATCCGAGCCGGGTTTCTAAAACCAGCGGGTATGGGTATTATCGGAGGTCATGACTCATCATCGTCGTGTTTAATTTTCCCCGGAAATTGCAATTGGTGGATTTTGCGATTCGACCCGAAGGGAATTGGCCGGTAAATTGGGAGGAGATTTATAGCACTTGTAGTTTAGGAAGCCCTAGTCCTCTGTTTCACCATTATCATCATTCATCACCATTCTTCTTCTTCACCTTGGTCAATTCGCCGCCGTCTTCTGCTCATCCATATATCCGCATCTTTTTAGAGTTTAGAATTTCTCCCTTTAGTTGCAGGCAAATTGGCATTAGAAATCTCCCTCGGTGATCGATTCTCCTCGTCGGTGATGATAGAGAACGGATTGGAGACGATGGATAAGGAACGAATCAGAAAACGTCCTCGTATGACATGGGACGAGGCACCAGCTGAGCCAGATGTTAGTCTTCTTCCTTTTATTCAATCTCACGCTTGAAAATTCCAATGTGGAGAGAAGTCCAAACATCTCTCTTTTTCCCCTCTTTGTGTAGGCTAAAAGGGCCCTGAATAGAGGACATGGAAGCGATGGGAAGGTTTTGTCACCACCATTAAGGGAGGATGATCGCGACGGTCATTACGTTTTCAGCATAAGGGAGAATCTCACTCCTAGATGTGAGTTTATAGAATCAATGATTTGCTGATTTTGCCTCTAAATTTGTTGCGCATTGTTGCTACTACTCCTCGCTCGCAGCATTGAGCATGCGTTTGATCTCGTGTGTTTGACAGATAAAATACTAAGCAAGATGGGTGAAGGTTAGCTGTCAAGTGGCATGGTGTGTTCGAGATAAAAAAAAAACTGTTTTTGTGAATCAAAACGCGCCATTTCAGTGACATTGCTGGTGTTGTAGGCACATTTGGCCGGGTTTTGGAATGTTGGGATCGTCAAACGAAAGAGTATGTGGCGATAAAGATAATCCGAAGCATTAAGAAATACCGGGAGGCAGCAATGATTGAAATTGATGTGCTTCAAAGACTTGTTAAGAGTGATAAAGGCCGCACACGGTATTTTGTTTTTCTTCTAAGATTGTTAGCTTATGGCAATAGTGGCGTTGCTCAGTTTCTTCATCTCTGCTTTGTCCTTGCAGCTGTGTACAGATGAAGGACTGGTTTGATTACCGGAATCATATTTGCATCGTAAGTATTCTCCGCCGTTGAAATGCATCTTACTGATTCTATGTTCAGGGACCTGTTATTGTTAGAACTTAGAAGTGAATGACTCGTAGTCTCTCTGACTAGCCTTTTTTTTGTTTGATTGCTAAATAATAGATATCCAGTTTCATGTATAGTGTTTGTGTAGTTAATCGCTGTAGATTTTGTTGATGAAGTATGGATACGAAACAGAACCTTCCTTTGAATGAATGCTAATGGTGTTACCAGGTGTTCGAGAAGCTTGGACCAAGTTTGTTTGACTTTCTAAAGAGAAATAAATACTCCGCATTTCCTCTGGCCCTTGTTCGGGATTTTGGATGCCAGCTTTTGGAATCTGTAGCATGTCTGTGAATTGTTCCTTTCGGCTATATTTTTATCTACCATGTCATCGTTACCGTTTCCTCTCTGTCGCTGTACATTAGTTGTTGTTCCTTTTTAATGCCTCTCTATTCTTAATATCTTTTGTTTTCTTATCTACAGACATGCATGATTTACAGTTAGTTCACACTGACCTCAAGCCTGAGAACATTCTTTTGGTTTCCTCTGAAACTGTAAAGCTGCCTGACAATAAGGTATATAGAAATGAATTAGGTTAACGCTGGGCTTGGGTATAGCTACTAGCTAGTGTTGAAAAGTTTGCACTTTTGACAGTTTGATGTTTATTTTTTTAAAAACAGAGGAGTACTTCATATGAGACACACTTCCGGTGCTTACCAAAGTCAAGCGCCATTAAACTGATTGATTTTGGCAGTACTGTTTGTGATAACCGGATTCATCACTCCGTTGTCCAAACAAGGCACTACAGGTCTCCCGAGGTCATTTTAGGTACGTAACTTCAGCTATGTGTTGCCCGAGACATGCTTGTGGATTCCTGATTCCATAGCTGACATTAACACGTGGCGTATCATTGCAGGTCTAGGGTGGAGTTACCAGTGTGACTTATGGAGTGTAGGTTGTATACTTTTTGAACTATGCACGGTAAAGTCTCTCTCATCTTGTTGTATAAATTCTTATCTCTGTGTTTTTTAAGGTGTTTTGCTTACAATAGTCAACATTTTTAAACTGTACATCAGGGTGAGGCTCTCTTTCAGACGCATGATAACCTGGAACATCTAGCTATGATGGAGAGGGCATTGGGACCTTTACCAGAACATATGACCCGAAAAGCCTGGTTTCTTCTTTTTTTCCCCACACATTTTTGGGTACAAGAAACTTCACAGAGATATGATGAATGCTGATTGAATTATTGTCTACTGTTTATATGTTTTTGCAGCCGGGGTGCTGAGAAATATTTCAGGAGAGGGGGATGTAGGCTGAATTGGCCTGAAGGAGCCGATTCAAGAGAGAGTATTAGGGCTGTGAAAAGACTTGATCGTCTCAAGGTTAAGCTCTATTAACTCATCTTTGTGACTAATGATGTATCTATCTTTTGTTAGGGTACAGTAATCTGACTTAGAAAATGCTCACAAACCTTGCAGGATATGGTAGCGAAGCACGTAGACAACTCCAGATCTGGATTTGCTGATCTGTTGTATTGTTTACTGAGATATAATCCGTCCGAGCGACTCACAGCAAACGAAGCTCTTGAGCATCCTTTCTTTAAGAGCTCAAGTTGAGAAGAAGCAAAAAACAGCAATCATTTGATGGTGCTCATTGCTATTTAGGCACACTTGCTTCATCTGTTTTTGTTAGATTATATATCTCCCCTGTTTCATTAGCACCAAACAATGAGTATTCCAGTTTCAAGTTTGAATAAACCTCTGTAATTACATTGTGTTGTTGAGATTATAAAATAGTCAGACCACAGTTTGAAACCAATCGACCTTATAAATTGCGTCTACACAATATACAGCATCCATTTATACGAGCAAAACAAAACGGACCAAGAAACTGATTAATTCACTTAATGTTCCATTCATTAAAATATATCGTCAAAAAAGTTTTTCAGACGATCCTCATGTTTCTGTTGTAAGTTGTAACACGCAAAACCAAAGTGAGTTTTTAACCTGATCGTCGCTAAAGATGACATTTAACAAAATTCAAGAGACTTAAGTCGAAAATAGAAAATGTATATGCAACAATTGTCCTGAGCTTGATCACTCGAGATCTTCAGTGAAATCAGTCACTCTGTCTCCCACCAGATAGCGATCATCGTATTCAACGCGGTGAATATAAACGAAGAGGTCGATGGTGAGCTTGGCTACGAACCCTAAGATGATGATGGCTAATAACACCGGCCATATGAGCCTCTGCACCGCCAAGTTGACCGCACCTGAAAATCCCAGCGATGGGAACAGAGAGTAGGTCACCAAGAAAGGTAAAACGAGAGTGGCAAGAAGAGTGCGTATGATCGAATAAACGACATCTCGAAGCAGCCACATTGAGGGAAGCCTGTTGATTCCGACGTTTCTGATTCTCTCGGGCTTCTCCCGCCACGCCACAGTTGCGAAATACTTGATACGCGTGAACATAGTCTGTGAGAAAAGAAAGAGGATCCAGATGTTACTTGTTGCGCAAGAAAGCAACTTATTGGTTAAAGAAAAACTCGAGACGAAAAGTTTCTTACCAGGTAGGTCCAGATGTGAAAGAGGACTGAACTGATCAACCAAACTTGGAGAGATGAATAAACCGGGGACTGGTTTAGCGGCACTTGTAATGGGATGATGATCATAAGGATGATAAGGAGACCAATCAATGATGGTATGACAGAGATCTGTTCACCGGATTTTGCAAGTTACACAGATATTTCTGCAGTGTTATTTAATAGAGTTTGTATAAAGGGAACATGAAGTTTTGAGTTTGCTTACCCAGATGGTGAACAGTAAAGCATTCCGTATCCACAACAGAACAAGGCTGAGAAGCACATCGATTCTTCCAGTCATGATATGGTCAGTGATGAAGCAAGTCGTGATATAAACTTCTCGCAGGATATAGCATCCAATCCAGAAACCATAAAGATCTAAAAATGACAGATTTATAAACAGAGACGCTTTATCATTAGAAGCATAACAAGAAGAGTTATGAAGCAAGATGATGAGAGTTACAAACCGTCTTGTTTGAGCCCGATGAAAGAGATAGAGTGGAAGAAGGCCCTCCCAATCAGAATTGGCAAAGCCATGGAGATTGTACTCATGAGAAACAGGCTCAGAGTAGCTAGAACACACATCAGTCCGATCCTCAGTGTCATAAACCTGGAAACTTCAACTTATCAGAATTCTAAATATTAAACATGAATGTCTTAATGAAAAACCTCGCTATGATCTGTTACCTATCGTCTTCAATATCGTCTTCAAAGGTGGTATCACTGTGAGATCCATATAATCCGACTAGAGAGCTTTCAACTTGTAAATCACGGATCTCCAGATCTTGTTGCAACAAGGGTCTTACATTCTGATCCTCATGGTTTCCGAGCAAGAACTCGCTCAACTGGAGCCAAGAACTGACAGTGGTAATCCACTTGACAACTATAGGTTCTATAGCTGGTTTGATTAGCTCAACTAACCATTGGGGAGCTCCTATTATCCATAAGATCTTGTAAGCTGCCATTGAGCCAAACAAAATCCTTTCGTCATAGATCCTGCATCATTTACAAGTTTTTGTTAGCATGTAACTAGAAATGATACAAGGAGGTAAATGGCACATAGGAGCTAGCATACCAGAGTTGGAGGGGAAAAAACGAGGGGCTTATGAGAGAGATTGTCATTATTGGTAAGTGAACCAAAATCACCATCAATGAGCCGTGGAGAGCCAACCCAAATAGGATTTGGCCAAGGTACAGTTTAGTGAGCCTGTAGTTGAAATCACTATCATATAGTAGAAACCAAAAGGGTCGTTTGAGAATGATCTGACAAAAGATGTAAAATCTAATCAAAATAAGGTCATTTCCGGATAAGAAAAATGGTTTAAAGAAAACAAAACTCTTACCTTGTGGATAAGCTCCACGGAATTGAAAACCAATAGCAAGCAAATAAGTCCCAAAAGCCAATGTATGATCATGGCGAAGGGAAATTCTGAAATAATCTCAAGCCTCCGTGAAACTGTGGTTCCTAGTATAGGGAAGGTGGAGAGATCTAACCAGCAGCCCAATACCAAAGGATAAACACCAAATTTCAAACACAAGACGAAACCATCCTTAACCACAGACAGATTTCTCCATACTTTGACTGAAGTTATCCACAACAAGTATGGGAGTGCCACTGCTACGACGAGAAATCCCAGTGATAATCTCTTGGCTAAGGCTTGAATGGAGTCTCGACTCAGAGTAACAAAACTTGCAAGATAAGCCAAGGAAAGTGAGATCATAGCCATATATCCAACAATGACAGGTTCTTGACCAAGTAAGTCTCCAGAAAGAAGCTGCACAGATACATCCATACGTTGGAAAAGAGATAGGACTGCAAAGACTAGTTTCCCCATAGAAAATGGAAGAAGAACGAAGAAGAATGAGACGTAAAAGCTGATGGCAAGAACCTGAAGAGATAAAAACAGAAATTGTTAACATGATAGTAAAACATTTTCTAAATCTGTATGAATCACAAACGAGAAATGGGACTCACAGCAAATGTATTGTCATCAAGAAGGAATAGAAACCTCCTGATAGCTCCAAATTCATCAAGTTTTGCGTTTCGAGGACGAACTGCTTCTTCACGAGGTTCAAACATGAGGGCGAGGAAGAATCTACAGCGGATGAGGTGATTATGCCACCAATCACACAGAATCCGCATGTATTTCCACAATGCGACTGCAGCTCCAGCAACAACAACTCCATGTTCTATGTAATTCTCCCCAACTATCTCAAGGAGATGTCCAACAGGAATCCTTAGAAGCACCATCAGTGTCATATGATAAGCAATCATACCGTTGTACATGGATCCAGCCAAGAAAGCAGCCAACTTCTCGGAAACTCCATAGCGTCTCTGGTTTTCAATCGCGGTTTCTCGGCCCCAAGGATGCAGGGAGAAGCAATAGGCGTTGAAGAGAATCGCAAAAGCCCAGGCAACGAAACGTAGTGCTCTCAGTGACACTCCTCTCAGAAACTCACGGCATGGAAGCCTCGCTGGTGCGTTCTCCGAATAGACGGGGACAAACGAGTAGCTATGCCTACAAACCTGCGTTGGTGGAGGAAGACGGAGATTTCATGTATTGTGCACTGAGAAATCGAAATCGAAATCGAAATGCAGAGGAAATGGCATTGAACAGTAAACCCAAAGCAGAAACGAAGCTGAGAAAGAGAGAGAAAGAGAAAGAGGGGAACCTCGCACTGCTTGTCACTGCGGCGGTTGAGCCAGAGACGGAGACATTCCTGGTGAACATACTTGATGGAGCCTCGACACGCACACGGATACCTCAACGGATTGTTTAGTCCCTCCGGCGATCGGCAAATCCGGCACAAATCTCCTCCGTCGTCGTCGTCTTTGTCAGTTTCTTCAGCCGGAAGAGCTTGGTCATAGCCATCGACTTGGTTCTCCGCCGGAAAAACGTCCATTTTCGGAAATCGGAAGCTTTGCTCCCCCTCTCTCTCTCTCTAATTTCGCTCTCTTTACTCGCTCGTCTTCACTCTCTGGTGTGTTCATCACTTTGAAATGCTAAAAGAGAAGCAAAATATATTTAAAATTCAAAAAAGAAAACTAAAAAGATAGCAGGTGGCGTTTTAACGATCCGTACAGTTGAAGTTTGTTATTTTGACAGCCTAGAGCCCAGAGAAACAGAAAGTTAAACTGTAATTGGCCGTTCGTTTACTGGGACCCACTACAATTGGGCTGCGTCTCGACCAATTGAAATTTATTTGCTTTTCCTTTCAATAGTCCTTTTGCTACCCATTAAAGCTAAGTATGCGTTACAGTGGCCTGCAGCGGCTATGTGTTACAGTGGCTAACTATCTTCTAGTGATCCCTAAAGAAAATCAAATTTTGTTTCAGTAGAATGGCTAACGATCTTTTAGTGAAGCTGTATAGCAAACGGCTAACAAAATTCACATTTCTTTTAACTTTTCGAAACTAGTAACCTTCCAAATGAAACTCTGGTTCTGCAAAACTTAAAACAAACTTACCATTTTTTTATCAGCCAACAAACAGAGTTAACAAGGCTTTAATGAACGTTCATAGTCGTACAAAAATGAAGAAAAAGAAACAGCACCAATAAAAATTGATATCGTCGTGCAAGTGAAGCAACTATTTCTGGGACTAAGTATAATTTATTATGAATACAAGACCAGAAACGATAATAAAAATCTACAGAACACAAACCTATTTGAGGAAAACGAAGAGAAGACGACCTAAGCAAAGATGCTTTGTGTGCACAAGAGGCCACATATGAGAATCACAGCATACAAGCTAAAATCCATTGAAATCGCATCCATTATCTTCTTCACCATCATGATCGTCTCCAACGCATTACCAACTTGGTCTGCTATCCCCTGCCCGTTCATCACCGTTCCCGAGTTTTCTCTTCTTGAAGCTGAGGAAGGATCTCCACGATGGCTCAGCAGAACACGTCCAAACACAATCGTTGCATCGGTCAAGAGAAGCAAGAAAACAGGCCTGAAGCTCACCACGTTGCCCATGGAAGAGAATCCGAGCTGAGATAGTATGACAAGAAGTGCAATCACAAGAGCTGCGAACATCCTTGCGTATACCGAACCATCGATGGCGGTTCCAATGTGATTTGGAGTGATGGCGTTCACATAGCTGACCAAAGGAGTAAAAGCTTGAGAAGCTCCCAGGTCTACCACTGATGTGGGTTGTGCGCTTGATACTGCATGAGACGGTTGTAGTGTTGTCTCTCTAGCATCTGAAACGGAGTCCTCTGCCATTGTTTCAGTATACTTCCGAGGTTGAAGCGATTCTCCTCTGCTTTGATGGATGATTTGATCCATGCTATCAAGCATCGAAGCATCAAGTTTGTCTTCCTGCTGACTTGTAAAACCTGAAATTTCAAAACCACTGCATTACTCCATGATACTTGTATACATGAATTTCACTCGATAACTAACCAAACACATAAAAATCTGATCAAGGAAGTAATTTTGTGTACTCGATTTGCTTCTATCCAATACAGTAACACAAGTTCGATTTGAAACAAATTAAATGGCTAGACTTAGATTCTCACCACCTACACTTCTCTTAACGCAATTGCAAACAATAAAGGGAATCGAAATTCGGCACGAACAATTCAAGGGAAATAATAAACCATAGAGAGAGAGAGAGAGAAAGAGCACCGGTTTCTCGATCAGTAAGAATATGATCACGAGAGGGGATTGTTTCTGGAGAGGATTCGTCGGCGAGGAGATGAGATTGGGAAAGGGAAGTGGAATCAGAAGGTGGAGGAGGAAGAGGAACGCCGTTGATCTGACCGGTGATAAAGGCCAAACGATCAGATCCTCTTTCTAGGATCTTCCGTCTCCTGGCTTCTCTGCTGTTCGACGCCATTGCAAACGAAATTTTCTTTCTCGTCTTCGGGGAGAAGATAGAAAGGAAACCAGTTCTCGACGGAGGAGAGATGAGAGAGAGACGCCGTGATATATTTTGTTTAGCTCGGTCGTATTAAAACGCCAATTCGAAATCGCGTCTTCCCAAAACGCAATACATGAATAAAGAATTTGCCGCGTTTATAGTAATGGGCTTAGAGGCCCAATTGAAGTGAATAGTGTTGACACAAGAAGAATTTATTCTTTAACACATTTGCACCAAAAGCGCGACCAATAGAAACAAGATCGTTGCCTCCACGCGACCACTACGAGAGAGACCATTTTAAAATTCAGTGAGTCGCCCACCGTTTTTCATCAGAGAGAGAGAGAGAGAGATGCAATCGCTGCAGGAGAAAGCATCTGTATTGAGCGGCGTGGATCAGGCTGACGCGTCCGCCATCAACGACTCCAATCTGTTCGAGAAACTCGGTCTTCAGAGCTTCATCAACCTCTCCACCAATTTCTACACCAGGTTTCTAATTTTTTTTTTTTGGGTCGCTGAGCTCGAGTTTGAGTTTTTATAATCTGGATTTCGGTATATAGTAGTTGAAAGTTGAAACTGTAAATTCTTAACATTTGTATGAATGAATAGTCCACTCTCTGCTTGTTCAATTGAGAAATTGGGATACTTTTTTGGATTTATGGCTTGGAAATAAATGCAGGATTTTTGACAAGTAGTAGAGATCTGTTTAAGTTTTATTGGTAATGCTTCTTCTTCTACTTATGGGGAAGTCTTGATTTTGAAATGGAGAGTAGGGTATATGATGACGAGGAAGAATGGTTTCGAGCCATATTTTCCAGCTCAAAGAAAGAAGATGCCATCCAGAACCAGTATGAGTTCTTCGTCCAGCGTATGGGAGGGCCTCCTCTCTATTCTCAAAGGAAAGGTTTGTTTTTTCTTCTTCTTCTTCTTCTCCCTCCCTCCCTTACTCTATGTGTTTTGAGTTTTGACATAAATGTGTGAGATTCGTTCTACCTTTTGTAGGCCATCCTGCTTTGATCGGTCGTCACCGTCCATTTCCAGTGACCCATGAGGCTGCTGAGAGATGGCTGCAACACATGCAACATGCTCTTGACGATTCGCTTGACATTGACCAGGATTCTAAACTCAAAATGATGAATTTCTTCAGGTACATACCATAATCTTCTTCTTCTCATAGTCAATGTTCTGTAATCCAGCGATTTCTAAATCAAATGGATGCGAAGTTTCACTGGATGCCTTTGAAATTTGGCAGATATATTTAATTCTGTTGCTTTAATTTTGATCTGTTTCAGGCACACAGCGTTCTTCCTTGTGGCTGGAAACGATTTGAAGAATCAGAACCAGAACCAAGACAAACATGTTGGGTGTGTTGCGTGTAAACACGGTGCCAAAAAACCAGCTGAGGAATAAATTAACAAGAGAGATTCTTGTTTTATTTTTACCCTCATAGAACTGGTCTTGGCTCTCATTGCAATAGCACTCTTCGTTAGACGGTGCCTGAAACACATTTTAAGATACGAATGTGGTACATTTCATGTTTTAAAAATGCGGTACAATAATACTCTCTGTCTCTCTCTATGTTTGAAGATTGAGAACTAATATGGTACGGCTGTTGCTCCATAAATCACATTACACAAATATCATTTTATCTGATGTAAACTCTGAAGCTAATAGTTTGTTTTTGAAATCACTACCTAAGATTCATGTAAAATTTTGTTCCATGAGTTTTAAACTTGGCAAATAACAAAACAATCAGTTTAGTCAAACATATTTTTTGGTTGACATTTTTATAAAAATTCTTCTTTTGAGTTCACTACAAACATGTTTATCAACAAGATGATGAAGTTTAACGGAAATTTCTCACAATTTCTTAAGATACGGTGGTGCTCTGTTGAGGCGCGGGACAAAAATTAATTTAATACACCAAAAAAGGCAAAAACTTTTTTTGGTTCAAAATTGAAACTACAAGCGTCAACAAAAAAAAAAAAAAAAACAAATTTGAATTTTTTTGAGGAAGAATATAATACACAGAAGACCTCTCTGCTCTGTATAGAAGGAAAATCAAATTTCAAAAGCTACGGATTCTATTTCTTCATCGGCCTTGCATTTGAGCGCTCGCTCCTCACTCCTTCTGCGCAGAAATCGCCGACTAGGGTTTTTGTTTCTCCAGATCTCCGGCGGTTGTTCTTCTCCCACCGCCCATGGACTCAGATTCCTCTAGGTCGCGAATTGATCAGGTCAGTTACGCTCTCTCTCTCTCTCTATTCTTTGATTCAGTTATCTACGTGAACTGTAGACGTATGTCGATGTTGTAGTTCTTCTTCCTCTCTTCCTCATTTTCATTGTGTGCAAATTCGCGCTTGCTGCAACATCTTAAAGTTACTCACTAATTCGAGAACTTGTGTTTGAATCCTGACCTATACCGATTCAAATGGATGAACTTTGTAGAGTCTTCGATTCATTTGATTGTTTGAGAAGACGTATAAACCTGAATTGAATCACTTTTTGGCATAATTTGACTTTTTTCACTCGGACAGTGACAAACTCAAATATATAAAAAAAAAACTCGAATTTACAGGCGGAATTTGTTTAATTGTTTTTTCCATGAATGAAGTTTTGAACTTTGTTAAGGATTTTCCAAAAAGAATTGCTTTTGGATGCTTCTAAAAACCTTTTTCTTCAGTGAAATTAGTTACGATGGGCGAAAAGAGGGAGTTTTGTGATGTTGAAGCTAGAGTGTGTAGCTTACTGACTGATTTTTCTTTATGTTGCATGTCACTGTTCTACTAGTTTTATGTTTCGAAGAAGAGGAAACACCCGTCACCAAATTTGAAGTCTGGGAGAAATGAGAAAAATGTGAAGGTGACAGGAGAAAGGTCTCCTGGAGAAAAAGGCACTTTGGACATTTACTTGAAACCCTCTCCTAGTGACAAGAACGCTACCAATAGTGGGTTGCAGGCAAGGCAGAAAGCGTTTACAAAGAAATTGGATTTGGAGGTTTCTGGCCCTTCTGCTAGATTAAGTGCTGAAACTTCTAAAGGAGTTGAAAGGTGTTTGAACCAGAGCGGGTCTCAATTTTTTGATAAAGAAGGTGTTGCTACAGCTGAAACTCATGCTACAGATGGTTTCCTCTGTTCTAACGAGAAAGATAATTCAGAACTAAGAGACTTTGCCACTGGTTTCTTGTCCTTGTATTGTAGGTAATGTGCTTTGACTGTGATGGTTATTATTCTTTCCATTATCATAAAGGAGTTAGTTGGTGAAACATCCGTTCTTTTAGCATGCCTGAGTAATCAATTGATCTGTATGCAGTCAAGTGCAGTCTGTTGCTGGCTTACCTCCACCTCAGAAGGCAACCGAACTGAAGCGTCCAAGCAGTTCATCATTACTTGGTCAAGATATACAAATTTCTCACAAAAGGCGTTGTGATTCCGAACATATACCATCATTTGATGATCTTACACATCCTCTCGGGAGTAAGCCTGAATCACTGGCTTATATTGCTGATAAAAGAGAGACATTCGTTTCAGACCCTACAAAGAAGGTATAACTGGAATCAACAGTCATGGTTACTTGTCTCCTGCTAAACTGATTCATTTCAAATTATTTGATGCCTTTGCTCTAATATATTCACAGATTCCGAGCAATGAGTTTGTTCAAATTCCAATGGGCTTGAGGAGGTGTTCTAAGGCACCAGAATCATCGGCTCATCTAAATGAATGCAAGACGCCTGGATCAGCTGTTAAATCATGTCCTGTTGGAACCCCTAAGTCAGGAAGTGGTAGCTCAATGTTCTCACCTGGAGAGGCTTTCTGGAATGAAGCGATTCAGATAGCTGATGGTTTGGCAGTTCCAACTGAGAACTCTGGTTCGATAGAAGCTAAAGATGGAGGTCAACATAGAACTATACATTCATGCAACACCAAAACAGATAACTGCAGTGACAAGTTAAAGACAAGTTTAGATTTAGAAGAAAGCAGAGTTAAGGATAAAAATGTCACTGGTTATTCAAAGTTCGTGGAGAAGCATGGTAGGGATTTTAGCAAAGAAGTATCTCCGCTCCCTGTCAAGAATCTGGAACTTTTGTTTCGAGATAAAAAAACAAACGGCGGTACCCAAGAGCTTGATCAGAACAACATTACTCGAGGAAGCAGTGGGATATCTGAATCTGATTTTGTTGATAATAAAGTATCTGAAGCTCTTGATATTGCAAATAATGCTCAGGCAAATAAAAGTTTGATAGACAGGATATATCCAGAGCCTGAAGGAAAGAAAGTTCTATTGTGCGAGGATAATCATATTGGAAGATCTGTTTCTATGATAAGCAGCATGAGGAAACCTGCTGATTCTAGTGAATCTGAAGAAAGTCATACTCCTTCAAGCTCTCGTACTATTAAAGATGGTTTAAGTCTTAGCACTTGGCTTCCCTCAGAAGTTTGCAGCATATACAATAAGAAAGGAATATCTAAACTCTATCCATGGCAGGTATGTATCTGTTTGTTGATGTGTGTGCTATCATTTGTCAACTATTTAGAACATATGGGTGATCAATTTTTTCTTTGTTCCCACTCCTATAGATAGATAGACGTGTATTTGCTTCTCTAATGCATTTTAGAAAGTGTAAGACCAGTTGAGAGCTTGCAGCTAGTAGTTTCCTTCCAAAGTTAATCTGCTCTTCATGCATCGTTCCTTTCATAGCATGTACCATATCATTTATGCAGTGGTTGTACTTGCGATATATGTTTGTTATCTTCTTTCTTTATATATATGTTTCATGAGTTTGCACAAAACTGATTGGCGTGTATGCTATTGCTGAATACAAATTGTTATAAAATTTTCTAGGTTGAGTGCCTTCAGGTAGATGGTGTTTTGCAGAAAAGGAATCTGGTATATTGTGCTTCTACAAGGTATTTCCTTCTTTTCATACATTTTATTCGGATCACTAGTAAGCTTTTGTCTGACAATAACTTATGCTCATTTTCAATACCATACTGTTGGTGCAGTGCTGGTAAAAGTTTTGTTGCAGAAGTCTTGATGCTGCGCCGGATCATAACAATTGGAAAAATGGCAATTCTCGTGCTACCTTATGTATCCATCTGCGCTGAGAAGGTTTCTTTTGTTATTCTCTCCAAGCATCCTTCACGTTTTGTGATATTATTTTCTCTTAGTTTAATCGTATTACAATTGGTGCAGGCGGAACACCTTGAGGTTCTTCTTGAACCACTTGGTAAGCATGTTCGTAGTTACTATGGAATCCAGGGTGGTGGAACACTTCCTAAAGGCACTGCTGTGGCTGTCTGCACGATTGAGAAGGCAAACTCTTTGATAAATCGCTTGCTTGAAGAGGGTCGTTTGTCCGAACTTGGGATAATTGTTATCGATGAACTACACATGGTATGGTTTTCACTTATTCGTCTGTATGGATCTCGGATAAGCTTATAACTGGCTGACACTATCTTTTTTTTGTCGTGCTCTTATCTTTGCATATTTAATAGTAAATGCATTAAATGGAACCTATTGCTCATGGTTTATACAGGTGGGTGACCAACATAGGGGTTATCTTCTAGAACTTATGCTGACAAAACTTCGTTATGCTGCCGGTGAAGGCAGTTCAGAATCTAGTAGTGGTGAGAGTTCAGGGAATAGCAGTGGCAAGGCTGATCCTGCTCATGGCCTACAAATTGTGGGTATGAGTGCTACAATGCCGAATGTTGGAGCAGTTGCTGACTGGCTTCAAGTAAGACACACAGAATCACAATCTGATATACATTTTTGTTATTTTTCTGCCCTCACTCAGTTTCATGAGACTTCTCTTTAGAATTATAGGTTTTCATAGATAAATGTGCTGACCTGCATGTCCGGGGGAATTAAAGAATATGATATTTATGAAATTGCACAGAATATGATAACATTACGTTTTCTGTAAAATGAAGACCTGTATATCTCCAGATATCTTAAATGGGTGATCATTAGTTGTTACTTTGGGAGCTATTGTTGTCACCTTTATTGAAACTCTTTAAAATTTATTGTGGCCTTTTTTTTATCAGAAAGCTTATTTTTGTTTTACATGTTCAAAGGCAGCATTATATCAGACAGAGTTTCGACCAGTTCCGCTAGAGGAGTACGTTAAAGTTGGTAACACCATTTATAATAAAAAGATGGAAGTTGTGAGGACTATACCAAAAGCTGCTGATATGGGAGGAAAAGACCCAGACCATATCATTGAGCTTTGTAACGAGGTAATGGATTTTTCTTTCCGTAAATTTCTGATCAAACATGTACTCAAATTTGGTTCAAGAGGAAAACTCAGATGTAATATCATGATCCAGATTGTTCAAGAGGGTAATTCAGTGCTGATATTTTGCTCAAGTCGAAAAGGATGCGAATCAACTGCTAGGCATATTTCAAAGCTCATTAAAAAAGTACCCATAGACGTTGATGGTGAAAATAGTGAGTATATGGATATCAGCTCTGCCATTGATGCCCTGCGAAGATCTCCGTCTGGAGTAGATCCTGTACTAGAAGAAACTCTTCCCTCTGGGGTTGCCTATCACCATGCTGGTCTTACAGTATGTATACACAATCTATTCACCATATATGTTTTCTTGACATGGCTAGAGTTTATACTGGGATTGTGATTCTTTTGCTATTTACCCATGAAATGATTCAAAGTGAATATCTCTATAAATGCGCTAATAAATTTATTTGTATTACAGGTAGAAGAAAGAGAAGTAGTTGAGACCTGTTACCGTAAGGGTCTTGTACGTGTTTTAACAGCTACATCCACTCTGGCAGCTGGGGTTAACCTGCCTGCGAGGAGAGTCATTTTTCGACAACCAATGATTGGCCGTGATTTTCTTGATGGAACACGGTACAAGCAAATGGCTGGTCGAGCTGGGCGGACTGGGATTGACACAAAAGGAGAAAGTGTATGCCTATAATTTTTTTTGGACTAATGAATGATGTTATAAATTCTGTTTCAGTTTTTCATGGTGAAATTTCCTGACGTTTTTGCTCTTCTTTGGAGTGGTCAATGGTCTAGGCTTTTGATTCTTCTTAGTTTGAATTTCTTTCCAGGTGTTGATTTGCAAACCCGGAGAACTCAAGCGAATAATGACACTTCTTAATGAAGGCTGCCCACCTTTGGAGTCTTGTTTATCTGAGGACAAGAATGGAATGACTCATGCAATATTAGAAGTTGTGGCAGGTGGAATTGTTCAGACTGCCAAAGATATTCATCGCTATGTTAGGTGTACTCTTCTGAATTCTACAAAGCCCTTTGAGGATGTGGTCAAATCAGCTCAGGATTCTCTTCGGTGGTTGTGCCACAGAAAATTTCTTGAGTGGAATGAAGAGACAAAGTTATACAGTACAACACCCCTTGGACGTGGAGCTTTTGGCAGTTCACTCTGCCCAGAGGAGTCACTGGTAGTTTCATCTGACTTTCTATAGTTAAAAATGCATATTGTATAGTGTAAGTATGCATGCTTGACATGTACGTAATTGGTGTTGCTGCAGATTGTTCTGGATGATCTTCTAAGAGCACGTGAAGGGCTAGTTATGGCTTCTGATTTGCACCTGGTCTACTTAGTCACACCAATTAATGTTGGTGTTGAACCAAACTGGGAACTGTATTATGAAAGATTCATGAAACTCTCTCCTTTAGAACAGGTAATCTTATACTCTCTAGTAATATGTGGCATTTTTATGTGTGGTAAGCAAGAAGTATGTTGTCATATATCTTCGTCCTCTAAACTGACTGTCATCCTAGTTTAGTGATATTCTTCTGTGTTTTGCAAAATAGTTAGGCATTCTCTTTCTCCTTTACTTCTGTTGTGGAAAGCTGAATTAAACCTTCAAGTGTTTCGCTGTACTCATTTGTTAGAAGTTTGCACCAGTTTCTGTTATTTGCGCCTATAATTCCAGAAAAATCTCTACCCTGATGCTGTTACTCTTGTTCTTGCAATTTCAGTCTGTCGGAAATAGAGTTGGAGTGGTCGAACCTTTTCTGATGCGCATGGCACACGGTGCAACAGTGCGCACTCTAAACAAACCACAAGATGTTAAAAAAAATTTGCGTGGAGAATATGACAATCGGCATGGTTCTACGAGCATTAAGATGCTTTCAGATGAACAGATGCTTCGAGTGTGCAAACGGTTTTTTGTTGCTCTCATCTTGTCAAAATTAGTTCAGGTCGCTCCCCACTGCCTCTCTGTTTCTTGCAATTTTTTATCTTTGCTAAAGTTTCTTATTTTGCATGATCACGTACTCTTCATAATATTCACTTAAATGTTTATATAACTTACATGCCCTGCTTGCTTTGGCCCTTCCAGATTTTGGTTTCTATGAAAAATCCTACTTCAAAAAAATATTGACAACTCTTGCTTGTGCATCAGAAGACATGGTGATGATCGTCTCTTTTGGTAGATAACTTGTTGATTTTGGTTTTTGAACTATGAATGCAGGAAGCCTCTGTGACCGAGGTCTGTGATGCCTTTAAAGTGGCTAGAGGTATGGTTCAATCCCTACAGGAGAACGCAGGAAGGTTTTCTTCCATGGTTTCGGTGTTCTGTGAGAGGCTTGGATGGCATGATTTGGAAGGCTTGGTTGCCAAGTTACAGAATCGTGTTTCATTTGGTGTCAGGGCTGAAATTGTTGAACTTACTAGCATTCCATATGTAAAGGTAAATGCAACTTTCAGACACTTATAGCTAAGATATGAGGAGTGCTGTTAACAAAGATGGTTTTTGGTGTTGAATAAATAGGGTTCAAGAGCTAGAGCGTTGTACAAAGCTGGCTTGCGTACATCTCAGGCGATAGCTGAAGCATCCATCCCTGAAATTGTCAAAGCTCTCTTTGAATCTTCAGCGTGGGCTGAAGAAGGTAAATCATTTTCCTTAGACAGTTTAAATTGATGTTTTTGTTGCCTAACTGAGATCTCTCCAGCTTATGTAAGGAATGATAAGTTGAATGTTTGTTGGGAAGAATATTGTATCCTCTTTCATCTAATGTGCTCAAGTTGATATGGTGTACAAGGTACAGGACAAAGAAGGATACAGTTGGGATTAGCCAAGAAAATCAAGAATGGGGCGCGCAAAATTGTTCTTGAGAAAGCAGAAGAGGCGAGGGCTGCTGCATTCTCTGCTTTTAAGTCACTTGGTTTGGATGTTCATGAGCTTACGAATCCCTTGCCGTTGGCTCCTGCTAGGAGTCCCAATGGACAAGAAACTACTGAAAGAGACATTTCTGGAGGCTCTGCTCGTTCCAGTGAATTACAACATTTTCCAGGAAATTCAAGCATGCACGTGAATTGTGACAACTTTGATATGGACAATCACATAGAAAAGCCAAGGGAAGTATCAGGTGCCACCTTAGGCGTTTCATCAGAAATTAACTTGACCAGTCAGCTTCCTGATTTTCATCCCATAGGAACTGCAGTCGGCACTGACGGGCCTAATGCCGTGGAAAGGATCCCTCTTTCTGTTTGCGAGGACATCGAGATAAAAAATGAGGGCAATGTTGAGAAGCAGTTGACGAAGAATGCCTATATTCCTCTTAGTAATAAGGATGGTACAGGTGAAAAGGGTCCAATAACTGCAGGAAATATTAGTGGCGGATTTGATTCTTTCCTGGAACTTTGGGAATCTGCTGGGGAATTTTTCTTTGATATCCATTATAATAAGCTACAAGATTTGAATTCCCGCATCTCTTATGAGATACATGGAATTGCTATCTGCTGGAATAGCTCTCCTGTATATTATGTCAATCTTAGCAAGGATCTTCCCAACCTGGAATGTGCAGAAAAAGAAAAGCTTTTCAAGGATGCAGTTGTTGACAAGAACGAGGTTTTGGCTACCCACAACATGGTTGATTTTATTAAAGCTAGGTGGAACAGAATCAGTAAAATAATGGGGAATGAAAATACGAGAAAGTTCACGTGGAATTTGAAAGTCCAGATTCAGGTGCTCAAGAGTCCTGCCATTTCAATCCAGAGATGCGCTCGTCTGAATCTTGCAGAAGGGATCAGAGATCTTGAATTGGTGGATGGGACTTGGTTAATGTTGCCTCCGCTTCGCGTAAGCCACACCACTGACATGAGCATCGTGACATGGATTCTTTGGCCAGATGAGGAAAGACACTCAAATCCAAACATAGATAAGGTAATTCCAGACACTCAAATCAGTTCAATGTATATCATGTCTCAGGCTCAACGGTGTTGAGCAATAAAATAATCATAGCATAAATATCTTCTTGTCTTTCGTTAGTACCATCACACACAGATTTAGCTCATAGGTACTTCCTGAGTATACTTTTTCATGCAAAGTTTCTAAAACTGTTAATGTTATTATTAAAGGAAGTGAAGAAAAGACTGTCTCCAGAGGCAGCTGAAGCTGCTAATCGCAGTGGCAGGTGGAGGAATCAGATCCGAAGGGTTGCCCACAATGGTTGCTGCAGACGGGCTGCTCAGACACGAGCTCTTTGTTCAGCTCTTTGGAAGATCCTTGTTTCCGAACAACTTCTTGAAGCACTGACAACCATTGAAATGCCGCTGGTATATTCTTTAATTTTCTTTATCGTTACGGAGGATTTAGGCAGTCATCTCAGTGTTAATGTGTTCTCTGTCTGATTTTGAAAAATAAGATTGTAATCAATTATATTCCTACAGTGCACCTTAGAAGTTCATAGAAATTCATCACTCCGCTAAGTTAGTTGTTTGCATTCATTCTGTGTTTCAGGTTAATGTCCTTGCAGACATGGAGCTCTGGGGTATAGGCGTCGATATAGAAGGTTGCCTTAAGGCACGGAATATACTGCGGGATAAACTTCGGTCCCTTGAGAAGAAAGCATTTGAATTGGCGGGCATGACATTTTCATTGGACAACCCAGCTGATATTGCAAATGTGCTGTTTGGACAGTTGAAGTTGCCTATACCAGAAAACCAAAATAAAGGGAAACTTCACCCAAGTACTGATAAGCATTGCTTGGATCTTTTAAGGTATTGCAAAGGGCTAAGTGCTTTTCCTTACAATGTGTTATTGTTTTCCTCATGAAGTTTAACAGACTTCTTGAGAGGCACTTTCAGCCTGTGGTTATGATATCAAGAACAAGATTTTAAATTGGAATATGTCTTTGTCCCAGGAATGAGCATCCTGTTGTCCCAATTATCAAAGAGCACCGGACTTTGGCAAAGCTCTTAAATTGTACGCTTGGATCAATTTGTTCGCTTGCTAAACTACGCTTGAGCACGCAAAGGTATACTTTGCATGGCCACTGGCTTCAAACATCAACAGCAACAGGGAGACTTTCGATAGAGGAGCCTAATCTCCAAGTATGACTTCTGTTATGTTTCCTTTTTCATTCTATTGTGTATCGAAAAATCAATGACCGTGTTAGTTTTCTGCAGTCTGTTGAGCATGAAGTGGAGTTCATATTGGATAAAAATGGAAAGGAAGTAAATTCAGATGCTGATCGTTGCAAAATTAATGCACGTGATTTCTTTGTTCCCACTCAGGTAAATTTCTCTGTAATTTCTACAAGTTTTGTTTCTTTTTGGTCTTCAAGCCAACGAGACAACACAACTGAAAGCATTTTCTTCCAAAGATTGAATATAATGCTGATTTTTTTCACCACAGGAAAATTGGTTACTCTTGACGGCCGATTATTCCCAGATAGAATTGCGACTTATGGCACACTTTTCTAGAGATTCCTCGTTGATTGCACAGCTTAGACATCCCAAAGGAGATGTCTTTACGATGATAGCTGCAAAATGGACTGGAAAGGCCGAGGCCTCTGTTAGTCCGCATGATAGAGATCAGACCAAAAGGTTGATCTATGGAATTCTTTATGGGATGGGTGCAAACACTTTAGCAGAACAGCTTGAGTGCAGCTCAGATGAAGCCAAGGAGAAAATTAGAAGCTTTAAAAGTTCTTTCCCTGCAGTCACGTCTTGGCTTAACGAAACGGTTTCATTTTGCCAGGAGAAAGGGTAAGGATGTTACACATGCTTCATCAGTGCTCATTTTATATATTTCTTGCTGAAGACAGAAAGGGTGACTATAACCATAACTGCTGAACATTTTTGATATGCAGATACATTCAGACTCTCAAGGGAAGAAGGCGATTCTTGTCGAAAATAAAATTTGGGAATGCCAAGGAGAAATCTAAGGCTCAGAGGCAAGCTGTAAATTCCATGTGCCAGGTGCGACCTTGTGTCTTATCTATTTAGAATTGTAGTGTTATCTTCCTTTTTTTTCTTTGTGGTTGCTGTTGAAAGTTCTATAAGGAGTCCAAGTTTCTTAAAAGAGAATTCTTAGAAATAGAAGTCCTTTACCTGCTTCCAGACCATATAACTTTACCTGGTTGTGGTTTTCTTCAGGGATCTGCTGCTGATATAATAAAGATTGCAATGATAAACATATATGCTGCAATTTCTGGGGATGTTGATACCGTAGCTTCTAGTTCTTCAACGGAGACTAGGTTTCACTTGTTGAAGGGACGATGCCGAATTCTCCTACAGGTGAGAGAGTTGCCACCTACAGTTTTAAACTTCCTTGTGCCTGTAAAATTTCATGTCTAAATAGCTAATTGTGTGACATGATAACACAGGTACATGATGAACTTGTGCTGGAAGTTGATCCGTCTTACGCAAAAGAAGCTGCAATGTTGCTACAAACCAGCATGGAAAATGCGGTTTCACTTCTCGGTATGTTCCTTCTTCGTAGACTACGTATCTTATCATGCGATGTATATATGTGTATTGACTTTGTTGATTCGATTCTGTAATTTCAGTCCCTCTGCATGTGAAAGTGAAGGTTGGGAGAACATGGGGTTCTTTAGAGCCGTTTCAGGCTGATTAAGAAGACATGAGCAAAGAACTTCGACAACTCTGTAAATGTCAAATGAAGAGCCTTTGGATGGTTTTGTGCAACTCGCATATACAACCCCCTATTTGATGCATCAAAATATTCCAACATCCCATGGCTTTGACTTGATGCCATCCGCTGCTTCATCTTCATGAAGTGATGATAAGTAAATGATTTCAGTGGCTGCTTTGTGACATTCACTGCTTAAAGCTGAGCCATGGAGACGGAGAGATGAGTGGACGAATTCCAAAGGGATTTTACTGAGGCCTCTCTTCTTATCAGCTTCAAAGAGAGTATTTGTAAAGTTCCAACCAACTTTGACTGTGACTTAGAGAGTAACTTTTAACATGACCAAAATCATAGAAAGATTAGGCCAAGTAATTTTACTTTTTGGGATTGTAAATACACCCTACTGTCAACTTTTTTTTCTATATGTACTCATGGTTCCAAAATGGTAAATGTATCAGTTGATCACGTGAATACATGTTTAGATTTGAATCATTTGATACTCTTAACATGTGAATATCGGGTGAAGACGTAAAGTAGATATTAGGCGAGAATCTCTCTCAGATATATTCGTAAAAATATATTTTGAAAAATATGTAGATTGTATTTGTTTTTTCGATCCAAAAATATGCCCTTTTTTCTTCAACGCAGTAGACTCATCCCGTGAACCTGAGTGTTTACACTTTTTCAGAGTTATAATTGATACCACTGAGATTCTATAGTGGGGGCAATTGTCATAAATTTGGAATCTATCTTCCACTTCTCCAAAACCAAAACTAAGATCCCGAAACATGTAAAATAATGGATCTGTGATAAATCGACATTGGCCAAATAGATAAGCATGTATTTATTTTCTGTTATAGTAAGAACAGGAAGTGGTTGCTCACGAGCGGCGATGCAAACCAACCAGAGTGGTTTGCTCGGCTGTCTAGTGTGTTTTTTTCTTCTTAATCAACACTCATATTGAAAAATAATTTAAAAATCAATAATCACCGGAAAAAAAAAAGAAAGCTGAAAGACATTCTCAGCTTCAGAAGGTAACACTGCTCTATACGACAAAACCTCACCTGCTTCCTCCTCCCTTTTCCTCTTCTATCACAGAGTGACAACTTCACAACAACCTCTGTTGTGATTCCCAAAAACGGAGTCGTTTTCATGTCGCTCTCTCCTTCTGCCTCGCCGGCATCATCACCTCCAGCTCCTCCTTTAGCTCCTCTTTCCCCGCCACTTAATTCTCCTCCGCCGTTGCTTCCACCGCCGCCTCTCTTACCTCCCACCGCTTCCCCACCGCCTCTTCCGGTTGAATCTCCACCGCCTCCTCCGGTAGCATCTCCACCGCCTCCTCCGGCGGAAGCTCAACCGTCTCCTCCGGCATTATCCCCTTCCGGTTCACCACCATTGCCATTCCTTCCAACCAAGCCGTCTCCACCTCCCACTTCACTACCCTCCCCAACAGTTCCGCCGCCGGGAATAACGATTTCTCCGCCGCCTCCTTCTCCCCCCTCCGTTCCACTCCCGCCGGTGTATACGGCATCTCCTCCACCGCCGTCACCTCCTCGCCGCCGTGGACCTAAGCCTTTGCTTCCTCCTCCCATCAGTTCCTCTCCACCACAGCCTTCTCCAAGCACCCCGTCTCTCCCGGAAACTTCTCCTCCACCTAAACCACCGTTCAAAACGACGCCATTTCCCTCTTCTTCCACCTCTCCGCCGCCGAGGAACTCACCGGCAACAACAACTCTTCCTTTCTTTGGGCCGGTGGGACCACTACCAACTAAGCCAGACGGGACAGTAGCACCACCACCTATTGGGCCCAAAACAAGTCCCGGCGAATCAGTAATCTCCCCGGGAACGCCACAGCCACTTGTACCGAAGTCTCTCCCCGAGACGACGTCGTATCACCGATCTTCCGCGGGATTCTTATTCGGCGGTGTCATCGTTGGTGCTCTTCTGCTTGTCCTCTTAGGCCTTCTCTTTGTCTTCTACAGAGCCACCAGAAACCGAAACAACAACAGCTTCAAAACTCCATCAAAAGGTATATAAAAATTCAGACTAATTAAGTGTTGCTAAATCATTTCACTTTCAAAGAACTAAAATCATTCTTGACTACTGGATCAGCTCAACATGATCATCATCGAGCTGGTAATGTCGACGGTCCAAACCAAGCAAACGTTATCACAATGCCACCACCTCCAATCCCAAAGAAGGAGAGCAACAATTCTGTTGCAAGGAGCATTACAATGTCATCTGGAATGTTCAGCTACGAAGAACTGTTAGAGGCAACGGGTGGATTCTCGGAGGAGAACCTTTTGGGAGAAGGCGGATTCGGTTACGTGCACAAAGGAGTGCTGAGAAACGGGAGCGAAGTCGCGGTGAAGCAGCTGAAGATTGGGAGCAATCAAGGGGAGAGAGAGTTCCAAGCTGAGGTTGACACGATTAGTAGGGTTCATCATAAGCATCTTGTTTCCTTGGTCGGTTATTGCATCAACGGAGATAAAAGACTTTTGGTTTACGAGTTTGTTCCTAAAGATACCTTGGAGTTCCACTTACATGGTAAACAAACTTACATGATCCCTCTTGAGTTGAGGATTTGATTGATTTATTAGTTTATTTTGTTTTGATTGTTTTGAGAATGTGTTTGTGTAGGAAACAGAGAAAGTGTGTTGGAGTGGGAAATGAGAGTAAGGATTGCTCTAGGAGCAGCTAAAGGATTAGCTTATCTTCATGAGGATTGTGAGTGTTTTTTTCTCCTGATAACAATAGCTTCTTCTTTTTTGGTTTCTTATTCTTGAGATCTCTTGTGCTTGTAAATTGAAGGCAGTCCAAGTATTATTCATCGTGACATCAAAGCAGCTAATATCCTTCTAGATTCCAAATATGAAGCTAAGGTGATGATAATATGCTCTTTATTCTTAAATCATCAACCATGAATATTCAGCTTTTTTAAACTTTGGTTTTTAAGACAAATTGTGTTTTGTTGTTTCAGGTGTCTGACTTTGGACTAGCCAAGTTCTTTTCAGACACCAATTCGTCAGTCACTCATATCTCTACTCGAGTGGTAGGAACATTCGGGTAAATCTAAAACACCATCCATGCATGCTTCAATCTGTTTATGTTATTGTCTTAGTATTTAATGTATGGTATGAAACAGATACATGGCTCCAGAATACGCATCAAGTGGTAAAGTAAGTGACAAGTCAGATGTGTATTCCTTCGGGGTGGTGCTTCTAGAACTCATCACTGGACGTCCATCAATCTTCGCCAAAGATCCATCCACAAACCAGAGTTTAGTTGACTGGGCCAGGCCATTGCTTGCCAGAGCGATTTCTGGAGAAAGTTTTGAACATCTTGTAGACGCAAGGCTGGAGAAGAACTACGACACAAGTCAGATGGCTGACATGGCTGCTTGTGCTGCTGCCTGCATTCGCCAATCGGCTTGGCTTCGTCCCCGGATGAGCCAGGTTTGTCAGAATCATTAATTTTTTCTTTGTGTCCTAAAACGTATCATGACTAAAGTGTCTCAACTAATTCTCTTGAATAGGTAATTCGTGCACTTGAGGGAGAGGTGGCCCTAAGAAAGGTCGAAGAGACAGGGACGTATAGCTCCTCTGACATGACTCTACCGTACGGAACAAGTAAGAGTAAGAGGAGATTCGACACTGATGATACCACTTGAGAGAATATGGAATCAGCATTAGAGGCTAAGTTTCACCACAAGTATTTGTTGGACTTTATTCATTTGTAGCTATTAATCAACTAACACAAATGTTGTAAGACTATGTGGAGGAAGAAGAGGATAGTAAAGTAAGTAAGCTATGGTGGTTATTGGAATGTGCAGATCTTTGGAATATGCATTTTTTTCATCTCATTATGTACATACAAAAAGAACTAGTGAATTTTCAAATAATTTTTCTAAAAAATAATATCCGATCCCGTAGAATTCGTTTACTTGGTTCGTTGAACTTTACAAAACACATACTTCTAAATATAGATGTCTCTATTTTTACTGTGTTAAAGTATATTTATTTTGAGTGTTTACAAAGACGACAATTTGCAGAAAATTGTTGTAATCATGAGATCTACTACTCGTTCTATAGCTTTTTGTGTTCTCATTTTTCTCGTACTGAGCTCTGGTAAAGGTAATCTTCGCTATTTGCCTCATATTAATCGCTATGTAAAACAACTGATTGTTATTAATCGCAAAAAAACACTGTTTCAATAAAAACAAAAATATTGCTCTAAAACAATGTGTAGTTTTAATTAATCTTATTGCACTGTCAATTGTGTATCTAAATATCTTAAACTACCAATTTAACAACAGTTTTTTGGGTGTGGTTAATATAAAATAATAGAAGTGGAGGCAGAAGAAGGAGAGTGTTCAAGAATAGAAGACATCGAAGGAACATGCACATCCAAAGGAGAGAAGGAGTGCATGCAATTCATGACGAACAAATATAAAACAAGATATCTTAGTTGCACATGCGACAACATTTACATGTTACATAAGACCAAGCGGTTTTGCGATTGTAAACACCGATGTGATGAGAAGCCTGGGACGCCTGGGATGAAACTATAATTTCATTACTAAACTAACATCTCTTTGTTCATAAAATAAAGACAAGTTGTGCAAGCTTGTGGTGTTGGGATGAGTTTTATTTTTATTTTTTTATGAGTTTTATAAATCATAAGTAGTCTGCGTTTCTCAATCAGTCTCTTTTCCATGTTCAGTTGTTTCATATTGTAACAATCAAATTGCAAGTTTTTGTTATAATGATTGCTAGAAAGTTTTTCCTGAATGCATGCATATTATTGATGTGAGTTCATATAAAAGTGAAATTGAAAAGGATGGTAAATAGTATAACTGAAAATAGTTCTGCACTCGTGGACCCAAGTAAAGCCCAATACTCTGGTTCTCAGTTCCTATCAAAATTTGACATATTGGGGGAAATTTAGATCGATAGTAAACATTTAGCGTATTTTGTGATTTTAATTTAAAGTAAAGGACCAACGGCGAAAAACAAAAACAGAGAAAATATAAATATATTGACAATTGACTCCAAAATTTAAGACGGAAATGGAAGCTGTCTCTTACTAAACCCTAGTACCCTTTCTCTTCTTCTTCATTCTCTCCTCCTCCTCTTTCTCCTCTCTCCCTTTCGAACAAAAATGTCGATTCCTTGTCTAACTGAAGAGACGGCCAAGACGGTTCTGCGCCAGGTTCAAACTCTTCTTCTTCCTCTATAAACTCTTCCGTTTCTCTCTGGCTTCACCAGTTTTTTTTTTTTTTTTTTCAATTGATTTAATTATGGTTCTGATATTGGTATTCAATTGATTCAATTGATTCAGGTGGAGTTCTACTTCAGTGATAGCAATCTTCCCATTGATGATTTCCTTAAGAAGACGGTCACTGAGAGCGAAGATGGCTGTAAGTTTCTGACTTCCGAGCAAATTCAATCGATTTGTTTTTTTATTTTTATGATTTCTTCTTCTTATTCTCTCTGTGTTGATGTTTGTTTTGGAAAATAAACTACAGTGGTGAGTTTGGCGTTGATATGCTCCTTCAGTAAGATGAGAGGATATTTGAAGTTAGGTGATTCGAAAGGAGATGAGATTCCTGAAGATACGATCAAAGCTGTTGCTGATACTCTTCGAACTTCCTCGGCTCTCAAGGTTTCCGAAGATGGTGAGTTTTGGATGTATTAGAATCTTGAATTGAATATTGGATATAGGTGAAGTCTCTGCCTAGTGTAAACTTTGATTTTGTTTTAGGGAAACAGAAGTTTTAGCTACATTGAGACCTTGAAGAAATATATTTTGCAGTTATTTTATCACTTTTAGTTTTGGATTTGCTTACACAGGGAAAAAGGTTGGTAGGAGTACAGAATTGTTGAAGCTAGAAGATTTGGTTGAACAACTTAATGCTAGAACAGTAGCTGCTTCACCATTCTCGTATGATGTTAAAAGAGAAGACGTGGAAGCCTTTTTCACTCAGTATGGCACGGTAATATACGTGCGTCAATTTTCAAAATTCAGAAAAAAATAGTTACTTTTTGATTAACTGGTTAATGTTTATACAAGTATATGTGTGTGTTTCCTTTCAGGTTAATAGTGTGAGGATGCCTCGTCATGTAGCAGAGACGAGAGTGTTTTCGGGCGTTGCCTTGGTTGAGTTCCCTACAGAGGAGGAAGCCCAAAAGGTTATGAAGGAAAGCTTGGTCTTTGCTGGTCTCGAGTTGGAGTTGAAACCAAAGTAATCCTACTCTACATCACCATGTTCTGTATCTCATTTTATAACTCTTTTCTGTTAATTGTTTGGATGCCTTACTTGAAGATGATATTTTATTTTCAGGAAAGAGTTTGATGCTGACAGGGAAAACGATGAAGAGAAATTTGCTAATTACCATCCTCAAAAGGCTTCTACAAACCAGAAGAACGGTTCTGATCATAAGAACGCTTCTGAATATGAGGCAAAGTAGGGGTTTTGACTAGTGTTATTATTTCTTGTCTTTTGTTGCTATTTGTTTTCTTGAACTGACTATGGCTATTTTGTTATATTTGTAGCTACCCCAAGGGTTTGATCATTTCATTCACTCTCAAGCGCTCAGCTGAAGAGGGTACCACGGAACAAAACAGTTCCGAGAAGCCAACCGATACGACAATGGCTGAGAATGAATCAAAGCCGGCAGAGAATCCTGATGCTGATAAAGAAAACACTGATCAAGTTGAGGGCCAGGGAACAGAGGGTGAAGGTGATGAGGAGTCTTGTGATTCTCCAGTTAAAAATGGAGATAGAGAAGAAAAAGGTGCTTTAGCTACACATAAAGATAACAAAGATGTTGTCTTGCGTGAAGATCTCAAGGCCGTTTTTGGGAAATTCGGTGATGTCAAGGTACATAAATCAGTTTCTATATCTCGTCGTATAGATCATATCGTATAGTATTATTGTTGATTGACTTCTTTTTGTTTGTTTCCACTGTTGTGAAGTTTGTGGATTTCAAAATGGGAGCTGAGACGGGATACCTTAGGTTTGATGAACCTGAAGCATCCCAGAAAGCCCGCGCAGCAGCAGTGTTAGCCAAAGAAGGTGGACTAACCGTGAAGAATTTCATCGCTGTCTTAGAACCTCTAACCGGTAAAAAAACACTTTTAACTTCCATCTTTTCTTTTAACTGTATAGATATGTTCTGCTTGGTAGTTATATGAGTAAATTGCGCTTCTCAGGCGAAGCTGAAAAGGAGTACTGGGGTCTCCTTCGCAGCAAAGATCGGTTTGACAACAAGGGTGGCCGTGGAGGAAGGTGAGTTCATGTTTTTTGCTATTTGATTATTATGTTTGTGCATCTGCTTTGGTTCTTGGATCTTAGATATTTTGGTTTTGGTGACATGAAGGGGAGGAAGACGAGGAGGGAGATTCGGAAGAAAGAGAGGATCTGATTCGCCAGGTGGTCGCTGGAACAAAGCTCAGAAGGTGGAAGCATGATTTACAGTTTCTTCTACTCTCTCTCTATCTTTGAGCTCGTGACTTGTTGCTTCTGCTTTTAATATATTTTTACTTGCGACTTTATTTATGTAATACCTCACAGTCGAAAGCTTTATCTACTTGTGACTCTTGTGATGTTTTATAACTAGAGAACATTCGCAAGCAAGTTGTAGTAGCTGCTGCTATTTGCTAAATTTTGGTTTATATATCATATTTGGTTTCGTTTGACCATTTTTAGAAAGTATTTAGTAGTAGTACAGCTTTTAACTCTTTTATTCTCTTTATATAACTGTAGATCGATGTATCTCAAGTTTATATATGGAAATTTCAAACTAATGATGTAGGCTTGAATTAATTTTGAAAAGTCAGAAAGATTTTGAATTCATGTGGTCCTTTCGTTTGACTTTGTCCACATAGTTTTTAGGGTTTTTTTTTCTGCTGGTTGTTAAGCTTCTTTTCATTTTGACACGAGTAAAAAGACTAAAGAGGATAGCTTTTACAAAAAGAAGAAAAATAAAAAGTTAATAGCAAATTCAAAAACTAAAAAAATGTCATCTCACCTGAAATCTCCAAATTAAAAACGAAGTTCCTCTCTTAATTGTTTTGAATTAGAAAAGTAATGAATGCTCTATTTGAATGTTGTTGGTTGTTGTTACACTTGAAAGAGAAGAAGACGAATTACAGAATCTCGAAAATAAAGAAATGAATGAAAACGTATTGTAATAGAAAAATAAAAAATAATATAGGCGTGGAACTTTTAAGATTCACAGCTTGAAATGAACGGCTGTGATCGTCTTCCCTTTTGCTTCATCTCTCACTTCGAAAGTGGCTACCGAATTCCGCCTCTCCATGTTTGAATACTCTCTTTCTCTCTCCTTCTCTCTCTCTATTTCGATTTGTGTTCTTCTTCGTCTGGATTCGGCGTCTTAATTTCCCAGATTCGCCGTTTTAATTTCACAGATTAAATTCTGGATTTAGTGGATCTACTGCTACTGTGAGCCTTACCAGTCGTAGACGTTCCCGATACTCTGGATTTGATTTTCAAATGACCGTGTCTGCGTCTCTTAAGGTCAAATTTTTTGTTGTTGTTTTCACCCAGACTTCTTCCTGATTTATGAACTAAGATCAAAATCTACTCTTTTTGAAACTTCTTCTACTTCTCTTAGAAATCAATCACACTGCCATTTCGATTTTATCCAGATGAAGTTTGGAGCTTTTCTTTTGTTTTCGGTTCTGAAACTAACTTCGGGTTATTAATTTAAGGTTTTGGACCTCAATTCCATAACCTGAAGCTTATTTTTGCCGTTTTTCATTTGTAGCGTTTCTTCGCCGTTTTGCGTTTAGTTTCTGGGAAATGTTTGCTCTTTTGATAAGTATTGTATCTGTAAGCTTATCCTGATTGTTACTACGACTGTCTTTAAGTTTATGGTTTAAATTTTTGTTTTTTTTTTCAGATCGTAGCAATGTGCTACTGCTAGGCTTATGATGATTTGTAAGACAAACCAGAGAAACTGGCTTTGGTGTTGATTGCTAACTATGAAGAGTGAGATGAAAGCCCCCAATATTCCAGAAGATAGTTTACAAGGCGATAAGAAAGGGAAACACGGGTATGTTTATGCTTCATTTCTTTAATGTTGAAGTTGAAATTGCTTTTTAGCACCAAATTTGTTGCTTTCAACAAGACGTTCTCAGGTTAATGTTGCGACATCTTTGTGATGTGTAAAAAAACTTTCATAGGAGGACATTTGGCCCTGCAAGACGATCCACCAAAGGACAATGGACTAAAGAAGAGGTGGGTTCCTGTGTCTTTCTTTGCTGTCTCTGTGATTCTTGCATGTTTCATTTATTGTGAATCAGGCAAGTTTTGATCAGAAATTTATCCTGGAACAAACTGGTTGAGCGTAATCAGTTGGTTTTATCACACTCTAATGTTGCTTTGTTCGTTTCCATTTAACTAGTTGACATTACCTATCCTTTATGTGGACTGAAGATTTATCTCTACCAACTTTTTCTGTTTTCCTGTATTAGGACGAAGTCTTGTGTAAAGCTGTGGAGCGTTTTCAAGGAAAGAACTGGAAGAAGATAGGTAGTTCAAATAGCGAATTACTAATTCCTTCCTGGTCTTCCTGGTTTAGTATTCCAAGATATATACAGATCATGTCAATACTCTATTTTAGCCTCCCCATTTATTTGTAGTTTTTAAGAAGTATGTTAAAGCAACGTGATTTTACTTGTTTCACCTTTACAGCTGAGTGTTTTAAGGATCGGACTGATGTCCAGTGTCTTCATAGATGGCAAAAGGTCTTGAACCCCGAGCTTGTGAAAGGGCCCTGGTCAAATGAGGTGATTTTTTTTTAAATGTGGTGAATTGCTTAATATGCTTTACTCAACTTTGCTCAGCTTGGTGCTAGTTTGAGTGTCGTACATGTAAAGATCTCTAATGTGTTTTCTTTTCATATTTCCGAAGGAGGATAAGACAATAATTGCTCTGGTAGAAAAGTATGGGCCAACGAAATGGTCTACTATTTCTCAGCATTTACCTGGGCGCATAGGAAAGCAATGTAGGGAGAGGTATGCGCATAATCTCAACTTCTCTACCCAAGAATTTTTTTTTTACTACACTTCTTACTTTGGGTTGTACTTGTACTTGGATACGCATGAACAATATTGTGGCTGATGTAGGTGGCATAACCATCTTAACCCTGGCATTAATAAAAATGCATGGACCCAGGAAGAAGAAATAACTCTTATTCGAGCACATCAAATATATGGGAATAAATGGGCAGAGCTAATGAAGTTTTTGCCAGGAAGGTAAATAAGTCTTTTCCATGCGTCCTTGTATAATAGAATTTGTAGAACATATTTCTGAAATTTTGGGGATCTCTTCTGCTTATTCCGATGAGAGAAGGTTTTTCTGCAGATGATTATGGTCTATCCTTCCGTCTTTGGTTATTTGCTTATCTATTCTTATGTTTCCATAGGTCAGATAATTCAATAAAAAATCACTGGAACAGCTCAGTTAAGAAGAAGTTGGATTCCTACTACGTGTCAGGTCTTTTAGATCACTGTCAGAACTCGCCACTCATTCCCCTTCAGAACAAATCTGTCGCTTCATCTTCCTCGTGGATGCACAGCAGTGGAGATGAAGATAATTCTAGGCCAGGGCCTGATGCTGAAGAGTCAGAATGCAGCCAAGCTTCAACTGTTTTCAGTTATTCGCAGTCTACCAGTGATCTACCGGATGAGGTTAAACCTGGGAATGAGGGATTCTACATTCCTGAATTGCCTTCAGGAACAGAGCAGCAAATCTCAAACTCTGCATCTTATGCAGAACCATACTACCTTTCCTTTGAAGATGTCAAAACTGTTGACCCTGAAGTTTCTTGTGAAGCAGAATGTTCTCACGATGTTAGAACTACCACAGCTACGGAGGATCAATTGCAGGGTGCATCTAATGATGCTGAACAGGACCTCGATCTAGACTGTCCTCAGTTATTGACCAATAACATGGACGTAGATGGAAAAAATGAAGTACTCCAAGCTTTTCAAAGTTCAGTCAGATTAAGTGATCAAGATCAACCTTCTTTGCCAAACTCGGACACGGGTCCTCATTCAGAAGTTCAAACTTTGATCACGGATGAGGAGTGCTGTAGGGTTCTTTTCCCAAATACAACGAAAGATGGCAGTACATCTTCTGGTGAGCAAGGTCGGAATATGGTTGACCCTCAAAAGGGAAAAGGAGCTCTTTGTTCCCAGTCTGCAAAAACCCGTGCTCATGAAAATGGAACTATTCCACCTTTATCCTGTCATCCTTCAAGTTCTGAACCTAGTCAAGGTTGTCACCTTCTTAGAGCTACTGCATTAGATCGTAAAACTGATACAAATCACGGTTTCATTGTCACTGATGGACACGTAACTTCCCAAGGAAATGATGATAATGGTGGTATCCCAGAACAGCAGGAGCTGTCATATATCCCCAAGGATGCTTTGAAGCTAGTACCTCTGAATAGCTTTTCTTCTCCTTCTACGGTGAAGAAGATTTATTTTCCAATTGACGATAAGCCAGCTGAAAAAGACAAAGGATCTCTTTGTTATGAACCTCCAAGGTTTCCAAGTGCAGATATCCCTTTCTTCAGCTGTGATCTTGTACCATCAAATAGTGACTTACGGCAAGAGTACAGTCCATTTGGTATCCGCCAGTTGATGATTTCTTCGATGAATTGTGGAACTCCATTACGATTATGGGATTCACCGTGTCATGATAAGAGCCCTGCCAAAAGTTATAGTGGTGCACCATCCATCTTAAAGAAGCGGCATCCGGACTTGCTGTCACCTGTGCTTGATAGAAGAAAAGAAAAAAGGCTTAAAAGAGCTGAGGCTTCCTCCTTAGCTAATGATTTTTCGCGCTTAGATGTTATGCTTGATGATGGAGATGATTGCAAATCGTCTTGTTTGTCAGAATCTCCTGACAATAAAAATATATGTGCCTTTCTTTCCGAAGCCAAATGTCATAACGATTTGGCTTCAGGTGGGTCACATCAAGAAATGACTCATATAGATGAGGACCCAAAGGAAGCCTTGGAGTCAGGAAGAGTGATTTCTACGACAAACGAAAAGGAATATAATGACGGTGGTGCATCAGCTAAAAATGTAAGTCCGTCTTTGTACTTGCATGCTATCTGTTATCACTTGTTAATCCCAAGTCATCCCATTCTTTGGTATTCATTTTTTGAGTAACTTCTCGTTTAACACATCAATCTAGTCTGTTGAAATCTCTTCTTGTGGGAACTGTCTTTGTAAAGGATCATATTTCGTCATTGTGGATAATTCTTCAATAAAGTAACCTTAATAACTTTTAATCTCTAGATCTCTTGCTTTCCTTTGCACCAGGACCAAGAAACTTCTCGAAGATTCGATGATTGTAATGATGTTGAGATACAACTGTGTTCTCCTGATAACACTGGATCAAACGAACACAAAAGGTCATTAGGTTATATTGAAGAAATCTCATCAGAACCTCCATGCACTGCAGACTCTATTCCTTTATCAGCAATCGCAGGAAATAAAACCAACACTGCAGAGAGTAGTTTTGATATTGAAAATTTCAGCATGTAAGTTTTACTTTTCCTCTGTATGTGTTTAATACCTGATTTTTACTTCTATTGAATCATATTTGCTGGAAAGTATAATTCTAAGTCGTCTTGGTTTAACTCATTTTCCAGATTTGATGGAACTCCGTATAAAAAACTCCTTGATTCTCCATCACCATGGAGATCCCCTTTACTCTTTGGTTCTTTCTTGCAAAGTCCAAGGTTGCCTCCAGAAATTACATTTGAGGTAATATAAGATGGAATAACTATAATTGATGTTAGTTTCTGGATATTCTACCTTTTGTATTAGATTGAAAGCAAGTGCCTGTTGATGGACGAATATTGGTTGTTGTTCTTCTTTTTACTTCCAGGATATTGGCTGCTTTATGAGTCCCGGAGAGAGAAGTTATGACGCCATAGGACTGATGAAGCATCTGAGTGAACACACAGCTACGGCCTATGCAGATGCTTTGGAAGTTTTGGGAAATGACACACCTGAAACAATACTCAAGAAGAGACAGCTGAACAAATCTATTCAAGGGAAAGAAAATCAGCTCTGGCCTCATGATCAGCTGGAAAGCCGATCCCAGGTAGCACCTTAAACTGTCACATATATATATCATACAAACTCTTGACAAGTTTGGAACTGATAAACTCCTTTATCCAATTCACTTAAAGACTTGATTAACGAGAGGAGTCTCCAAACTCTTGACCATTGCCCCAACCAAAGTCTCCCTTTTAAACCTTCAGCTCTCAACTAACTGTATAAAATCTGTTCCTGAGCTGGCAAAGCTACAATTCACTGCTCAATCCCTAGGCTAGTTAGAAGACATCCTTATCAACTCTCTTCTTCTGTTCTTGGTCTAAGTTAATGTTGAAATTGAATCATGAACTTGGTAGAGAGATACGAGGAATAACAGTATGAGTTGGAGTCTATAAGCTGACTTACTCTGAACCAATTCTGTGTGGAAATGCAGGTGGAGCGCCGCACCTTGGACTTCAGCGATTGCGGGACACCGGGGAACACAAAGGTATCATCGGCTTCTCCAGGCGGCTACTCAAGCCCATCATCTTACCTTTTGAAGAGTTGCAGGTAAAAAAGACTGCCTTTGTTCATAGATCTCTGAAGTGACATTCATTCTCGCCTTCAATTATTTTTGATCCCATATGTGTATGTCTTATCCTCACACCCCTTCTTTCTGTCTAAAAATTTCTTGTTTCTAATTTTTGAATGTGTAGATCATTATTCAACTCTGGGACATGATACAATTTGATTAAATAGAGAAAACGTCACTTTGTTCTCAAGAAAATTTACTTGTAAAGCTTCCATAAATGAGAGTTTCAAGCACAAATAAAAAGGCCGTTCAAAAAAAAAAAGGAGATTAAGGTCAATTCGTATATAGTTAAGGTGAAGAACGGTGGTTCCACGGCAAGATAATTTGGACTTGCTTATATTTGAGTTTGACACATGATTGTTAGGCCTAGACTCCTATTTCAAGATATCGAAAATAACTAATGTAAACGATCAAAATGAACTGCTCAAAAGACAGAACCAAACCCCAATTTTTGATTGTCCACTACCACTGTATGTATATCTACAAACGGGACAGTCCTAAGTCCTAACCGCTCTTTGTTAATCTTCTCCTGATCCGTCCATAAACAACATCAGAAGAAAGCCCTGAGGATCACTGAGGCAACAATTTCCTGAGCCTAATCTCTGAAGCAAACCATCTTTAGAGGTTTACGAGAGGGTCATACCAAGTTCTTCTTCTCAAGAATCAAGATCTTTGCCTGCTAGAAACAGTATGAGTTGCATTGGGCACTTCATTGTAAAACTCGTCTTCTTCTTCTTCTTCGTCAGATGATAGCGAAGATGGACCCATCCATGCTTTAAATCCCTCGTTCACTCGTCTTTCAACATCTGGTGTGAATTCCAAGGGATTAGCTTCAAGCATCTCCAAGCCCTGATGATTTCTGTTCCCAAACTCTCCTTCACCAAGAGTTAGAGCAGCGCTTCTTCTTAGGAAGAAAGCAGTTCCAGCATACAAGATCACCAAACCCCAAGAAGAAATCTCGTAGCACCAAAACAACGGCACAGAACAGCTGCTTCCTAGTGTCAGGAGGCTTGAGCCGAGAATTATAGCCAGGAGGCCGTAGATGATAGCAAACACAGCATTAAGAATTGACAGGCAACGAACCCCACCTGTGAATTTATCACACAGGATAAAGAAGATCAATAACCTATTTTGAGGTCCAAGCTTAGTGATACGAAACTCTGAAGAGGTCAGATTCCCAAAGGTGCATATATACACATAAATGGAAAGCCAAATAGGTCTTAAAGAAAGAGAAGAGAGTATACCTTTTCTTGAAGCACAGTAGTTATTATCAACGACTTGTAGAAACCCATGGCGGTGAGGAGCGGAATAAGCCACAAAAATTCCTGCAGCATTGCAAACAAAGAAGACGTACCACACCTTTATGTAAAGATTGACCAAAAAAGACAACACAAAGGCAAAAATTGTAAAGAGTTTAGCCATTTAGGATACTAAAGTATATAACAGTGTGAGTTACTTCTTGAAGGACAATAGATGGGACTCTCGACTCTACTCAAAGCAACATATTTGGCTACATGTAACAATCAGATTCTGGTAGTCAGCAAAAGCTGACTCACTTTATAAGAACCCTCAAGCTTAGAGAATTAGAGCATAGTAGCTGGATAATCAAGCGTAGCTAAACACTTGTCTTAATTAGCATTAGTAATCCTCTTTCACTAAGATACATATGAGAAGACATAAATCTCCAAAGGGGAGAAATCAGACCCACCAATTTCCTTACATAGAGAATCAAATCTAACATAATCTAGCAGAGGAATTAACAAGATTTACCAAATTCCAGTGAATACCAAAGCACGTCATCAAACGGAAATCAGTGACAAATGCAAGCCTAGCTCTAACGAGATAGAAGAACGAAGAACAGAAGCTAGAGAGTGACGCTCACCTGCTACAAGATAAACAGATGATACAAGGAAGATCAGAGTCGACGGGACGAAGACGACCATCCAGTAGAAATCCACAGTTTCCTGATCCGTCAAGTAAAAAGCACCGGGAAAGAGATCGGAGTCACGAGCTTTGCCATAGACAGGCAAAGGCTGAAGCTTCCAGTCGCTGCAAAATGGCCTCTTCAGAACATTCGAAGGAAACACAATTTTCAAGCTGATGATCGTGCAAGTGAAGATGACAAAGCAAATTAAAGCCACAATCGACATTAGTGTCGGCCTCTGAAGCTTAATCCAGGCTCTATCTTCCTCCCTAAGGCTCTCGTACTCCTGCTTCGGCATGAACGCCTGACGCAACGCGTCTCCAATGATCGCCATTGAAGGAAAGGAATTATCAAAAAGCCCTAAACGAAAATCCGAATTAAACCCTTTTTTGCCACTAGGCTTTTGATTTTTTCCGAAATTGATCAGGAAGGCTAGATCTCAAGCTTTTTAACAAACTCGAAGAAGAATCAATGGAGAGGAGCACGAGAGAGTTGAGAAATGAGGAAGAAGTAATTGATTCAGAACACAAAAATCCCATTCAAATAATTGAGATTTCCATGAACATTAACATCTCTAACTCCCAAAAAAAAAAAAAGTACTCCCATTCACTGTTCTTGATACGATGACCGTCCGATTTAATTGGTCGGTCACTCCAACGGCCCGATGAAAATACTCCAAAAATTAATAAGTGAGAAGAAAAAGGAAAAACAAAAAACAATTCCAGAGATTCTTCGCCGGAGTATCCTCTTGCGTGATCTTACGGCTGCTTGCTTTCTTCTCCGGAAAAAGCTTGTTTCAGAGCGCAGAGGAGATAAAGCTTCCGTCCAGCTTACCTTACAGACTCTCTGCTAATCGTAAGTCTATTTACTTATCTGAGAATATTTCAAAAGCTTGATTTGAGAGTTGCCTCGATTCGATTCACATATACTTGAATATTCAAAAGTCATCTGTTAATCGTCCGTCCTGCTGCTTCAATGTGCTTTTTCCCATCTTTTTTTCTCTCGAATTTTGTGTTTATTATTTGGGTCTCTTGCCATGCGAAGTGAAATTGTGAAGTCAATTTGTTGAAAACTGCAATTGAGAGCACATCTCTAGGTTGAAAACTGCAGTTGAGCTGCAGAACAGTTATTTCTAGGTTTTGCTTGTTTTCACCTCTCCCGTTTCTACTTTCTCTTTTGTTCTCAGGTATTGAGGATGACACAGAGAATTGAGGACGCGTTAACATCATTCAGAAACTTTGCTTGCACTAACCGTGCATTTCTGGGATTGACTGTATTCATAACATCCTGCGTCTCGTTTCTTGGATGGTACATGGGCTATATGAGAAAGGAGATATCAAGGCATGATAAGCACACTCAATCCGTTACTGTAGCAGTTGTGGTTCTCGAGGCATTCGTGGTAATCTGCTATGGTTCGGGTCTAATGCATCGCATATGGACTAGAGATGACGAGAAATGGCAGATTAGGAAACAGTTTGTGCGAGCTCTTCCTACATACCCTCATCTTCGCGCCCTAAGGAAGGGAGGCCTCTACGTGTTGGCACTGGCGTTATTCATGATGATGGATGCTTCGTTTGAACAAGGCAGTAAAGACCACAGCTGGATCATAGTCTTCTGCCTGTTCTTCTACATGCATCTAGTGCATGTCTGGGTAGCTTTTGGGTTAGGTGAAGATTGTGATTTGGCTGGTGGGTTTTTAGCAGCATCGTTTATGACACTGTATAAGATTTGTACCGTGGTGCAAGTTATTCCTCTGCTTTTCGTTGCTGTTGTTATAGCATGCTACAAGGGTGTGGTTTATAGTGGTGTCGAGGTTTTAGGCCTCGGCTTACCCAGTCGCGTTAGAGTTTATGGATGGGGGGGGGGGGTGGGGGGGTGGGGGTGGTGTTAGGGGTTAGGGTATGGGTTTAGGGTATGGGTTAGGTTTAGTGGTTGATGGTTGGGTTGGAAAAGAAAAAACAGTGGTGAGTTTTGCGTTGATATGCTCCTTCAGTAAGATGAGAGGATATTTGAAGTTGGGTGATTTGAAAGGAGATGAGATTCCTGAAGATACGATCAAAGCTTTGATGTTGCTGATACTCTTCGAACTTCCTCGGCTCTCAAGGTTTCAGAAGATGGTGAGTTTTGGATGTATTAAATTTTGAAGTGAGTTTTGGATATAGGTGAATTCTCTGCCTAGTGGAAATTTTGATTTTGTTTAGGGAAACAGAAATTTTAGCTGCATTGAGACCACTGTTTCAGATTGGAGAAATATCTTTTACAGTTAATTGATCACTTTTGGATTTGCTTACACAGGGAAAAAGGTTGGTAGGAGTACAGAATTGTTGAAGCTAGAAGATTTGGTTGAGCAACTTAATGCTAGAACAGTAGCTGCTTCACCATTCTCGTATGATGTTAAAAGAGAAGACGTGGAAGCTTTTTCAGTCAGTATGGCAAGGTAATATACTTGTTTCGTCGATTTTCAAAATCCACAGAAAATACTAGCGAGTTTGATGAACTGGTTATACAAGTGTGTGATATATCATATATGTATGTGTTTTGCCTTTCAGGTTAATAGTGTGAGGATGCCTCGTCATGTAGCAGAGACGAGAGTGTTTTCAGGCGTTGCCTTGGTTGAGTTCCCTACAGAAGAGGAAGCCCAAAAGGTTATGAAGGAGAACTTGGTCTTTGCTGGTCTCGAGTTGGAGTTGAAACCAAAGTAATCCTACTCTACTTCACCATGTTCTGTATCTCATTTTAGAGATTAGAGATTAGAGATTAAGGAGCCTTATTAGCTGAAACTATTAGCTGATTAGCTGATTCAGGAGCCTTATTAGCTGATTAGAGATTCAACAGTGCCTGGTGTTGTTTATAGCTCTTGATGCGTTGCTTCTGTGTCATGCCTTTCTAAAGATTCTCAATTTCTGAACAATGGTGCGATGAAAATTGCCTCCTTTACAGATAGAAATGTGGGATTCAAGTCCTGAAATTAGATCCTTAAATCTCATTGGTTTGGAAGTAGCTATGAGCTTGGTTTTCATTTCCTTAGTAAACTTAAATCATTATTGTTCACGATTCAGTTGATTAGGTTACAGACAAGAGCATTTTCATTACAATAATGTTTATGAGAAAAACATTGAATGACCAAAAGATACAAAACTGAGACTCTACTAATTACATAGTCAAAAGACTCTTACAAGACAAAACAAACCAAGAATCTTGCTCACTTTGAATAAGCAACAAAAATTCCTGCAGCATTGCAAACAAAGAAGACGTACAACACCTTTATGAAAAGATTGACCAAAAAAGACAACACAAAGGAGAAATTGTAGAGAGATTTAGCCCTTTATTAGCCCTTTAGGATAATAAAGTATCTAACAGTGTGACTGTGTGAGTTACTTCTTGAAGGACTGAATGAAAAGAGACGAGTACAACATATTTTGGCAACACGTAACAATCAACTGGTGGTCAGCAAAACTGGGTAACTTTGATAAATCCCTTATCATTCAACTGAAATATAACAACCTTCAAAAAACTCATTCAAATAATTAAGATAAAAAGTAAAAAACTAACATTTACTGTTCTTGATACGATAACCGTCCGATTTAATTGGTCGGTCAAACCAACGGTCCGATGAAAAGCAGGACCTAACTAGATTTACACGTGGCATTGCTTTAGACGACCTTCTGCCAAAGATATTCGACTATTTGTTTTTCCATTTTTTGTTTTTTTGCTAATTCGTGAAAATGATCTGATCATCTAAAGAACAGAAAATTAGAAAAATATTCCGAAAATTAATAATAGAGAGGAAAAAGGAAAAACAAAAAACAATTCCACTAGAGAAAAGAGAGAGAGAGAGAGAGGGGGCGTGAATTCCTGAGCGAGAGATTCTTCGCCGGAGTATTCTCTTGCGTGATCTTACGGCTGCTTGCTTTCTTCTCCGGAAAAAGCTTGTTCCGTAGGTTGGAAATTCGTCTTTCTCTTCCCCTTCTGAGGTTTTTTGGTCCCGAGACCGAGGTCAAAGCGAAGATGGTGAACGCTATGGTGGAGAGAGCGACGAGCGAGATGCTGATCGGACCGGATTGGGCTATGAACCTCGAGATCTGTGACATGCTCAATAGCGATCCAGCGTATGTTGTCGCTGCTCCACATGATTTTGATTTTATTTTATCTTCCTTTTATCTCCCAGCTTACATCTTTGTTTCTGTGTTTAAGTATTCGATTGATCTCTTGAAAATTATTGGAACTATCTATTCGAATTGTGCTGGATTTATTGGTTCAGTGATAATTTTTTTAACTAAGATGGAAATCGAATTTCATAGTTCTGGAGAAGCAGAGACTAGAATTAGATATCTCCCATGCTCCCTTTGAGCAATTGGAATACTTGTGAGTTACTGTTTGCCTAATTTTGGCCAAGTTTCAAGCAATAACCGATAATTTGCAGTAGCTCATGGAACTAAATATAGTCATTATTCTGTAAAGCTTGGAAGTTATTTCCCTGATGTGCTCTGTGATTGGGAGATGCAGATCTCTGGGTTACATAATTGTTTTTTACTAACTAGACAGATCCGATATGATGTCTAAAACTGGTTCCTGTTTTGCAGGCAAGCTAAAGATGTTGTGAAAGGCGTAAAAAAACGGATTGGTAGCAGGAATCCAAAAGCTCAACTTCTAGCCTTAACTGTGAGCTCCAAGATAATTTTCTTCTTTGTTTTCCTATGATAGCGTATCGTCATAAGTCACTCATAATGCATTTGTTATGTTCTAGTTGCTTGAGACAATAGTGAAGAACTGTGGGGACATGGTTCATATGCATGTGGCTGAGAAGGGTGTTATTCATGAGATGGTCCGGATTGTGAAGAAGAAAGTAAGGGTTTCTTCCAAATTGGTCTTGTTGAGAAAAGTTAACTCTATATCTCTCTCTAATTTGAACTATCTATTGATGCATACAGCCGGACTTCCATGTCAAAGAGAAGATCCTGGTCCTTATCGATACATGGCAAGAGGCCTTTGGTGGCCCTAGGGCAAGATATCCACAATACTATGCAGGATACCAGGAATTGTTGGTAAGTGATATTTTTCCTACAGTGAAGTATTGCTTCTGATTCTGGATGTCCAGATGTATATGACTGAGGTTTAAATATGTCTCATACTGAATTCTTCTTAGAATCCTTTTGTGAGTTCTGATAGAAATTCTTCCACTGCTCTTGCCTAACCACTATTGCTGACTCCTGTCTCTTTCAGCGTGCTGGGGCTGTTTTCCCTCAGAGATCAGAGAGATCAGCTCCTGTGTTCACACCTCCACAAACACAGCCTTTGACATCTTACCCTCCAAATCTTCGTAATGCTGGACCTATTGATGATATGCCTGAACCTTCAGCAGAGCCAGAGTTTCCGACACTGAGGTAGATATCTTCTGTTACAACTCGGCTGTTTTATTGGAACATTTTGTTGTGCTAATTTCAACGTCCTTGAGTTATGTGACAAATTTTCTTACGTTTTAGCTACTTTTTGCTCTGAGGAAATGTTTTATCTTAGAAGCCTAGATATCTGGTGATCGAAGTTGATATTTGATTAGAATGAAGGGAATAATTTCAATTAAGTAAATCTTCTTTAGATTTTGCAAACCACATGTGTCGTAATGGTGTTTAATTTTTTCTTCTAAGACTTACTAAAGAATGTACGTTATGGTCTGCAAGTGTTAAGTTTGCATGTGTTTACTTACTCTACTTAGGACGTTGTTGCATGCCTTTGCTGCTCAGGATCTGTTGCTTCCCAAATGTTTATGCTGTCGTATGTCAAAATTCTTTTTTCAGTTTGTCGGAGATTCAAAATGCAAAAGGTATCATGGACGTGCTTGCGGAAATGCTGAGTGCATTAGAGCCGGGTAACAAGGAGGTAACATAATTTAGTTGCAGAGAGAGATAACTAGCTGTTTGCAAGTGTTGGCTATAGTGCAAAATATTCAAGAATTAGAGGAACATTTTTGGATTACTTTTACTTTCTACGTAATTGTTTCAGGATGTTTATCCTTCTTTTTTGGATTTCATTAGGACCTTAAACAGGAGGTGATGGTCGATCTGGTGGAGCAGTGTCGTACATACAAACAAAGAGTGGTACACTTAGTCAACTCTACTTCGTAAGAGCTCTTTCTTTTCCTGTACAGTTACATTTAGTTCTCTCTTTATGTCGCATGTTAGTTGTATTACTTTCAGTGCGATGAGATATCTCTTTGAATTTTTATCTACTATTCCTACATATTACCCTTAGATTCAGCAGCTTAAGATTCGTTTTTATGCATTCGTAAATGACACCTATTTCCTTCAGTGTGAACTACCATGGTGATTCAATTGATTTTGGGACACAGTGATGATGTGCGTTTGGAGGTCCAAAGACTCCAGGTCTTCTTAAGTAAAGAAAGCCACCATAGCTGATTCTTCTATCTAGTTTCGTAACCATGAGTTATAGCTGGTTAGTTTCTCTGTTTATATTGAAAAGCATAGAGAGAGTAGGGGAGCGTTCGTGTTAACTGAGTTTAGGTTTACGTAAGAGGCAGAGGAGAGAACTTCATTAAGGATATTCCAAATTCGTAGTTGCCTAAGTTAATCCTGTGAAATACTTACTTACATTTTAAAGTTATCATGTGGAATACTCCAGTTGATGTGAATTGTGGTTATTCTTTGTACTCTTCTTTACCTCACAATTTTGTTATCCAGGGACGAGTCTCTATTATGTCAAGGTCTGGCGTTGAATGATGACTTGCAGCGGGTCTTAACTAGTTATGAAGCAATCGCTTCTGGAACTCCTGGAACTTCTGTTCGAATCGAGCAGCCCAAGTCTGCGACAGGAAATTCCCTTGTTGATGTTGATGGTCCCCTCATTGATACTGGAGACAGCAGTAATCAGGCGAACGGGTACGTAAGAACAAACTTTACAGTCATGCTCCCAATAATTTTTGGATAAAATCATCTGTTTTTGGGTACGGCCAGACGGGTTACCAATCATTACAATGTGAAAACTACAAGATACTGATGAAGATGAGAGTTACTTTATAACTATTTTTTGTCTTATTAAAAAGCTTCTGATTTGTACTGTGTGCAACGTTTTCTCAGAGCTACATCAAGTTCTAGTAACGGGGTTCTAAATCAGTTGGCCCTCCCTGCACCACCTGTAACTAATGGTTCAGCCAATTCCAAAATAGACCTCCTCAGTGGCGATGATCTTGCCCTTGTTCCTGTTGGACCTCCTCAACCACCAAGTCCGGTTGCATCAGATCAAAATGCACTTACCCTTATCGATATGTTCTCAGACAATACTAGTAGTCCAAGTCCTGCAGCTGCACCGACTGGCAATTCAGCTCCCCAGGGTAGCCCTTTGAATCCTCAGTTGCACCAGCAACCAAATAGTCAGCCTGGAGAAACTGGATTACAACAATCCAATGGATTTGCGCCACACGGGGGTTATTCGCAGTTTGAGCAGCCATCATACGGGCAAGGGGCCTCTTCTCCCTGGAACAGTCAGCCTGCGCAGCCTCCACAGCAGTTTCAACAACCGCAGCAGCCATCTTATGGTAATATACCCGAGTTTAAATTAGAAACTTTAACTTTTGAGATATATATTCAACAACGAGAAAGCATTTCACTCTTTTGGATTTGGAAAGTGTGTCTCATAAATAATCATTGCTTCTTCTGTTTGTGGTAATTTTGTAATGTGAAGAAGGTGCCCAAGACAGTATGGCATTTCCACCTCCCCCATGGGAAGCTCAGCACCAAGACTTCAGTCCCACTGCGGAGTCAGGAAGTCCGTTTTCTCCTCAAACGCATCCGACGCAGGTCTCCTACACACATGCTCAACCAGTTAACAACAGCAGTCCATATGCTCAAATGCCCCAAACTGGCCAACCGGTTAACAACAACAGTCCATATCCTCAAATGCCCCAAACCGGTAGCGGTATGTACATGCAACAGCCAATGCCAAACCAACCCAATCAGGCTCCAGGGCAAGGCTATCCACCCCAGCAACAGCAACAGCAGATGATGATGGCTCAGTTCTATGCTCAACAGCAACAACAACAACAACAACAACAACAGCAGCAGCAACAGGCGTATAGCAACCAGATGGGAGGATATGGATATGGCTACAATCAACAGCAACAAGGAAGCAGCCCGTATCTGGACCAGCAAATGTACGGTTTATCAATCAGAGACCAGACTTCGCATCAGGTACCATCGTCATCATCGTCTACCTCGTCTTATCTTCCTCCTATGAAACCGAAGAACAAACCAGAGGACAAGCTATTTGGGGATCTGGTTGACATCTCCAAATTCAAGCCTACAAAACCGACATCCGGAAGAGCTGGTACCATGTGAAAAAAATCCTCCCATCCATCCATGATTTCTCGAGTACTCGTCTCCTCTATCCTCTGTTTTCATTACTCAGCTAACTCTTCCTTTCTTCTCTTCTTTAAGGTTTGATCAATTGATTTGACCCTTGTGGGAGATACACACATATACATATGTTATCTTCATCATTGCTTATAATTCGCCGATGATTATCACCGGTGATGGATTTGTATATTTCTTGTAGAGAAAGAAAAACTGGAAAATCTTTTCTTGAGAAACTCAGCGATTTGAGGTTTGTCTGGAGATTCTGTTTTAGGACTTTTTTCTTAATTTTATTTGGTTTTCAGACCTATTTACTTGTTTCCATTGGCAATAAAGTTTTGTATCAAATAGAGTGCGTTTATTGTCAGATTTATTATAGGCAATTAATGTTCTTTGTAGTATTAGAATGTAACTTATTTTTATGTCTTTGTCGATGGAGACATCAGACATCCAAAGGCCAAACTGCTTGCAGTGATGACCTCGCTTGAACGCACATGTATTTTTTTAGAGTCAAACCAAAAACTGTGTCTCCACAGGGTCAATTATCAAAGTAAAGCAACATTTAAAATTAAAATGAACACTTTTTTATCTCGTATGGTCTAAAATCATAGCTAGTGTCATACAGTGGAAATCAAAAACAAAATGTTTGATAATTTAAGCAATAATAAGTGTAACAGAGAAGTCAATATGTCCGAGTGGTTAAGGAGACAGACTCGAAATCTGTTGGGCTTTGCCTGCGCAGGTTCGAATCCTGCTGTTGACGAATTGTTTTTATGAACATGGGAATTTTTTTTCTTACAGATGCTTCTGATATCAACAGTTCACATTTGCCAATTTTAAATATCAAAACTACAAACGGAAAAATATCTCAAAATACCATTACAACATTCTTTTTTACATAGACTACATTACAGCTTTTTAAAATTCTAAAAGTTGGTAACACAAGCTCAGCATTAGTAAAGTTGATGAAATTGTTATCCTGAAGAAGTAGTAAATATTTTCAGAAATCCAAATGAGGAGGAAATAGCAAAAAACAAGTCGGCACAAAGCACAAGAAATTGTACAAAAACAACGTTTGGATTTATTAGCAACATCGGCGTTTGCCTGCCACATTTGGACTTACAAACGTGTCCTCTTTCAATCTGCATGTTCAACCATACTATAATAAAGTTTCCGTTTTTTTTTTCTATTCCAGATTCTTTGCATGTCTTCTTCTATCTTCAGATCCTGAATCTGGTCAACTATGGATACCCAGAGCTTGTTTGTTTCGATGAACACTAATTTATCTTCCTTAAACCTCTCTCGGCCTGTATCTCCCGTCACTCGCTCACTCCTTCCTTTCCGATCGGCTAAACTAGTCCCCCGCTCCGTTTCGGCGTCGATCTCCTCGCCGAACAGTGAAACTCCTTCCTCCTCCGGCCATTCGATTGACACCGACAAGGATGCCGCCATCTCTGTGAAGCCTGTTTACGTCCCGACGCCGCCCAATCGCGAGCTCCAGACTCCTCACAGTGGGTAAATTGATCCATTCGATTCCAATTCTCTCATCTAGTTTGTTTAACTTCCAAATTATTAGCTTTTCCGGTTTAATTGGAGTTTCTGTTGATTACTTGATTGCATGTTCTTCTAACCGGTCCTGCTGCTTCAATGTGTTCTTTTTCATAAAAAAAAATTCAAACTTTGTGTTTATTACTTGGGCCTCTTGCCATTAGAAGACTAATTGTGAGCTGAATCTACCCAAAACTGCAATTGAGGTGATCAAATGTTTAACAAGTTGCTGTTTCACAGATACCATTTCGATGGAACAGCAAGGAAGTTTTTCGAGGGATGGTATTTCAGGGTTTCGATCCCAGAGAAGGAGAGTTTCTGCTTCATGTATTCTGTGGAGAATCCAGCTTTTCGGAAGAGCTTGTCACCGTTTGAAACGGCTCTATATGGACCCAGATTCACTGGTGTCGGAGCCCAGATTCTTGGCGCCAATGATAAATATATATGCCAATATTCACCAGAGTCTCACAACTTCTGGGGAGGTAACTTCTTGGTCCTCCTCCTTGAGTCTTTAAGTAGTCAAAATCTGAGTATTGTTTCTGCAAGTTTATCTCAAGTCTTGTAAACAAATCTGTTATATTTCGGTGCTCTTTTCTGTAACATAAATTAGTTTACATGACTTGAAAGATTACTTACCAAAACATTTTACTTATGGATAGAGAGACATGAGCTAGTTTTGGGGAATACGTTCAGTGCTGTGCCAGGCGCAAGGGCTCCAAACAAGGAGGTTCCACCAGAGGTAAGAGAAAATTTCGCTCTTCTTCCACTTCCCTCGTTTGGTTACTCTGTTCATTTTGATCTGTAAAACATGGCGTTTGAATGTAGGAATTCAACAGAAGAGTGTCACAAGGGTTCCAAGTTACCCCATATTGGAATCAAGGTCACATTTGCGACGATGGCAGGTAATTATCTCACTTTATGCACTACTTGGTTGTGAGGAGATATCTTTGTTTAGTCTTGAGAAACCGGAAATGCAACTGTTTCTTTGGTATCTTAGGCATCATTCGTAAATCACCTACAAATCTTAGGTGCATGTTACCATTCTCAGATGTTTGGATTAGTCTGGCATAGAAAACATATAGTAGAGCTCTCTGTTATATATAAGTTCATCTTTTTGTGTTTAAATCTGAAATGAGTTGTTATGGCAGGACGGACTACGCGGAAACTGTGAAATCGGCTCGGTGGGAGTACAGTACACGTCCTGTCTTTGGATGGGGTGATGTTGGAGGCAAACAAAAGTCTACCGCAGGCTGGCTTGCTGCTTTTCCTGTATTTGAGCCTCACTGGCAGATATGCATGGCAGGAGGTCTTTCTACAGGTGTGTGTGAGCTTTGCTCTTCATCTACTAACTTTTGTAAAAGATAGGGTTCAGTTTTACTTATGTTTTTATCTCTTGAATGAGCAGGGTGGATAGAGTGGGGTGATGAAAGGTTTGAATTTCGGGATGCACCTTCTTATTCAGAGAAGAATTGGGGTGGAGGCTTCCCTAGAAAGTGGTTTTGGGTACACATTCCTCATCCATGTGCTACATTTTGTTGTTGGATACTGCTCCCACCTGATTTAGCTATACATACACAGTTTGAACTCCTCTTCATGAGTCGGTGTCTCTTTACAGGTCCAGTGCAATGTATTTGAAGGGGCAAAAGGAGACGTTGCTTTGACTGCAGCTGGCGGGTTGAGGCAATTGCCCGGGTTAAATGAGACCTTTGAGAATGCTGCACTGGTATGCACTAATTAAGGATCGTCTTAAGCAATGATTGTGGAGAAGTATTGTTAAAAATCTTTGATCCCTTGTAAATTTGTGCAGGTTTGTGTTCACTATGATGGGAAATTCTACGAGTTTGTTCCGTGGCAAGGTGTTGTTAGCTGGGAAATGTCTACATGGGGTTATTGGTATATGACTGCAGAGAATGAAACCCATATAGTAAATGTTTCTCTTCTTCCTCAGATTCATTTCAGTTTCACTTTGAGAACATGGTTCACTTTATGGCTAGATAGATTCCGACATCTGATGAATGTCTTGTGACAGGTGGAACTAGAGGCAAGAACAAACGAAGCTGGCACACCTCTGCGTGCGCCGACCACAGAAGCTGGGCTAGCGACGGCTTGTAGAGATAGTTGTTACGGTGAATTGAAGTTGCAGATATGGGAACGGCTATATGATGGAAGTAAAGGTAAGGTGATACTGGAGGTAAAGAGCTCGATGGCAGCAGTGGAGATAGGAGGAGGACCGTGGTTCGGGACATGGAAAGGAAATACGAGCGATACACCGGAGCTACTCAAACGGTCTCTTCAGGTCCCATTGGATCTCGAAGGCGCCTTTGGTTTGGTCCCTTTCTTCAAGCCACCGGGTCTGTAAGTTGATGATATAGCCATATATGAATCAAACATGAGTGTTGTTGGTAGCTTCACCAATCTTGTCTTGTATGGTTTAGGTCGTTTGGCCCTTGTGGTAATTATACGTATGGGCCAGTGTAAAGCCTAGTTCAATGAAATCCTTAAAAAAACGCCGATGTCTTCAAATCTAAATTTGGAATCGGTTTGATGTTTGGTCCCACAAAATAAAATAAAACGGTCCAAGTCTATTTCGCTTATCTCCATTGCATGCATAATCCATTTGATGTTGTTAGCTTCTAAAAAATTATTTGAGAATTAGTTAAATTTCTTGATTTTTTCTTTTTAACCTAAATATATACAAAAACCAAAGAGCCGTTAACAATCTGAAAACTATTTATGAATTGTATCAAGAGGATCTCATTTTTATGTTCTTCCCCGATCCCTCTCTTTACGTATATATTTCTTTACGTTTCCACTAATTCTTTATTTATTTACGTATATATTTCTTTACGTTTCCACTAATTCTTCCTAGGTCCACGATCATAATGGATTGGTAATCATATAGGTTCGACTTGTTAGAAATGTATAAATTTGAGTGGGAGGCAAAAAAGAGAAAGAATAAGTTCCTTAATATCGGGCTCACTTTGTCCATCATCATCACTTATGCACACTCTATATGGCTCCACCAATTTTCTTTTAGTCTTCCACACATATATATAAGCTCTTCTACTTTGCCTTGGGCTACATAAAATTATATCACTACCAATATACAACTTCAAATTTTGATTGGCAATTTTTTTTTTTTAATGAAAACGAAAGTTGGGATAAACGAAAGCAATGAATTATGCTTGTAACATGACTGTGGAGCTACTGGCTTTTTACGGAGTTCTATAATTTAAACAGGAAGAATTTGTGAAGACTTGGGGAGAAAAATCATGAACATTATTATATGATAACTGATTAAGGAAGAATTTGAAAACAGTTCAAAATGTGACATGTCTTCCCGTGTTTTCTTTTGTGTTTATGCTAGGTTAGTTTAATTTTAGGCTTTTAGCCAGTCAATTTGAAATGTAAGACTCGGTTAAAAGATATGAAGGTAATGCATAACATATTTGACCCAACTAATTATAAAAAAACCTAGGTAAAAGACAAATTTGCGAGAACAGAGTCGAAACTGTTGAAAAAATAACTTGACTGAACTGTATTTTTATAATATTTCTTTATGTATTACAAAAGGAGTTATTACTTTCCGTAAAAATGTAAGAAAAATAGGAAAGATGGAATCAGTTATAGTTTATATATATATATATATATATAGCCAAAGTCACATAGTGATTCTTCTCCAATCAAATCTAAAATCTCTCTCAACAATGACAAGTTTGCACAAAACCCTCATCACACAAAATTCCACTACTTTAGATCAATGTAAGTTCTTTTTTGTCCCCTTAATTAACTTCGTTATTTGGTCAAGTTAATTGTGGAGATATGTGAATTTTTGCAGCGATGATGTGCCATACGGGAAGAGATCATTCATGGAAAAAACTAGACAACATAGAAGAAGAAGGTCCAGCGAGGGTGATGCGTGAAATGAAGACGGCGTTACCACCGGAGACGCCCACGGAGACGATGGAGTTTCTAGGGAGATCATGGAGCATTTCCGCCGTCGAACTCACAAGAGCGTTTTTCAACAACAACTCCGCTGCCGACACTAACTCGTATCTTCTCTCTACTCTTGTTAACACCAATAAAGAAGATAGAGAAGATGAAGAAGATTCTACTTCCATGGCCTCTTCTCGTGACCTTGTAAGCCATCGATCTCTTCATGTTTTCTAAACCGGGTCAGCTGGTCTACTTCGGTACAATTTTTCTTTTCATATGAGAAATTACACTATAGCAATTGGAAAAAAATGGCAACACATTATGGACAGTTTTATTCGTGACACTATAAAATTACACGTGCGATTTTATTATGTAGATTTCAATCTCTTGTATGTTATTTTGGGCCGGTTAAATATCTATGATCTAATGCCAAATGAAAATTATTCTTAAATTGTAAAATTAATAAAATTACAGATTACAACTTTTTCTAAGTAACTTTTGTGATTTATTGAGCATATGTATACATTAAATATTATAATTTTATTTATTGAGCATATTTCACTTTTTTTTTTATCACACGACCTCGCTAGTTTATTTATTATTAGTTTATGGTAAAAAAAAGGTAACTAAACTTTGCCCATGAAGTTTTTCTGTTTTTCTTTGGTTGTTGTTGGTGTGTGCTAGTAAAGAAGTAAATCGATTATACCCAAAATGTGCACTTTTCAGCTGCTGCCGCATATAGGAAACAAGACAAGCCCTCCAATTTCTCCAAGAACAGGCAGAGAAATAAAGGTATGATCATGCCAGCTTTTTCCGGTTTATGTTTGTCTCAATCAATAGAAAGTGCCGACATAAAGAGAAAAAAATCTGGTTGGTTTTGGAATTTTTGGTATATGAAAACGCTAACCGAGTGAAAAGAGAAGGCATTATAATTGTCGTAATGAATTCATGCAATTGTTAATTCAGTCCTTATTTTCTTTTTTAATATAATAAAAAGGTGAATAATTCTGAGTTGGTTACCCTTTTTATAATTCGAATCTGCAAAATGATGACAAACAAACAAAACAACTAATGATTGCATATGAGAAACTCATTGAGTCAAAGTCAAACAAATGTGAACCGAGCTCCCATATCCCAACTAATAATCATATTTGCATAACAATTAAACTCGAAATTAGTTGTGTACCTTATTATACACGTAACACGTTATATGAAAGTGTCTCGCTAAGAAATTACAAAACATTAGATATCCAAAATTCAACTAGCCATTAGGCAGAAAATGTTGATAACATAAAATCTAATTTCTTACCATAATTGGATTTCTAATATCACAAACAAACAAACAAAAAAATCATTAGAATGTTAATGAAATTTTAAATACAATTTTTATATGAATGATGATGCAGCATTTGTACAAGAGCATGATAAGAGGAAGAACAATGGGAAGAAGATTGAAAGATCAGAAGGAGAAGAAGAAACAAGAGACCCGAACTCGCAACGCCGAGATTCACGCTGCTGTCTCTGTCGCAGGAGTAGCTGCGGTTGTAGCCGCAAATGCGGCATCTAACGCAATTGCGGCTGAAGAAAACGCGGTTGAGTCAACAAAAGCTGCGGTAGCAGTCGCGTCTGCAGCCGCTCTCGTCGCTTCGCATTGCATTGAGATGGCGGGAGAGATAGGAGCCGGCTATAACCAGATAGAGACGGCCGTTAGCTCTGCGACCAACGCTAGGACTAACGGCGACGTCATGGCGTTAACGGCGAGTGCTGCAACAGGTAGCATTTATTGTTAAAGAATCGATTTAACGGTTCGGTTTCGTTGAACTGATTTTTGAGGTTTGTTGAGAGATTTTAGCGTTGAGAGGAGCTGCGATTCTAAGGGCAAGAATGGAAAGGAATAACGAGAACAAAGCTTTGCTATATTCAACAAAGGATAACGTAGAAAGGGAAGATAGAAGCGTATTTGGAGCGATGACTTTCGTCTCTAAAGGAGAAGAGCTTCTCAAACGTACCCGCAAAGGTAACTTGTCATCCAAGAAAACGATTACTATATTTCTGAAGCTAATTAAGCTAAGCTTTAGAGAATGTTGGTGGCAGGGGATCTTCATTGGAAGCAAGTGTCTTTTAACATCAATTCAAATTGGCAAGTAAGTTCTTTCTTTCTTTCTAACGTAAGAAATATTCAATCAAGATTGGTCTATTAATTACACTCTTGATTTTGAAATAGGTTGTACTTAAAATGAAGAGCAAACATGTGGGTGGGACTTTCACAAAGACGAAGAAGTGTAAGCTATCGAATTAGTGAATATACTGTTTGATTGTTTACTTTCTTTCTCTTAGAAACCAAGAAGGGATCGTTCATGGATTGGCTGTTTCTTGATGCAGGCGTTGTGAATGGAGTGTGCCGAGAGATACCCGAATGGGCGCATAGAGGAAGAGAAGAAAAAACGGTGGAGCGGAGAGCCTACTTTGGGGTTAAAACCGTCGAAAGGGTGATTGAATTCGAATGTGTGAACAAAAGAGAGAAGCAGATGTGGATAGAAGGGATTCAACAGCTTCTTAACTCACTTGAAACAGGTTCTTTAGTGTTCTGTGGAAACATTAGGGTTTGAATCGAAAGACTAAGTCATGTGATGAAGATTGATTGAACTAGTCTGTTTCATGCGTGTTGAGGAATGTATCCTTTGTGTCCGGTGTGATTTTGAAATCTGTTGTTTCTTGTGTATCAAGTTACTCGTTAAGAATGCCATATCTGAAAGATTATGAAGATGCATTAACTATGAGATAAAAGAGAAGATAGGAATTTATCCGCTTTTGATTGATTTGATTAATGGCCAAATCTTAAAGGTAAAACCAATTAAACCGAAAACACAACTAAAAAAGTATACCAAAATGCAGACATCATATAATTAAACCGTAAAATTCCTCCAAGTAAATTCTTATACCAAAATGCAGACATCATATAATTAAACCGTGAAATTTCTCCAAGTAAATTATTATACCAAAATGCAGACATCATATAATTACAATCTTCTGCATTTTACAATAAGTAACTAATTTGAATGGCATCGATATCAAAGGTATAGATAGTGATTAAACCGTATGGTATGTTCAGTAATACGGGAAATGCAGACATGATGTAATTAAATCGTTGTACCGGTTCTTGAGTGAAGTGATTTGTGTCCGGTATAACGGTTCAATTATAACAATTCGGTCGGATTAAATAAGGAGCGAGATCTGGTTCGGTTTTGAAACCATTTGGATACTGTATTAAGTATTAACTACACGCAGATCTCGGTAGATTAATTTCCATTTTTGCGTATGGTGCTTCACGCCCTTTATCGTCATCGATTCGCAGCTAGATTTCTGAGTCTTCTTCTTTCTTTGAGCTTTCTCTGTTGAGCTAGTTCTTAGCTTTTGACCTGCTGCTGATAACTCTCTCTCTCCGCTTCTTTGCTACAGAAGTTACGGTAATTATTTCTTCACTTCCTCTGTTTTGGGCTATCAATTCTCTGAAAATCAATTGTCTTCCCATACCGTTGAATTTTAGCTCAGTATGTTTGAATTCTGGGTTTTTTTTTCTATCCTACAGATGGTGATATTGGTGGTGGTTCTTTGTGGAGTGGAGTAGATGTTGAATTTGTGGCAAATTAATATACTTTTGCCACCAGAGAATTCCGGGTGGCTAAGTTTAGAATTCAATCCAAAGCAATGAGATCGTTGCGATTTGCTGCGGTTGTAGTTTTCGTTTTCATCACCGCCTTCCAATTCGTCAACATACGTTATTTCGGCGGTGCTATCTTCTCTTTACCTTCTCAAGACAAGTTTCCGGTATCAGTAGACGGAAACACAGAACCGGTGAGGCCATTTCCGGATAGCTCGAGATCCGCTGAAAGGGAAGTAACCACCGGTTTAGAAGAAGTAGACCATGTACTTGGCTCTGGCAACAATGTCACAATTCAATCCAATGATAGTTTGATTGATGATGATGCAAAAGATAAGAAAACTCTTGATTCGCTGCAAGGAACAGGGAACAGCTCAATAGTGGAAGATGCTGACATGGTTAATGAAAACAGCAGGGATGTGGAGATTCTTGAGAGTAAATCTGATACTTCTGCTGATAATCTCTCCCCAGATGTGAAAAGACTAATGAACGTTTCGAATTCTGAGGTGGTTTCTATCACTGAGATGATGAGTTTACTGCGTCAAAGCCGCACTTCTCGTTCCTCACTTGTAAGTGGTTTTTAGTCTCTGATGACTAGGCAAGGCAAGCAGTGTTCTTGTTTCTGCTACTACTAATTAATATATGTTCTTGTATATTTTTTTCCAGAAATTGAAACGGTCTTCCGCAGTTGATCAAGAGCTGTTATATGCAAGAAGTCAAATTGAAAACCCACAGATGATAAAGAACGACCCTTTACTTCATGCTCCTCTCTATTGGAATCTCTCCATGTTCAAAACGTAATAGTTCATATTATAGTAGACATGCTTTTGTCTTCAGCCAAATGGCTATGAGTTGTGTCTTTATGCGTCTTTAACTATATATTTTGACTTGCAGGAGTTATGAGTTGATGGAGAAGAAGCTTAAGGTTTATATTTACAGAGAAGGCAAGAGACCTGTATTGCATAAGCCAGTGCTGAAAGGAATATATGCATCTGAAGGATGGTTTATGAAACAGCTCAAGTCCAGCAAAACGTTTGTCACCAAAAACCCTCGTAAAGCTCACCTCTTCTATCTCCCTTTCAGCTCCAAAATGTTGGAGGAGACTCTGTACGTCCCGGGCTCTCACAGCGACAAGAATCTCATTGAGTTTCTGAAGAGCTACTTGGACATGATCTCCTCCAAATACAGTTTCTGGAACAAAACTGGAGGATCAGATCATTTCCTGGTCGCTTGTCATGATTGGGTACTCTTCTTGACTGTATCTCTTACTTACTTCTCATCATGGCCATGAAAGAAACCACCATTTGATCCAATTCTTCTATGCTTTTTCAGGCTCCTTCCGAGACAAGGCAGTACATGAGTAACTGTATCAGAGCATTGTGCAACTCCGATGTTTCAGAAGGTTTTGTGTTTGGTAAAGATGTGGCTCTTCCTGAGACAACTATTCTTGTTCCCAGGAGACCGCTTAGGGCGCTCGGAGGCAAACCCTATTCACAGAGGCAGATACTTGCCTTCTTTGCTGGCGGGATGCACGGTTACCTAAGACCTCTCTTATTGCAGAATTGGGGAGGTAACAGAGATCCAGACATGAAGATATTCAGCGAGATACCCAAATCTAGAGGGAAAAAGAGTTACATGGAATACATGAAGAGTAGCAAGTATTGCATTTGCCCTAAAGGGCATGAAGTCAATAGCCCTAGGGTCGTGGAGGCGCTGTTCTTTGAGTGTGTCCCTGTTATCATATCTGATAACTTCGTGCCTCCTTTCTTCGATGTCCTGAATTGGGAGTCGTTTGCGGTGTTTGTGCTGGAGAAAGATATTCCTGACTTGAAGAACATATTAGTGTCCATAACTGAGGAAAGGTATAGAGAGATGCAGATGAGAGTCAAGATGGTGCAGAAGCATTTTCTTTGGCATTCGAAACCAGAGAGATTTGATATATTTCATATGATACTTCATTCCATTTGGTACAACAGAGTTTTTCAAACTTGAAAGTTTAGAGTCTGTATAGAAACATGTGATTAGCAAATACTGATTGATTCGTCAATAGCCAAAGCAGGTTGCAAAAATCGTTATTATGTAAATGCCGGTTACATTCTCTACAGTTCATAAGAGTGTAAATTGAATGTTTTGATTTTATCTTCATCGTAGATGACAAACAAACAGATAACGATAACGTTCATGTTGCTGGTTGAAAAGGATCGATCTTTAGAGGTCCCAAAACAGAGAAATAAGAATGAAGAATCTTTTATTTCGATTCATCTTTATAAAAGAACGTTTACATAATTGACTTGTGGATCGGATAGTCGACGACAAACATTGCTTTGGACACAACATAATGGCGTACTTGCAATGGATACGTTTGGCTATGCAGCTATTTACAATTGGCCATGTTCTTAGTTGAATATCTTTTTGCGTATATTGTGTCCTACGTTAAAGCCAGAATCCTATTTTGTTAACATCCAGAAGAAAATAAAGTTATGGATGTATATGAATTACCGATTATTTTGAATGGCCAAGATTTACCTTCATCCGTTGATGCACTAAGAAAGTTTGATATGCTCTAAACTTAATATTTTTTATCTAATTTTTCATGTATAGTTTGGTGTAGAATCTGTCCAGGTGTTTTAGTTCACCGTTAACTATGGTGAAGGTAACATTGATTTAATCTTTAAAATACTATTTTTAAAAAGAAGTTAAGTAACTCAAAGCATTCAAACCAATTAGTAAACTATTAACTAATCCAGTCAAAACCAAGTATTAAGGTAACCCTAAACATTTAACAAACCAAGTAGTAAGCTAACCCAAAACATTAAAACCAAGTATTAATAATCCAGTCAAAATACTGAAATCTTCACTCTTGAGCTTCATCGACTTCTTTCAACTCACTCTTTTGGTCTGAAAAAAAACAAAAACTCAATTTTCCATTAAACTGATTTACCATTAAACAAAAACTCAATTTTTTATTAAACTTAATTATGTAGCGTCTGTCTGCTCCAGTTGCTAAGAAGATATTATCAGATGTGTGTGACTTTCATCCGATCCAGAGGCGTCTCATTGATTTGACGACTGAACCATGTTCTTGCATCCTCGTCATCTCCAAAGAATCACGTCTTGCTGACGTGATTCGTCTGATGATCAAGCATGGTTACCCAATTGGGTTAGCAACTGGAGCCGCCTCTAAAGAGTCGCTGAGAAGGGCTGCTACATAGGCTTTTCATTTTCCCATCTTAGCTCAAGGAGAGTTTATGGTTATGGCTAGTGAAGAGACCAAAGTATCTGACACGGTAAGTTGTGAAAATGACTTGTGCGTGGAAATTTTGTGCTTATTTGATTTGATTTGATTTATTTTGTGTTTTGTGAACATGATTTATGCTTGGAAATTTTGTTTTCTTGCAGGATTCGGAAACCGCAAAGAAGTTGTTGGTGCTGTGGGATTGGAATTCCGACGAGAAAGTAGATAATTTCAAGAATTCAGATGCCATCAGAGGACCACGTACGCTATCTCCTCCATATATGTGCATATATTATATAGATCCTATTATGTTTTTCCATAAATCCCTTTAAACAAGAAAAAATCATACATTCAACTTTTTATCACCAGAACAAGAATTCGTAATGAGATAATCGTGTCATCTAGTTTGATTGGAATTGATTAAGGGTAAAATTCAACAATCTTATTAAAAAGTCGTAACAGAATGTTGAAGTTTACATTTTCAATATCTAATCTCTCTTAATTTTAGCAATATAACTTCCCTCATTTACCTGATATATAAACTCTTCGTCTTCACTCTACATATATAGCACAAAAAATGATTAAATAAAAACCAACAAAACCTAGATTTTTTTTAGTTAAATCTCTCAATCTACAATGAGCACTTTGAAAAGTTAAGCGATCATCTCTCTTTTCGTAGTATCCTTAATTACTCGTTTTGAATCCCCAATATCTTGCATTGTTGTTATACAAGATTTACCTTCATCCGTTGATGCACTAAGAAAGTTTGATATGCTCTTAACTTAATATTTTTTATCTAATTTTTCATGTATAGTTTGGTGTAGAATATGTGAGGTGTTTTAGTTCACCGTTAACTACGGTGAAGGTAACATTGATTTAATCTTTAAAATACTATTTTTAAAAAGAATTTAAGTAACTCAAAGCATTCAAACCAATTAGTAAACTATTAACTAATCCAGTCAAAACCAAGTATTAAGGTAACCCTAAACATTCAACAAACCAAGTAGTAAGCTAACCCAAAACATTAAAACCAAGTATTAATAATCCAGTCAAAATACTGAAATCTTCACTCTTGAGCTTCATTGACTTCTTTCAACTCACTCTTTTGGTCTGGAAAAAAACAAAAACTCAATTTTTCATTAAATTGATTTACCGTTAAACAAAAACTCAATTCTTTATTAAACTCAATTATGTAGCGTCTGCTCCAGTTGCTAAAAAGATATTGTAATGATGTGTGACTATATGAAGAATCACCTCAGCAATATGTGTGTCTTCCGAAATAACGAGGATGTCGGAGAATCCTAGGTAATTAAGTGATCTATTTTCGATTCCCGTCGGATAGAATCTTTCCATAGATCAGAGGAACAAGGCACAGTCTTACTACTCTCTATCCATCGCTTGTAGTCGTTACAGCGTCAAATCAGTCAAATGTAAATAAACAGTAATTGTGCTTCATGATAATTTGTGGGTTTAACTAGTATTTCAACTTTGTTGGGGGCTTTTTAGCAGCATCATTTGTGATAATCTATGAAACGTGTACTTGGTTCTAAGTAATACAACTTGTCTTAGTTGCTGCTGTTTTTGGAATTGGTTAAGGGTAAAATTCAACAATCTTCAATCTCTAAAATAAGTTGGTCTCAATAGCTTTCTTTTGTTAGTATTCGAGTTTCTAGTGATTTGATTGTTACAAATTTAAACCCTAGCTAGTTTTTTACTAGTTTTTACTGGTATTGTACGTTATAATTTTGTTATTGTGTCGACTAGAGTCATATTGTACTTTCACTATGAATGAAATTTAAATACTCTAATACTCCGCTTATAATATGGTGGCAGGGTGCAATAATTGAATCACGTGAGACCGTGGTTGGTCGTGGTTGGGACACGTGTTTCGCGGAACGTAAATCGTAGTCATCAAAAGGGGTCCATGAGTTGTCGAGAGCACCAACAGTAAATCCCAGCAAGACAGCTGGATTTATCTTTTCCGTACGACTTTTCATTTCTTCTTCTTCGTCAACATTTGTCGACTTCTTCACTCTCTCTTTTATACTCCTACTACTACTACTTCTCTTTTTCTATCGTTCATATTATATTGAATTTGTAGCATTCATTAAATTCATTCAATATTTTGGGCTGTTGATCGATAACTGATTCCAGCTCATAAATTATTAGTTGGCAAGAAAAAAAAATAGCTGACGCCGACAAATAAAAATTAAGAAAAATATGTGTGGACGACGACGATGACAAAATAGACTCACTAAATAGTACACGAGGGACATAGATATGTCACATAACCAAAAAAAAAACTTTGGTCACTTGTTTAAAAATCATTGTACAGAAACTAACCGTGTTCATGTTGTTAACAAAAGAAAGAAGACTTTTTTTAAGCTCTAATATTAACATGATTCTTTGTTTTATAAGTCTTTATCTACGTATAAAAAATCAGATTCTGAAATAGTTCCTAGCGAAAAACTCATAATACGAACAAATAAAGTTTGGCTGTAAGTTCGTAACATCCACAAATTAAACACCAAACAAAGAAAAAAAAGAAACAGGATCCGCTTTGGCTTAAAGCTTTAAGAAATAAGTGAAGCTATCGTGCATATTGATTCATAGGACGTCATACAAACTTTGTTCAGAATTTGTATTGATTGATAAGCAATAGTGCATATTCGTTTTATATAGCCTTTATCCATTCTTCTGAGTTCTTTGCATTCTGAACAAAATTATCATATAAATAAACATTCCTTCAAATATAGCTAGATACACAAAAATTCGTATCTTTCTCAGCAATAAAAGCAAAAAACTTGAAAAGTCCGCGTTATCACTATTTGATATTGTCGACACTATTGATGATGCAATAATGGAACACCTTTTAAAACATAAATAAGGCTAACCCCACCACCAGAGGAAATCTAGAAAACGACAAGTTCATAATACTATAGTCTTTCAATAGATCCCATTGCAATGATGGTTTATCTTTTGCATGATAAATTCACCCTCGGTGGTTTTACATGAACAGAACTAAAACACTCCACTATTCGTCTCTAGCCGACACAAGTATACATATAGTTCAGGCATTCAAAACGTTAATTTATTTACTAAATGAAACGAGCAATGAATGTGTTCTCGTGGTATAGTAACTTGATCGGTGTAGGTTTGATGGTTTTGTTAATAAAGTCTCATTAAAGTTATATTCCTCCTCCAGTGTTTTAGTTGTTCGAGGAACGAATTCAGCGATTTAATGCATATATGTACACCATCAGTCCTTATTAGCTAAAGGTATTACGACCTAGCCTCCTAGGGTTGCCGACTTAACCAATTCATTTATATTTTAATTAATTGCGTAACAAGAAATTTCTAGTTATAGAGTTCAATAAATCTAACAGAACTCAGAAACTGGTGACTACGACGTAATGTACTCTGCCGTAGATTCGAAGCCTTGCACACGTTACAGGTCTTACAAATATGAAAAAGGGTGGTACTGAAGATGATCAGAGAGTCCGGTCAAATTATTTATCCTTTTGGTGAATAAAAAACCAAACTTCTTCTAACTCGTCACATCACGAAAAAGCAAAAAAGATTAGAAAACATCATCTCGTGTTTCGCGTTATAAATGAAAAAGATAAAAAAAACTTTTAACAAAAATGATAGTTACATACATCCACGCACCAACCTCGTAGGTAAGCTACAACCTTCTGGTCCCTCTCATTTTCACCACCACGGATGCGAGAGAGTATGTATATATGTAATGCGAGTTAATACTAAATATTTGAGAAAAATCATTCAGAGATTTTAGAGAGAGTCTTAAGGAAACATCCAAAAAACCACACTTGGGAAAATTTCACGAAATGGGCAAGTAATGATACAAACAAAAACTATCTTTTCTAACTCTTCTTACACGCTAAAACAATGTCTCACTTCTCCTTTTCCCTTAAATAAATTTATATTCTTTCTTTCTCTATAACAAACCCAAATCCGAAAAATCCCATTTTGATTTCTTTTTCGTCCTTTTTTTAAATACAAATTCAGTCTCTTTGTGAAATTTTGTCGAACACTTGGACGGCGAAAAGGAAAAAGCTTTAAACCGGGAGATATCAATGGTGGATTCGTCGATTGGTTCCGATAAGGAGAAGAAGGGAAGTAAGGAGCCAGTGTATCGTGGGGTTCGTATGAGGAGCTGGGGAAAATGGGTATCGGAGATTCGTGAGCCACGGAAGAAATCGAGAATCTGGCTCGGGACTTTTCCGACGGCAGAGATGGCGATGCGTGCTCACGACGTGGCTGCGATTAGCATCAAAGGAGCTTCCGCCATTCTCAATTTCCCTGAGCTCGCCGAGTTTTTGCCACGACCAGCTTCGCTTAGCCCTCGTGACGTCAGAGCCGCGGCGACCAAAGCTGCTCTCATGGACTTCGATACGACGCCGTCTAATCACGCAAGGTCTGAGAGCGAGACGACGACGACGACGTCGAGTAAAAGGTCAGAGAGTGAGGCTAGTGAAACGGCGTCGTTCTCTTCGTCTTCGTTCTCTGTGACGAGCATTGATGAGGTGAGTAGAGTCTCGGACGGTTTGGACGCGATAGTCGAGTTGCCGAGTCTAGGCACGAGTTTGGACGAGTCGAACGAGTTCGTGTTTTTTGACTCGTTGGAGTTGATGCCGTCATGGTTACGCGGTGGTACGGACGAAGATTTTACGTATAACAGCAATGATTCTCCGTTGAATTCAGTTTTCGAAGAAAGCAGCTTTTCTTGGAAACATTTTCCCTGAACAAGAAAAATTTGCATTTTTATTTGTTTTTAGCATTTTTTAGTTTAATTTTCATGGGATTCTCTCTCTGTTTCTTTTGCTTTACGTGAGATAAGATATCTCCAAGATGGTGTTGTGGAATTGATAACTTTTTGTTCTTCTCCTTATTAGTCGAAGATGATGAAATGTAAGAGTGTATATTGTTATTTGCCAAAATACTGACATTTTAGTCTTGTTCAAGAAAAAACAAATTACTGACACTAGTGTTAGAGTGATTTGGGATTTTTTGAAAAAAATAAGAAGCTCCCAAATTTTCTTATTTTTGCAGGAGTATTTGAAAAAAAAGAGTGTATTACATTAGAAGGCACTTTTATGAGTTACATTACAACAATAGGCACTTTCTAGGGGAGAGGGACTTTCCAACATATTTTGACCCATTATATCCCAATATAACCCTCTCTTACACAATTTTAAAATTATAACATATGGCAGTTAAAAGGTGAAAAACAAAATGACCCTAAGTTGACCTGCAAAAGTAGATCTGTTCAGCCACCGCCAATTCCACAGATCTGATAAGTCATCGACGGTTGTTGCCGTGAAAAAATAAAACCTAGTCTATGAATGAGCTGTCTACTTGTTTGCAGGAAGTAGAATTGAATAAAAATGCATTACAAGAATTTCGAATTACACTGCCTGATTTGTCTTTGCAAAACAGAGTTCCCAATTTCAGTTTCCAGCGTTTGATTTAAAAACTTTAAACGATGAACTCACAAAAACCCAGATTCCTATTTGGCAGATGCTTTAGATATTAGAACACAAAGTCTCTAAATTCATTTCCATAGATGAAGAGTTATGAGGGAGATCAAATCATGTGTATTAATGTGGAGGCAGTCGGTGATAATCACACTGGAAATTCTGTGAATATCATTGAATGGCTGTTATTTTTTTTTCAGAGGTATGATTTTGGGATTTTTTTTTTTCATGTGACATTACAAACGCAGCTTCTTACTGATTTGTGGATATGTTATTATGGACATATAATAGTGTATTGTATAGGTTGGGTATACAAATTAGCTGTGTGAACTAGAGTTATAAGATTACCATTCAAATGGTATGTGCGTGGATATATCTATATGGATAGAAGATAATGGACGATTGCAAACACATGAAATGTTTTCAAGGTTTTTGGCTCTATTTTTACATGGACGGAGCGAGGTAAAGCTATTTTTAGCAATGACCACTATTTTAATTGAAGCTATCCATCATAAGTTTAGATGTTTGTGGGTCCGATGATGCAATAATTTGTGGACATGAAGCATAAGACGATTAGCAAAAAGATATTGAAGAGGATTGTTTACTAAAGAAGAGACACAAGGTAATAGAGATGATGATTTTCTCTGGTATTTTGGTGAGCAAACAAGCTCCTACATGGTGAGCCAAAAAAGAAGAATTACAACTTTGATGTATCTCAGATCTCTTAATATGTGTTCGTGTGATACATGTATGAAGCTAGTATAGAATTTTGAGTGAATAAGAACAATTTAATGACAATGCAAATAATTCGCGATATTGTATAATTTTGAGTTTATTAAAATCACATAGAGGGCTATGGAATCCCAGAAATGCATGACTTTTGGATTTTGAGTTTACAAAAATCACAAAGATCCATCAGAACTATTAAGATCAAGAAGATATCCACAACATCATGTACATGATCACATGTCCATGCAAACATGTCCATGGGATATAAGTGTTATATATTCATATGGATATAAAGAGTATGGAGACAGTGCTATGAACACATTCCCATAGACTATGCTAACGAGATGACCAACACATCAGTATCCACATGGATGCGATGGTATGGATATTAACGGAATGGATAAAAATGATCAACAAAAATCTACACGACACCAAAACTAGTAAACTCGAAACATTATATTGTAAACCATATGGAGACAGTAAAATGGATAGATTGGAGTGGATGGTATGGACAAATACTTATGCATGAATATATACATTTCCGAATACAGCTAAATGGATTTGAGACTAGAAGTTATTAGTGAAACCTTTGTTCTTGTTTATTAGTGGTTTATAATGTTCTCTTTGCATCCTAAACTCTTAAAAAGTTCTTTGGAATTACATAAAATTGGATTTTTGATTCCAAGTTTGCTATCTTTTTAACCATATTCAAATTAGTTGGCTTATTATCTCATTTGGTTTTGGCTTGAACTTATTACAAAAACAGAAAACGATAACTACAAAGAGAAATCAGTTTCCAATTATATGAATCACAGTCTTTATATTAAACTCACATATAAACAAAAATAACAATATTCTGATACAAAGAGAACCAGTCTCTAGCAAATAATTCAAGATATTGTATAATTTTGAGTTTATTAAAATCACAAAGAGAGCTATGGAATCCCATAAATCCATAACTTTTGGATTTTGAGTTTACAAAAATCACAAAGATCCATCAGAACTATTAAGATCAAAAAGATATCCACAACATCATGTACATGATCACATGTCCATGTAAACATGTCCATAGGATATAAGTGTTATATATTTATATGGATATAAAGAATATGGAGACAGTTGTATGTACACATTCCCATGGACTATGCCAACGAGATGACAATGAAATTGAGAAGCTCTTTAGTAGTTGTACATGGCAATGCTTAGCATATCTTCCTCCTAGCACACTTTGGAGTCGTCCAACGTTCTTAGCATCTAAGAGAATATTTGAAAAAGGACACATCCTATCAGATAACTTTTAACACAAGTAACTACAATTCATTTAACAAGATGGACACATCTATATGGACAAACTCCTGTGGACATGTTATAGTGGACACATGAATACAAAACTAATATCAGATATATGTCGAAATAGGGTAAACTCTTGAATTTGACGTGGACAAGAGTGTGTGGATAAGAAAACATTAAAAGAAGCAAAGATATATGGACATAGTACTTGATACTTGAAACCATATATGGACCTATACGTGTGGATATATATGTGTGGACACGTAATTATGTTTTTGTACATGATTTTAGAGAACATTAGTAAACCTGAGATGAGTTTTCATTCAGTAATTGTCAAAGATCATAAACTAAAAGAGAAATTGAAGATTAGGATGAAAATTTAATAGTTAACCCATACAAAACCTTGATTAAGAGAGCCAAAAGTCTGAAATCTTGGTTGGTTTCCGGAGGTTGCCGAAAATCGTTGCTTAACATGTTTTTCCTTGCAATTGAGATACGAGAAAGCAAGTGTTGGGTCGAAAGACTTCGTAAGTCCATCGATCGATGAGAAAAAAATGAGTAGAATAAAACGTAAGAATCGGAGAATGACGGCAGACGATCGATCGCGACAATAGCCCCGTTATAATTTGGATTGAGCGTTATAATTTGGATTGAGCGTAAATAACTAAAATTAGGGATTTGCGGCAGTGAGAAAGTTAAACTAAAAGGGATATTTTTATTGGTGGAGAAAAGTGGAGGGGATTCTGGTGTTAAGCCACACTCTAGTCGGAGTGAGAAAATGAGATTTGATACGACGGTAGAGGCATGAGGAAGAAGAAGATGTCCAATGAGTTATGATGGTAAAAAAACAGAAAGTTAAAAAAGGTGAAATGGTGAGTGAATTGTGAATAAGGATATTATAATCATTCATTATGCTGAAAGTGCATCAGGAGTCACAAGTGCCTTTCCTTGTAAATTGAAAGTGATAAAGTGCTTATGAGTGTAAATATCTCGAAAAAAAACTGGAATGTTGTCCCCCCAAGCTTTTAATACGATCACAGTGTTATTCTATTTTTTACATTTAATTAATTTGAATAATTTAGCTAAAAAGTACTAATTGATTATTGAAAAAAAGGGATTGTTGTATAAATAAAAAATGCATTATTTTAAGCTTTTACACTAACGTCAGTATGTTTTAAAAAGCTTCTACATAATCATAATGGGATCGAGAATTAATCATCTGGTAATTGATAAATGAAATAAACAATTTAGAGTTTTTGAGATGGTTCCATAAATTCGTGAAGGGGAACGTCAACGTCTGTGTTTGCTTTGTGGAAGGCGAATAAAGTCTGCAATTTTTTTAATCCGTCCCCATGAGAAAATAAATTTAGGGATTATTCATTATGGAAAACAAAAAGAAGATAAGGACAGAAATGAATTCAATATTTGATTGGTCCAATTATCACTCATTGTCGTGTTCCCAACTACACCTCCGATTTTTCTTTTGTTTCGTTTTCCGTCCTTTTTGAGAAAGCAAAGGACGAATCATTGGCCGATGATAGTACTGACCAAGATAGGAGCCTAAATCCACCGTCGAAGTAGATTGGAGGCATTTAAAGTGTGCGTTTAAGATTTTACCGGATCCATATATTTATATATCTGTTGGATCCAACCACACATACGTTCTTTTTGGAGACATGCAAAGTGATTTTGATGAAGATTATATATCTCCCTCTGTTTGGAGACATTTTGATCATGCAAAGTGATATATCTTAAATATTAGTCGGATGACTCGGATCGTGGACACTAGTTGCTCAGAAAAGAAAAAGTATCGATAAAGTTCACAAGTGGGTTTTCTAATTGGGCTGTGAACTTATGATCGTAGTATAAGATTTCGTCGCGTGAATTATTGCATTTCGCTTTTTCCACCAACACGTTTTAAGAAAAAATCCCTCATTTACTTTATGATTCTATTCACTGACAGCGAAATCCTAACAAGAGTGTGTTTCCATATGTCATGTCGAATGTCGATCGTGTCGGTGTTGTTATCAAATTTTGTTTACTTTTTTTTTTTGTATCATCATCATTATAGACTTATAACCATATTTTGATAGTATTATATTTATTTTAGAGAAAAATTTAGCTTAAAACAGGCCAACCACCTTGTTTCAGAAAAAAACAAAATATAACCATTACTATTTTGGGCCTAATATATTTGAAATAGGAAAATTTGAAATTTAAATATAAAAAGGCTGTAATTTCTTATGTAGCCCTAAGAAGATCGCAAAGCAAAATTAAAATGTCAAGCGGTGATCGCACGGCTGCATGTATCGGTAGCCACCGCGAAAACAAAGAAGGAGAAGGAGTAGACTTAATCAGCTCTCTACCGGATGAGATCCTCCAACATATCCTCAGCTTAATCCCGACCAAATTAGCAGTCTCAACTTCGGTCTTGTCCACACAATGGAGACATGTATGGTGCGATACACCTTCCATCTACTTGGGGAGCTCTGCATTGCGGGCTGCTTCGAGAATGAAAACGCAAAATCGCTACACTGCTCCGAAGATGATGAGTTTACACCTCATAATCGGGAGGACGAAGAAGGATGTTAAACACGTTAACACGTGGATCGAATTGGCCATGTCCCGCCATGTGGAGAATATGTCTTTGAACCTTCAGTTTAAACGTCGTTACTATGAGTTTCCTGATTTCTTCTACATCAGTTCCTCTGTTAAGAAGCTCAAAGTTACAAATTCTGTAATGAGTCCGAAATGCTCCGTGTCTTGGGCATCCCTGAAGAAGTTGTCGTTAAGTTTATGTAAATTCTCTGATAAGTGCATTGCTATGATTCTGTCTGGCTGTCCGATTCTCGAGATCTTGAAACTGGGTTACTGCGATGATGATCTGCGGGTTCTTGATCTCAGAAATTCGCTGCGTCTGAGGACACTCCAAGTAATACGCCCATTCTGCAGTGGTCCGAGCAAGTGCAGATTGTTGCACCACATGTCCGTTGTCTCAAACTGAGAAAATCTCTGTCACTATGCACTTTAGTCGATCTCTCCTCTTTAGCCGAAGCTAAACTGAACAATTCCTGTCACGGACTTCAACAAATCATTCCTGATTCTCTTGGAGCCACGGTGGCAAAGATGGCAGAATTGTTAGAAAAGTTGAACAACGTAGAGAAGCTTACTCTTGGGAGCAGATTTCTTGAGGTATGTTTTAGCCCTTATATCTCTATATGCTTTAATGTTTCTCGATCACTAAGTTTTCTTAGGTTCTTTCAGATCTATGTTTGGGTATTTAACAATGGTCTATGCTTTTTCTGTTAGATTTTGTCTCTTCCCGAGCTTCGTAGTATGCCTTTTCCGATGTTCAAGATCAAAGCTTTGACTCTTGGGACACCGTTTTCTGAGGATCGCTATGTTATTCCTGCTGCTATTGAAAAAGTGTTACAACACTCACCTGATTTAAAAAAGCTAGCACTACACTCAATAACTCCCTCTCCCCACACCAACCTGGTATATATATATTTACCATAATCAATACTCTTTTATTTCTACTTGACCATTCTTACTATCAACGAGTTTTGAACCATGTTCCCTTTTTTTTTCTGTTGAGCAGAGTCATTGGGAAAAAGAGGTAAACCACATGGCTACATGCATAGAAGTTCTGCTAATTAAGCTAACAAAAGCAGTAGAGAATACTAATATGGTAGTACAGTTGGACAATCGCTACTTGAAAGTAAGAGGGTTTGAAAAGATGGTTCAAACACTTTCTCGCAACTACAACAATGTCTCCATTGAGTTCTCAACCATGGAGGAGATAATATAGGAAGGGTGAATCAAAGGGGTTTTGGTTTCCAGTCTTGCTGAACATTTATATTCATCCTCATCATTTAAACATATAGTAGAAGAATTTTTACCAAGAAGACTTTTCTTTATATGTAGGACTACCTATGAAATAATGTTTTGGAGATTATGTTAAGTCAATGTTTTTCTTTGTGTTTCTTGCTTGATTTTTTCCATCTCTTCAATACTTAGTTTGTACATTAGGGTTCAACTCAACATTTTGGGTATACATTTATATATATCGACACTGCTAGAGGTCTTGGCAGCTCCCATTTATCTTCAACGACCGAAGGTAACCGAAACAGAGCTCCTCTCAGCATATCTGATCCGATTGTAATTTGTAACAGTAACAGAATAAGCACGCTCGAGTATTTCATCCAACACTCCAGTCAGTGGATCTGCAGAAGAAGCGACACACAAAGATTCAAATCTTTAAAAGCAGTGAAACGATAACAGCATAAGGTAAAGAATGTAACAGTGTTTCGCGAGAAAAGAAAAAGAGAGGAGCTAATTATCAGAAATGGTTGTTTTCGAGGTAATATTCTAACCACACCAATCAAACATTGGATACATGGATTGGATCCTCAAACTATATATCTCAAAGTGTGAGTCTAGTGAAGCGAGTCTATAAAGTAACCTATATCTCAAACTAATGCGTCCCTGCTTCATTAAGAAGAGAACAAAAGCAGCTCTGCTTACCATCCGCCAGAGACGTGTCCATCAAGTCACCGCCTTTCTCCATATCAGTCTCCGTCTCATATCAGAATTGTAGCCACTTGAGTGCCCTTCTTGTTCCTCAGAATTGTAGCCACTTGAGTGCCCTTCTTGTTCCTCAGAATTGTAGCCACTGAGTAGCCTTCTTGTTCCTCAGATTCTTGCATTGGAGCATTTGCTTCAGTGTTCTGCTTTGGAGACCATTGTTTATGCGGCATAGCATAACCAACGACGACCTGGTTTATATTGATCGTAAAGATACATATCAAGAAAAGTCGGAGATGAGAATGTTGATACTGTATACCTCTTTTTGATCATTGGCCTTTTCGAAAAGCTCTTGAGGATTGGCTTCATCAGTCAAGGTATTGGGGGAAACATCATAACTCTGTTTTTCTTGATCTTGAGTGACTCTCTCCTCTGTAGACCCATACAAAACTCCTTCCAGCTTCCATAACCCAATTTTGAAAGTAACATGATAGCCACTCTTCTCCTTTCCATTGACGGATCCGGTCACTAACAAAAGAGAGAAAGAGGTTCATGTTCTCGTAATTGCGAAGTAGCGAGTAGTAGTCTCGTAGCACGTGCTTCCTAAAAATAGGGTTTCTTTGTGATTTGGGGAAGTTAAACGTATCAAATGTCTCCTTCCATTTCTCTTCTTTAACTATCAAAAATGGAATCCTACAATCAGTATATGTTTCAGCAATGGACATTTGGTGATTTCTGATGGCAAAATTGTAGCAAGTGATTATCAAATCATTGGTTGAGATGAGATTTGAGAAACATGAGCATGAAAAGCTTCTTACCAGAAATCTGTGCCCATTTGAGAGTGTAACTTCTTCATTGTAGTCAGTAATGGATATTCATATGACTGCGTGTAGTTTATTAGTTGAACTGGGCCATAGTTTTCCGGCAATGTCTTTGTGTATTGCTAACCTCTTACATCAATACTTACTTTCTAATCGCTAAGACAATAACATTTGTAGAGCCCATAAAATTTCCAAGTTAATGCCCTAACAGTAATACCACAACGACAACAACAGGTTTAACCAAGTTTTAGAAAAACTTTCCGATGTAACAAGCTTGTGCAACGTTAATCAACCAAAATTCAAAAACAAGTCTTGAATATAGATAAACAAGAAAAAGTAGCACGAATGGACTTGTACATTAAACAGAGGTATTAGATTAAGCCGAAACAAAAACGGAATGTCATCATGATGAGTCATGACTAGTCCTCAGTGGATTTCGCCCTGCTGCTCTTCCTCTTACGTATTTTGAGGAAAGGTTTCAGAAAAGGATTGGTCGGACGTTTCTTTCGCTTATTGGCAAGACGAAGTGCCCTTTTGCTACAAACGGAACGAGCTGGAGTTGGTTCTGGTCTCATGCAGTGGCCAGCGAGAGGGCTCCCTCCACTTGCTAGGCTTTTCCAAACCCATGTTGCAGTTGCAGTATCACGCAGTGGCAGGCCTCCTGGATTGTATAGATGCACCACGAGAACATTGTTCTCATTCTCTTTCAGAAGTGCAAGCCCAGAAGCAAACCCAACATCGTCTCTTATGAGATCTTTTGAGATCACCATCACATTAGACGGTTGACGTTTATGGTCTATTCCCCAAAACATGACCTCCAAATACATCACCCTATTTTTTTCTTCACGAGTTTCTGAATAGTAAATAAAGAGAAGATCAGAAGCGGAAAACAGTAAAAAGAGAGAGAGAAAGAGAGAGAATACGCAAAGACCTTGATGTTTAAGCTCGATCTGGGCGGATTCAAACTCTGCTTCTTGACTCTGCACCCCATGAGAATACGCAACGATCGAGATCTTGCCAGTATAACCCATGTCCTCGAGAGCCGATTTGATATTAGCAGAGATCGAAGCAGGAGTGAGACCAGCAGGGATTGGGCAACCATCCAGATCCCAGAAGACCCCTGTCTCTGCCGCTGCAAAGATATAACGTGAAAAAAGACACTTCAGATTGTCTACTGACAGATGATTTGATACATCAAACAAGGATCACTTGTATTCAAATTCAGATCGATTTGCAACAAACAACACTAGTGATCGTGATTTCAACTGATTACACCAAATAACTTGAGCAAATGATAGATCCATCAGATGTGATATAACCTGATAAAACAATTTCAAAGCAAGGGACAGAGGCAGAACTTACTGGCGAATTTTCTGTTCACGGAAGATGGAGTTAGTACTGGTTCCATGCTGTGGCCATCAAGAGGGCTCCCTCCAGTTGCTAGGATTTCCCAAAGCCACGTTGAAGTTACAGTATCACGCAGCGCGAGCCCTTCCGGATTGTTTCGAGGTTGCACCAGGAGAATGTTGTTATCGTTCTCTTTTAGAAGTGGAAGCCCAAAAGCATAGTTAGCTCTTGGTTCTCGTGAGAGGTCATCAGAGATAACCAATACATTTGACGGATCACGCCTATGGCCTATTCCCCAAAACATGACATCCAAGTACAGCGACCTATCTCGTTCTTTGAGAGTTTCTAAAAAAACAGAAAGGGAAAACAGTAAACGAGAGAGAGAGAGATGTTAATTAAATAAAGGCTCAAGTAAGATCAAGTAAGACCTCGATGTTTAAGCTCGATCTGGGCGGATTCGAACTCTGCTTCTTGAGTCTGCTTCTCAACAGAATACGCAAAGATGGAGATCTCGCCAGTATAACCGACATCCGCGAGAGCCGATTTGATGTTAGCAGAGATCGAAGCAGGAGTGAGACCAGGAGGGATTGGGCAACCATCGATATCCCAGAAGACCCCTATCTCCGCCGCTGCAATATATAACGGAGAAAGAGACTTCAGATTGTGGATGATTTGAAACATCAAATTCAAATCAAGGATCACTTGTATTGAAATTCTCAGATCGATTTGATTTCATTCGAAAAAAGCAACAAAAAAAAAACGCTACTAATCGTGATTTCAACTGATTGCATCAAATAACTTGAGCAAATGATGGATCCATCAGATGTAATGTAATATAACCTGATTAACAATTTCAAAAGCAGAGAGAGAGAGACAGACGGAGCTTACTGGCGAATTTGCTGTTCACGGAAGACATGGTTTCGTTTCGACGACGGAGGATTCTCTTCAGTGGATTAGGGTTTACGTGTGACTGCGCGTGACCAGACTATCTGACTGTGCTTGTGGTTTTTATAGACTTTCTATTAGGGTTCACGGTTAAGAGCGTGGTCTGCGATGGCTTTGGATAGGTTTGGGCTTGGGTTGGGATTTTGGATAAAGTTTGGGTTGTTTTCTTTGTGTGTGTGTGTTGGGTTTCGAGATTTACAAGGACGGTACGGGTCAAATACGGTGCAAGTATCCTGCTGACAAACCATTTCAAAGCAGAGAGACAGGCAGAACTTACTGGCGAATTCTCTTTTCCCGGGAGACATGGTTTCGGCGACGGAGGATTCTCTTTAGTGGATTAAAAGTTTATGTGTGACTGCGCGTGATCGAGGCTTCTTTTTTTTTTTTTATAGTTTTTCTTTTAGGGTTTAAATTTAAAAAGTGTGGTCTGCGATGGGCTTTGGATAGGTTTGGGCTTGATAGGTTTTGGGCCCGATAGGGTTTTTGGGATAGGTTTTCGCTCAATAAATTTTGGGTTGGTTTTTTTTTTTGTGTTTGGGTTTCGAGATTTAGAAGTAGAGTACGTTGATGTCACTTTATAGTTTTATACTAGATGATTTCATGTGAATTTTTGTTTCTTTTGATGATTTTGGGTGAATAAAAATGGTTGTTATGATTTCATTGATTACTTTTGTATTTGACCCTAAATATTGTACTAAATGTGAAAGTACCCCATAAAAAAGTGGAGGATTTGGTAAACCTGAAAAACATGCGAATTATAAATGGTACTGATCGTGTTGAGCCCACCATGAATATACTACTACTGCTTACTAATCGAAAACGTGTTAAACTATTAAAATTTTGAGAATCAATTAAAAATTATTATGACTGGTCAATAATGGAACCTTGCTTTTGGAATATACTAGCTGGAGCAACTGTTGCATAAAATAACTATTAAAAATGTTAGACGTGCGTGAAGAACATTGCGGCTTAAACACGACCAAAAAAAAGAACATTGCGGCTTAAATGTTGACTATTGAGTATTGTTTGACCCACCATACAATAATCCTCACTACCCCATTTTGGTTGTTTTAGAACTATATAACCTCCTCTACACTATTTTCTTGCTATAAAGAACACAAGAAACAAGCATTGATTACAAACCTATTGAGTACAGTGAAATATGATTAACCTCACGGAAAAAGATGCTGGCTTGGCGGTTCTAGAGGGATTAACGTCCAACGTGAAGCAAATACAAGATGCGGTGTTGAAAGAGATACTAACATGTGATGCCAACACAGAGTACCTCCGAAGTTTTCTCCATGGGAGTTCCGATAAAGAGCTCTTCAAGAAGAATGTTCCCATAGGGACCTATGAAGATTTTAAGCCATACATTGAGCGTGTCGCGAACGGAGAGCCCTCAGAGATCATTTCGGGCAAGCCTATCATTGGATTCATGCTAACGTACGTACACGCTAAGCTTTTACTTTTTTTGGATGATGTCATTCTCTCTGGTCTCTAGATGATTAACGTATGAACATGATGTAGTTTTTACTCAAAATATTTGCATGTGCACTTTTGGCTTGTGTAGGTCTGGAACTTCAGGTGGAAAACAGAAGTTAATACCTTTGAACAACAAGTACTTGGAGAACGCGAGACTGTTGTTTGATCTTCGCTACCTCGTATTATCCACGTAATTATTCCTACAAAAATAGAAATATTTTCATGTAACTTTTTGTTATCTTGTTCCATATATTAATATACTACTGAATTTCCTAGCTTTTCTCTACTTCTTGTTATAAAATTCTCATAAATTATGTTCGCAATATATTTACAACTTATAATTGTATGACTAAAAAAATATTTATTTTGGTAATTGTAGGCATGTTGATGGTCATAACGAAGGAAAAGGGATGCAGCTAATATTTCTTAAACCAGCCTCCAAAACTCCATCTGGTTTGCCTGCTTCATACGCTACTACGTATTTCATGAAAAGCGATTATTACGTTAAGAACCTACCATCGTATTGGGATACTTCGAGCACAAGTCCCAGTGGAATCAAATTATGTCCTGACAACAAGCAGAGCCTCTACTGTCATCTTCTTTGTGGACTTGTCATGAGAGATGAAGTTACAAGAGTCTGTGCCAACTTCGCTTCAATCTTGGTCCAAGGAATCACTTTTCTTGAAAACTTTTGGAGAGAAATGTGCAGTAACATACGGTCAGGCCAGCTGAGTGATTGGATCACCGATCTTAGCTGCAAGGACTCTGTTTCCATGATTCTTGGAGGACCTAATCCTCGTTTGGCATATCTAATAGAAGACATATGCGACCAAAAATCATGGAAAGGTATAATTCCACAGCTTTGGCCCAAAACCAAGTTTATTGAATGCATCGTTACAGGACAGATGGCTCAACATGTTCCAATATTGGAGTTTTACGCCAATGATCTTCCTCTCGTTTCCCCAAACTATGCATCTTCTGAAGCCATGTTTGGGGTAAATTTGGATCCTCTTTGCAAACCACAAGATGTATCCTACACATTTATGCCAAATATGTCATACTTCGAGTTTCTACCGGTTGGTGAAGGGAACGACACAATCGTTGATCTTGCGAACGTAAAGTTAGATCGCTACTATGAACTTGTAGTCACCAATTATGCGGGTGAGTTTCACAAATACTCTACTTGTACATGATTATATGTTCTAACGAAACAGAAACTAATTAATTGTTTTTCATGTTTTTTTTTTTGCTAGGTTTACACCGGTATAGAGTGGGTGATGTTCTACAAGTGACTGGGTTTTACAATAGTGCACCACAGTTTAGATTTGTACGAAGACAAAACGTGGTTTTAAGTGTTTATTTGGAGGCAACAACGGAAGAAGACCTTCTAGAAGCAGTGACTCGTGCAACGCAGCTACTTAAGCCTTCAGGTTTAATGCTAAGGGATTTCACATGCTATCCTCATATCTCCGAAGCTCCAGGTCACTATGTTCTTTACTGGGAACTCAAAGGTAACAACGATGATGGCATCAAAGAGCTTGACAGCAATATGTTGGTGGAATGTTGCTCGGTGGTAGAGGAATCACTTGACGCCCTTTACAGGAGATATCGGAGCAAGGAAGGATCAATTGGAGCATTAGAGATAAGGATTGTTCAGCAAGGAACGTTTGACTCTCTCATGGAATATTTCATTGCTCAAGGTGCTTCTCTAGCTCAATACAAGACACCTAGATGCCTGAAATCTCCCGAGGCCTTACAAGTTCTTGAAAACAGGGTTCTTGCTTGTTTCTTTAGCGACAAGTTACCTCCGTGTTAACCAGGCTCTACTTCAGGTCCGCGAGAAATTAGCGGTCCGCCGCTTAGCAGACAGCATCTTTCGTAATATCATTTGTTCTCTTCTGTATGTACCTTTCAAAGGAGAACTCTTACAAAGTTGTTTCAATTTAATTTGTGTTCCACTCTTAGAATGAACAACACTCTTTCTATCTTAATGGCTTCTTTAAGGCATTTGTCCTCCTTAGACTGAAAAAGGGCTTCACTTGTTTATATCTACAAAACAATAGAGTTTTTAAACATTAACTATCATTAGGCCCCATATTTCACAAAGTTATCTACATATGGATACCAATCTGGGCCTCAATTTAAGGAAAAATAAATAAATTTCAGAAACAGAAACATAGATCAGCATATACAGTATAAGGATCATATCCCTAGTCCAATTTCTTTGTTAAACCTTAATGTCTTAATAAGATATTGAATGGTTTTGTTGTTTTTTTTTGGCCGAAAAGGTTTAGTGATCGTTTTTATCTTATTAGAATGAATATTGGCTTCTTTGTTCTTTTACCATGAAATAGTTTTTTTTCTTGTAACGGTCTCATGAAATATGTTATCACCAACTAGTTTTGATTTAAAATTCTAGAACTAAAGAGATTTTCCATTTCACCTTTAAGATGTGTTTGTGATAGAAATAGTTTGTGAAGAAAATCTGATGCAAATCTATCCTCTTAACTATTGATATGGGACGAAATCCATTGCAACTCTGTCTTAAAATATTTAAACTCACGTGTCAGAAATCCTTTCTATACCGCATAAGCGTTACTAATAGATGTTGTTATGGATTTTTTTGTTGCTGTAAATTCGCATTGAAAGATCGTCACAGTTTCTTTCAAGAGATGTATACTATTCATTTGCAAATCAGGACCGTAACAAATTTGCAACAAATTATATTATCAAAAATTGTTAGGATTTTGTGGCGGTATTGTTTTTGTCTTTTTGAGATGTATGGGGTTCCTTCCTATAGTACGTACATGATAATTCGAAAACGAGAGTTGACCAACGAAGCAACATAGAAAAATTAATCATTTCAGATAATATCTTCAACAGATAAACCCTAAGGGCGCACCAGTTGAACCATTTATCGGAGTCTTACTTATGATCATTAAAGAACTTCCAGCAAAGATGCAACTTCCCAAGACATTCACCAAACACCAGGTTTAAAAAATGGAGAATTAGAAAAGACCTTTTTATTCATATATATGATTATTATAGTACAAAAGAAAGAAAGAGAGCCCTAGCTGATAAAGTTAGTGCTGTCTTTTTACATTTAACTGTTTTAGTTTCACATACCGACAAATTAAGCCCAGTAATAAAAAGCATCTTCTTCATTTGTCGAACAATGCTAGTGTGGAAAATGAGTATATATTTATATGTGTTTGATAGTTTTTTCTTTCAGCCTTCCACCCTTCATGAAAATTTACGTCGACCCCACAATATTTCATTATTCATTAATAGAATCACTTTAAAAAGAAGGCAATAACTATATATTTATAAAAATGATTAAATATGGAGCTTTCTTTGTTGGGAAACCCTGATTTTGTCCGCCACACAACTGACCAAAATCGATAAAATAATGTTATTTGATTTAATACATTGTAGGAATCAATTGGAGCATGAAAGGACATCAAGCAATTAAAAAAAGACGTTGAATACAACAAACAACGAGTTCTAAAATGCAACTTATCTCATTCTCATGCACCATGACGCTTAAGTGATGGCATTTCTAGGGTTTAGTGGCAGTGGCGCATTGACAAATTTTGGATTTCAATTATATATTAGCATTGGACCAAAAAAGGGAAAGATACGCTAGAGTTGAAATTTAAAGATCCCGGAATTCCACTAAAGAAAAAGATGCATTTTCCCTTTTCTTTATTATCTTTCGTAGATCACTAGATCTGTATGATATAATGACTCATTTGTTTTTTCACATTGCATCAGCAAAAGAAAACAGCTGAACTTGACATGAAAATCTATGTGCTATAGACTATTAATTCGATTAACGTACGCGCGCGGCTTCAGAAATATCAACAAAGGGTGACTCACAATTTTAGTAAGTAGAGCGAGCCTCGACATTTATTAACTGTATAGTATAATTTTAGTTAGATTTATTAACTTCAAAGATTCTTTCTAAATTATGTTGTTTCGGGACTTAACTGCATAGTATTTCGCTCTCATTTGCGAACTACAAACAAAATATTTGAATATGTAAGTGTTTTTTTTAAGACACTAATCGAATATACCAATATATTTACATAGATCTACAACTATCTTCATTTCAATCTGTAAGGTATAATACATTTATATTTTTGGTGAAGCTAAGTTAGTAGTAACACCGCTTAAGGAGCTGAGTTGACATCTCATATGAACAGATTTTCACCTAAAAACTATTGTAATTAGAATAGTGAAATTCACTAGCATTTTAATGAAGAGGGGAGATAACCGATAATGATTAAAAGAAGTGATTATTCTTAAGACTAGAGACACATAATCGATGAGACAAACAAATGTGGCAAACATATGGACCCAAATCGTAGTTTATTTAATAAGGATTCTCTTAGTAGTTGTAATGGAGTTGTGTACTATATAATTTAATATTTCGAATATGTTATCATATATGATATGAATTTTTGACACTTTCCATTTTCCCAATTGGGTATATGGACTAGGAATAATAGAGGGCCATGTACTCAAACCAATGATATAAAGCAGAATTGTATAGCGACCAAAAGAAATAAATGTTTATCTTTTCTGTTATGTCAAAGAAATAATCCGACATACTGAACAATCATGATCATACCATTGATAATATTTAATCCATATTACATATTTAATTGAGTTATCAGAGGTATCCCGCAAGAATAAGCGTAAAGTTACAAAAAAATAAGAATTTTCTATTACGAATATACACGAATATACGAAAACATCGATCAAAGAAATGTGTAAATATATTTATTTAATCTTGTTATTGCTAGACTATTTTCACCACGTACATATTTAAACGTTAAGGTTAACTTATTCACCGCTAATTAACTCTCACCTACCAAATTTAAGCGACCGTATCTCGTTTTAGCCGAACGTTTGGAGAATAAGAAGAACATTTGGAGAATACGTCACGTCTAGACTTTTTTCCTTTTATCCTTTGAAATTCTTGAAGCTTTTGAATTATTTAAATTCTTTCTCTACTCTTACTTAAAATTGTTCAACTTAAACTCAAATAAAAACCTCGTATCAAAGTTTGCTTTATACGTTGGATTTTATTGGTAACACTGTATCACATTTTATATCATTCTTTTCTATCGTTTATAGTAATCAGTTACGCCAACACTGCGACAGTTACGCCTATTGCTAGTTTAATCAGTTACGCTTATACATAAAAACTAATATATTATATCAATTTGATAAATATGCATAATTTCCTAACAAGATCCCTTAAGCGAGGCCCTATAAATACATCATATGTGCTTCACCAACATTCACTAACACTTCATTTCCTTTCTTGAGTTTGTCCTCTTTGCCCTCTTTTCAATACATTGAAGTCCACTAAATATTTGTTTATATATATTTCACAGAAAAGAAAATCGCAAGCTAGGATGGCTTCTTTGATCACAACCAAAGCAATGATGAGTCATCATCATATTTTCTTCTCAACTAGAAACACTACTCTTTGTTCTGACAATTCTATCGACAACCAACAAACAAAAACGAAACCCCAAATAATCTACCACCGATTATCCTCACGGAGGGTCTCCGGTGTAACAAGAGCTGTAATCAATACACCGGCCCCGTCGCCGGAGAAAGAGGTGGAAGGTGAGAGACGGTGTCATGTTGCGTGGACAAGTGTACAACAAGAGAAGTGGGAGGGTGAGCTTACTGTCCAAGGAAAGATCCCTACTTGGCTGGTTTGTCTTTTTATCCTTTTTTCTGTATCCCTCCAAATCTCCTTTTTGATTTTAACTATATTCGTGGATATTCATACAATATGTATCGTGCACACAAAACACACTCACACTGGGCACATGTAAGTATATAATACGAGACTTTTTTCTTTTGTCAAATGTATATAAATATATCAATGCATGTATATTCATTTATATTCGGCATAGATTTTTTTGTTTCTTATACATGCATGGTTTCCTTACTAAGAAAAAATATATAGTGATTACTACACCATGCTCGGATATATATAAAAAACAAATAGTATCAAATTAAGGTCTGGATTTTTTTATTTATAAATATGCTAGTTTTCAAAAACATATTCACATATAATTAGTCTAGTTATGTTGAATTATATAATGCATTTGTACACACTTTCATTTTGTTATAAATTAACTAACATATATTTTTACTAAAACAGAACTCAATATATAAGAAAAAGGATTAAACACTTTTTTTTCCTGAAATAAAAAAGGTTAAAATGAGACAGTAAAATTTATGATGACATGCAGAATGGTACGTACCTGAGAAACGGTCCGGGACTATGGAACATCGGAGACCACGATTTCCGGCATCTCTTCGACGGCTACTCCACACTCGTCAAGCTCCAATTCGAAAACGGTCGTATATTCGCCGGCCACCGTCTCCTTGAATCCGACGCCTACAAAGCCGCCAAGAAACACAAGAAGCTCTGTTACCGCGAATTCTCCGAGACTCCAAAACCGGTGAGAAACCCTTTCTCCGGGATCGGAGAAATCGTCAGACTTTTCTCCGGCGCGTCCTTAACAGACAACGCCAACACCGGAGTGATCCGACTCGGCGACGGACGAGTCATGTGCCTCACGGAGACTCAAAAAGGATCGATTTTGGTCGACCACGAGACGTTAGAGACGATAGGGAAATTCGAATACGACGACAGATTGTGCGATCACTTGATCCAGTCAGCGCATCCGATCGTGACGGAGACGGAGATGTGGACGTTGATACCGGATCTTGTAAAACCGGGTTACCGGGTCGTGAGGATGGAGGCCGGGTCGAATAAAAGGGAGGTCGTGGGGCGGGTGAAGTGTCGGTCCGGGTCGTGGGGACCCGGGTGGGTTCACTCGTTTGCGGTGACGGAGAATTATGTTGTGATACCGGAAATGCCCCTGAGGTACTCGGTGAGGAATCTGCTTAAAGCTGAGCCGACGCCGCTTTACAAGTTTGAGTGGTGTCCCGACGACGGAGCTTTTGTTCATGTCATGTCCAAACTCACCGGAGAAATCGTAAGTGAAACATTTTACTATTTACTACTAGTGAACATTTTCTTGGTTATATATAACATATTTTATGGCTGAATTATATGCATGGTTAACAATTTTTTTCTTTTTTTAACTATATATTTTGTTTAGGATCAGTATGTACATTGAAGTAGATATGCAATAGAAATACGTAATATTCGTTTTATATTTTAGTTTTGACATAAATGTAAAACATTAAACGTTATGACGTGGTAAGGTGGCGAGCGTGGAGGTGCCGGCGTACGTAACGTTTCACTTCATAAACGCATACGAAGAAGATGAGACTGGTGAAGGGAAAGCGACGGTCATCATCGCAGATTGTTGTGAGCACAACGCGGATACTCGGATACTCGATATGCTTCGCCTCCATACACTACGTTCCTCCCATGGTCACGACGTTTTACCCGATGCTAGGTATGTAAATGTGTCAACTGTCAAGTATTTAATCAACCACACCTACGTGCATTTTTAGTTTTGACTATATATAACTGGACTAATGTAACACTGTCTATACGCTTAGGATCGGGAGATTCAAGATACCGTTGGACGGGAGCAAATACGGGAAACTAGAGACGGCCGTGGAGGCGGAGAAGCATGGGAGAGCGATGGACATGTGCAGCATCAATCCTTTGTATTTAGGACAAAAATACCGTTACGTTTATGCCTGTGGTGCTAAACGACCTTGTAACTTTCCCAATGCTCTCTCCAAGGTGACTTGCATAAACGAAACAATTTGTTTCCATATAATCATCACGTTTTGGATGGTAGCAGCAGAAGTTTTGTGATGCTATACCACACGATTCAATATATTTATAATTGTATGAGAGACAGGTTGATATGGTGGAGAAGAAAGTGAAGAACTGGCATGAACACGGTATTATACCATCCGAGCCATTCTTTGTGCCTCGTCCCGGCGCAATCCATGAAGATGATGGTTAGTTTTTTCAAACTTCTAGATTTGATTGATAGTCTTTATTCGACGTGAGTTTTTAAATTTTGGGTTTGTGTTGTGAAAAGGAGTGGTGATATCGATAGTAAGTGAAGAAAATGGAGGAAGTTATGCAATCTTGCTTGATGGAAGCTCCTTTGAAGAAATAGCAAGAGCCAAGTTTCCTTATGGTCTTCCTTATGGCTTACATGGTTGCTGGATTCCCAAACATTAACTTCAATCATCTGAATAAAGATACCTTCATTATACAAAACACAATAATATGTAACATTTATTCATTACACATTTGTATTATTAATATATACACCCTGTGCATGTCTTTGTAAAAGGTTGTTGTACCTTTATGCTTCTTGTCTCATATATGTAATGTGCAAAACCAAAATAAAAGGAGCCCATTGTGGTTGATACAATTATTTTATTTAAATTTGCAATTCAATTTAATTTACATCATCATACAATACATTGACAATTTACTCAATTTTTCTTTTTCCCTTGCTGAAAACAAGTTACAACAAAATGAAAAAGAAGAAATGAGAAAACTCAAGTCACTTCTCTTCTCTGCAGACTAAAACATTGTTACAACGGTGTAGATGTAGAGCCACAACTATCTCCACCCACTGAATCGGATACTATCAGCTGCGCAAGCTTAGAAGCAGCTTCGGGTTCACTGTTTCCACCTAGTCATTAGCAAAATACGATTCTCAGTTTCATAGGGTTGGTGTAAGATCTTTTGAGTAAGAGATAAAATGAAAGCACTCTCTTATTAAGAGTAGCTAACCTGACTGAACCAAAGGAGCCGCTGATGAAGTTGAAGCTCCTCTCTTCATTTTTGGCTGCGATTATCACCAACAGTTTGATGAAGTATGTATCAACGATTCTTTGCAGGTAAAAGACTAAGACTAAACTAATGAGCATACGTACCTTGGTATTTTCTTCCATATATTTCACGACTTGAGAGATGCTTCCACAATGTCCATGAAACAGAGTGTAAGCCCACAAAAGAAGCTTCCTCGGGATGCTTACATCAATGACTTCGACTCCTTCGATGCCTGGAAGAATCTCTCCCTCTGTTGCTAGCCCAGGCAGTGCGGAATAGAGATTGATTTCAGAAGGAAGTGTGACTGAAGCCGTTTCTCGGAAGTAACTGTAACAACTTTTAAGTAGAGTATTAGCGGTTTCCAGATTCTCCTCGCAGACTTTATTGGAAATCAGTACGTTCTTGATCTTGGACAGAACAGGGCGCCATTTCTCCTCGAGCATCTGGGAGTCTGAGGGATCCTCAAAATAAGAACTCCACAGTTCTGACTGGAGATCAACACAAAGCACCCGTCTGTTTTCCAGAGAACCAAATGATGGATTTATTGCTTGAGTTTCCGCCGAGGATACTTGCTGCAAGGGGGTTATTGACGCCAAGCTTATTATCAGAGCTCGGCACCAAGCAAGAGAAGCATGTCTGCCAACTTTAGCCGAGAAACTATTAGACAACTTTGGATTCTTGAAACGCTTCCGAATCTTTTCATTTATGGTTTCCAGGGTCTCAACCTTGTTGTCTAGTTCAAGAGATAAGATGTATTGGTCTAGAAATCTGCAAAAGGAAAAAATTCAATACCGGATAGCAAAAATCCAATGTCTAAGCTGACATATATTCATGCCTCATGCAAAACTGATATACCTGTATAAGCTGCTCTCTGAGGTTTCTGGACCTCTTGTTTCAGGAAAATTGCATATGTCTGGCCATATGCTTCCTTGTTCTATAAAGAGAGAAAATATTTTCTCCAACTGACTATCAGGGTTGATTTTTGCTCCTGAAGAATCAACCTGACTCATCGAGGACACCAGTGCATTTACGTATCTTCCTATTGCAACTGGTACAAGGTCTTCAATGCATAGAGAGAACTGTATTCAAAATTTATAGAGTGTGACATTAGCATTTAGCAAACTAGTTCTGTACCAAATTTCTTGTCATGTATTCAAAAGTGACTACTAAGGGTACCAGCAAAGTCTTTGATAGCAGTGATTAAGTCCTTACCCTCTTATCTGATCGAAGAGAATTAAACGCTCGTTCAAGTGTGGTGACATCTCCAGTTTCCTCCAATAGTCTCAAATAGAACAGCAAGTACTTGCGGATGCAAGTGATGAATTTCCGTGAACTCTCTGGCAGGTTGACTTCCAGAGCCTTCTTGTTTCCAGCTAGACCTGGAGTTTTCCGCCTAAATAGAAAGAGAAGAAGCATATACATGAAAATTTACCACAATCATATCTGTGGAGCTAAATTTCAATGATTGTTACCACTTAGTCTAACATTTTAATCATATTGTTTCTCAGAAGGTTATTCTAATCATAAGCGGATGATATCGTCAGTGTTAAAGCCCTTTAGCACAAAGATTAACTAAATTTTAGGAGCAAGTAAGAATGTGTCTGCACCTTCCCTTTTTGACCATGCCATCAATCTCCCACATATTGATCGTAAAACTTGACCGGGATGATTTGAAACAAAAGGAAAGTTCTTCTTTTGCTCTTTGCAGATCACTGCTCCCACCCCTTCTATACAGCCCTTGGGCAAGCATGTATCTCGCCTTATGAAAATGTTTAAGATCTCCTTCTATACAGCTTCCCAGTGCAGAAAGGCTGTCGTTGTGGAGCATATGCCACACCCCTTCCATCTGAATTGACCCCTCTCCAGTTTTAGCATAACTTGCTTCCAAGTTTCCATCTTGAGCTTCTTCCAGTGTACGAGAGGATCCAATAGTCGTTGTACCAATGATTGTCATAGCAGTATCCTTTATAGATTCATCAAAGCAGTAAGTGGCTAGGACCTGAAAGATCAACACGAAAGTTAGCAGTCCATTAAGGACCTCAAAAGCAAAAAAGTAAATCGATAGTGGACTTCTTAAGCTCTGACTGGATTTAAATATGATTTTCTTTTTAAAACCATGATGTTGTAGTTACAAGTTAAAGAAAAAGATGGATGTTGTGCTGCTTATAAGAAAGAGGAAAAACATTAGAGCGTCAACCACAAACCTTTAAGGCCTCTAAGTTCTGTTTCCCACAAGCATTTAGAAGCTTCAAACGAGAAGCATGCATTCTGTACACAGGATCTACGGCAGACGGATTCAATGTCATGGCTTGCTCATAATAGGATAAAGAAATTTCATACGGCTGCCGAAGCTTCTCACTGAGTTTTCCCATGTAGAATGCATGTGACCAATCTTGTCTGTACAGGATGAGTTAAGCAAAGAAACACTCTTGAGTAATCGACCTAAGTGAACACACTTTGAATAACAATTGATCTATACCTATGTGCAAAAGCTTTCTTGAAATGCTTCATTGAGTTCTCACAAAATCTTGTCCACGTTGCATCCTTAGAGGGTAGCACAGACCGCTGATCATAAAACGGCACAACACTCTGAAGGCTGTCATAGTATACCAGCGCCAACAGCTCATGTATCTCAGACTACAACAGAAGATCCATATATCAATATCATCAATAATTCCAACAGGTAACTGTTTTATAATAAAACTGAAAACTCTCAAGAAAGCCATTCCTCCATCAATAACACCAATAGGTAACTGTTCCTGCAACTTATGCTCATTTTTGTAACTTGGGAGGTTTTTAATCAAGCTTATAACTTATTTTGTCTTTAGTTAAGTATTTTTCGGTCTAATGCAAATTCACTTATTGCCAAAACCTACTAAAGCTACCACCAGAAACTATCTATATTATGCAAATTCACAAATTCAACATCTATATTATGTAATCCAGCAAGTAACTAAGCATGAATGAAGGTGGCAAATTTAACCTGTTGATCTGGTGAATTTGCTAACGCCAAACTCATTAGCAGACAACGTCTGCTTCTTCTTCTGCTTGTTTCAACTCTTTGCGAAAGAGTGGCATTCTTCCTCCATCCTACAACATTTATGTGCTTGCTACCATCATTTAGCAACAAATCTACTTCCTGGTATAGGTGAAAAAGTCAAATGGGAAATGCAAGCAATTATCAAAACATGAATAAAGATCCACTAACAAAAGACACAAAGCCACCTTTCCCAAAAGCTATCCTACGAAAAAGATTCAACTCATAACGGATATTGGAAAGTAGGAATGAAAGAACTTGCCTCGTCGTAAATATTGCCAAGCTTTTGCCAACTCTCATAGCGCAGAGGATTATAGAGCAGATCATATTTGAACAGATTTGTATTCTGCTGTACAAACTCTTCTCCTTCCTTCGTGAGAACAAAGCCGGGCCATTTATCACTAGCACTAACTTCCTCAGACTGAGCTAAGAAATAATACAAGTTGCGGTAGACATCCAAATAGGGGTCGGAACTGCAAACGATTTAATAAAACAAGTGGCGATATCAGACTACGGAAGATAATTTTGGCAAGAGGAATTCATAACAAAAAGAAAATCTTGTTTATACCTGTGGAGCAGTGATACCTTGTACTCACTGAGAGTTCTGTTGGGAATTATACATTTAGTTATGGTTTCAAGGAAACCTTCAGAACCAGCCTCGTATGAGAGTTTGTCTTCACATAAAGCAGGGTCATCTAAGAATTTATCTATCACATTGTCCACTAGGAGATCGTCTGGTGGTTGTGGAAAATGCTTTTTTATTGCTCTCAAGACTCTCCGGAGTTTAACTAATCCTGTTCTCTGAGACAAGAAGGATAAGTATAAGATTGCCAGAGACTATCTTCAAAAGACTAAGTCTATTGAACACGGCTAGCAACACACTCTGTTTTGTGTGTGCGCATGCAGCTGAAACGTAACACCAGATATCTATGCGATATCAGCTACGTGAGTTACAATAGGTGTTTAGAAAGATCAATGCACCAAGTACAAGAGAATAAACTTTTGCACCGCTTATCACATACATATGCATATGAGCCTAGCAAGTTAAGAAATATCACTCACAGAGGAAGCCTTGGCATAGGGTAGTATGTACTGGAAAACATCAACACATTGTTCCTTTGTCTGATAATCTCCCCGGCTAGTGTTTTTGTGCACAGCAAGCTCATCTTCGTAGGAACCATCGACTCTAAGATTCAGACCATACAGGCAGAAAAAGCACTGATCTAAAGCGTTATTGATTAACAACTCGAGTTCATCTTTTTCTTTTTCAGCAACTTCTTCTGTGTGTTCCAGAATCTGTTTACTTTCTTCTTCAGACTGTTCTTTTTCCCCATAACCAACTTTTTCTACAGAACCATCCTTCTTAGAACTTTTATTGGTGTTTTCGTTTTTCTCAGCGTGCAGATCTTCGACAAATGATTTCATGTCACTTCTGCAAAATTTTCCAGGCAATGCCATATCATCTCCAAGGCCATCTGGGGAGTTGATACTGGATTTAACTTTCATGTCCACAGCCAATAAATGCTTAATCGCAAATCTAAGAAAAGCTCCTTCCTCCCCCTCACAATTTTTACCAGCACAGCAAAGCCCATATTCAGCAAGAAAATCATGGAGACCTATGATCAACTCAACCTAAAAAGAGACCAAATTTAGAAACTTAAATATCACAAAGAAGGAGACCAAAACAACTCTTAGTGTTATGGCTAATTGTAAAAGACTCGCCTATAGCTATTTTAAACTGAGATCCCCTGTAAGCCATGACTTACTTGATATTTAGTAGACATTGTAGAATCAAGGTGTTGAAGTTTACAGAATCCAATAGCTGCATCGAGAAAGCAAGATTTCTGCTCTTCATCAATCCCGTCAGCACTTTGAGAATCTGAATATTTCTTAGAAATAAAATGCCTCACGCTATTTGGCATGACTGTCAAAAGCAAAGATTGTATACCAGCTACACAATCTCTTGGCGCAACCATGGCACTCTGCACATCAATAAACACGGCCATCAAGTTCTTTTGTTTAGAACAACCACAAAACTGTTCTGATATTGGTCTCTCGTACATTGTACTGCCTAGTAATTACCCATTCAATTTTTTATTTTAAAACAGTACTCTTTAAGTAGTCTCTAGCACAAGGGCCTGAAGTTAGCATATCAAGCATGAACAAGCAGGTAATGCAGTTAAATAATTCAAACAAAAATCATGTGTATAATTTGTCTCAGACGCTTGTGCTACCATGATCAATATCCCAAGCAAACAAAGATAATTAGCTTCTCAAAAAATTTATTTATTTTTAGACCATACCCATATATGTTTAAACAAATTACAGACTTACAGAGTTATCTGACTGGTCAAGGAAGTTCTTCACTTGAGAAATACAAAGAAGAATTGCCTTTACTTCCTCTGCCAGCAAGTGATTACTCTCACTCAAACTTTTATATGAGGTTTTAGGTGTCTCAACAGATTCCCCCGTACCAGTTGATTCCAAGAGAACTTGCAACTTTCTTCTATGACAGTTCATATAAACCTCCACATCTATAGGCTTACTCTTCTGGCATGCTTTTATTAAAACGTCGAGTGCTGATAACTCAGTAGAGGAGAACCCTTCTTCCGATTTCACAGAGGATGCAGGCCAGATGTCTTTATTTGGAAATAAAAGTGATGCAAGTAAGTTTACACACTCTGAGTATAATTCTTTCTCCATCATCTCAGGTATGGTTTTCTCCAACAAGAAATCGATCTTAAGCAGATTTATTTCACTGGTGATCATGTTGATATTCAGCTCTCGAGTTCTTCTGCAATGAGGCAGCCGAATTAAGACAGGAGATTCTGCAGTACCTTCCTTGTCCAACAATGACAAACACTTGATAAATTCTTCAAGGGCTTTAGCTTTATTATCCTCCAAAATTGATAACCGTGCACTCAGCCAGAAATATCGAGCCCAGAAGCATCTTTTCTCATAACCCAACACCTCTTTAGCAGTCTGATCACCTTGAGAACTCTTTAACGAGGAGTCAGGAGATCTTCCCTCCCAGGAAATAGGTGTAGATTCGATAGCATAATCAAGGGAAACAGATTCAATTATCTTGGAGAGATGGTATGTTACTTCTACCATGTATGATTGGGAATCAGGAATATCTGATCGTGTAGATTCAAGGTCATAGTACAGCTCAGCGAGAAAAAGACTGCATTCAGGTCTCCGGTCTCGGCCCCAGTGTCTAGTGAGCTTTTCTAACTCCAAAATTTTCAGGGCAGCATCACGACTCAATAGATGTTCAGATTTACTAGCAATATACTCTAGAAGCAAATGGCCCAGATGATAAGCACCATAATTTTCTGAAGTTTCCTTCACGAAATTAGAAACGACAGCTTGTTCAGAAATTGGATCAGGTTCGTGAAGGCTGAAGGAACCAGCAGAAGTTTTGCTGAATCCCCTTTCAAGGACAAACGTCTTAAGATATCGAAGGATGTCACTGCTAGGATCCTTGCAATTATCAAATTCTACATCTTCCTTCTCAGGTTTCTGGTTCCGAAGCCGTTCAAGACGAGTACTCCGCCGCTCTTGGGGGTGTTCTTCAGAAAACGCAGGCTCCTTTTCTCTAACCTCACCACCACTTTCTCTTTCGATGTTGCAATCCTTAACAGACACAATACTTGAATCTGATTCCACACAATGATCCTTCTTTTCCGAACCCTGCATTACAGCTTCTGTACTTAGAGTTAATTCAATGGCTATTGGTATATCAGCTGATCTGCCCACAGTTTCACACGAAGGATTCACTATCTCAAGTAGAATATTTATCAAAGCCACCCATGAAGCTTCAGTAAGTTTAACTTGCACTATTTTTTTCAACTTCTTGGGAGCAGCATTCTTGTCCTGATTCTGGTCAGACACCTTTCTTTTGCCAAGAAATTTGAGCCGAACGTGCTGAGGTTCAAGCTTATCTATACCCTTGGGCGCAAAAGGAGCTGAATCTGTTTCTTCGATAGAACGTTTAACGTGCAAAGCTCGAGAATGTGATGGCCAATGCCTCAAAATCAAATTTGCAACTGAAAGACAGGAAACTTCATCACCTATGGCAATGAGAACTTCTAGAAGTTTCTCCATGCAGTTCCCTGCACATTTTCACAGTCAAATTTCAGGGATGGGTGAGGGAAGCATAAATGCAATAGTCCATACTACATTTGACCAATGTGAACCCAGGAACAGAGAGTAATCATAGTTTCAACAAGTATTGCAACACGAAGAAGAAAAAGAACATTGCGTACAGTTATTAGGGCTGCAGAGAAGTCCCTGTTCAAATGCCCATCGTGAAATACTCAGTAATCCCATCGAACATGATAGGGTTCCAAGATGGTTCCACAGCACAGAATCTTTTGCATCTATGTCTATAGCTTGAAGATAACAGTTTAGAGCATTCTCGTGATGACTTGAACCTAGCTCAAGAAATACAGTCGCAAGATTCTTCAGAGCCAAAAATCTGCAAAGATACAGAAATCATTTACAGGCACGGTACTAATAAACGAAACACAATATAACTAATGCAGCATCAATAACTAGACATATAACCAAATGTAACTAGATGAATTAAAGCATGGAGCTTGACCTGAGATGATGGAGATGATTGTCGTTTGCAATAGTCTCCACCTGGAAAGAAATTACTTACTGTCAATCAGAAACAGTTCCTTATTTCAAAGAAATCATCAGAATACAACTGAATGAGTTTTTGTACCTTGGAGTTGGCTATTATAGGATCCTTAAGGATAGACTCCAGCAGCTCCCGAGCCTTTTCGTAGTCTTTAGCTTGCAGCTTGAGAAGACCATCGTGATATGTTTGTGACAGATGAAACTCCTGATGACGGCAATAACAAAAGTTCAAATGTTATCTCTACAATGATCTTATCTCCCTAATTTATCAGTGTTCGATTTGAGTTGAGTCGGAGCTTAATCAAAATTGATCCGAAACCAACACAAATTCTAGCAGCACTATAGAATCGAAAACACGAAGACAGAAATTCATCAATCCTAAGAACAAAAACACACAAAAAAAATCCAGAATTAAAGTTGAGAGGAGATTCTAAAAATTGAAAGTAGCCCTAAATCAGAAGAAAACCTGAGCTTCTTTGCTAGGAGCTAAAGGCTCCCACTTCTCCTTGGTCTCTGTATCATTGATAGCTGCAATCGAAAACTGAAGCAAAAACAGATCAAAAATCAAACCTCAATCACTAAAAGGATCACGATTAATCTCTCGCCCGAAATTATCATACCATCTTTGATAATTGAGAATCGAAGCTGCAGAAAGGTCGTCAGTGATTGGATTTTCAGTAGTCCGTGTTTCAGAGTACTTGGCGCGAAATCTTACTATCTTCTTCTAGGGCTCATGCCTGTTACACACATTTAGGGTTTTGAAATTCATGTATGCTTTCTTCTTAGTCTGTGTTCTTCAACTGTTATGAGCTATTTTGCGACTCTCCGTTAAACGGATTGTTAAAAGAGGAATTTCCGATAATGTATGCTGGGAAAATTAGAAATATTGCAAGAGGAGACATTATACTTTGTACTTTTACTATAAAATACTTCAAGTTTTTAAAATTAAGATTGAGGTCTCCACTTTTGTCTTTTGCTGTTCATTTATGGTTTAGGTTAATAAACCATTTTTAAACCGGGTCCACAGACATCGTGGCAAGTGACAACCGCTAAAAATTCGACCGTTATTGCTATAAACACTTTGGCCTTTACTTTATATTTTCAAAATGAAATTTTTGTGGTTTTATATTAAGCTTTGAGCCCGCTCCCCTTATTTTTCAATTTGGATCTGTCCTCCCTCAAGTTTTGGCCTCTCTCTCTTCTCTTCTCTTCTCTTCTCTTCTCTTTCTCTCTCTCTCTCTCTTTGTCGGCCGATCGATCTCTTCCATGGCGATCGCTACGGAGACACAACAGCAGGAGAAGGTAAAGGATCAACTCTTTCGGGTTCACGACTGCTTGCCCTGATGTGTTTCCTTCTCGATTTTTTTATCCTTGTTTTTAGGGATTGTGAGAATTTATCCTCTTCTCGATCTTTGGTTTTGAAATTCTCGAGATCTGGGATTATCGTTGCGTGGCTTGATTCTCTATTGGGGGATGAAAGAACATATTTTTTGCGTTTTTTCGATTGTCTTTGTGTTAGGTGTGAATTGAGAGAGAAATTAGGAGCATTTCTAATTTCTGTGATATCGTGAGGATTAGGGTTTGGAAATTTTGTGAATTGGAAGAATTTGATTTATGTGGAAGTGAAAGAGTCAAATCTTCATTTCTGTAAAATTGACAATTTATTGGCGGATTAGTGACCATTTGGGTTTGAACTTTCGGGCAGATGAACAAGGGTTACACATTGCTCAAATTCAAAGTAGATTCTTTTCTAGTGATTCAGTGTCTTATAAAGGTCAAAATCTCAAAATGGTTTTTCAATTTGTTTGTTATCAGGAAGCTTCAGATGCTTCTGCAGCTGTACAGAAGAGATGGAATCTGAGTGATTTTGACATTGGGAAGCCTCTCGGAAGAGGAAAGTTCGGTCACGTCTATCTCGCTAGAGAGAAACGGGTCAGTGTGCTTTGATTCGTTTAAATACTTTTGCATAAATGTTAGCATTTGTTTAGATCCATACATTGTTTACTCGCCAAACTCACACGTCTATGCGAATATGAAACAGAGCAATCACATTGTGGCTCTAAAGGTTCTTTTCAAGACACAGCTTCAACAGTCTCAGGTTGAACATCAGCTCAGAAGAGAAGTAGAGATTCAGTCTCATCTTCGGAACCCCAATATACTGCGGCTTTATGGTTATTTCTATGATCAAGTAAGTTAAAATGTCTCTCCTTTTCATTGACAGATATATAAATATCCACCCTTTTTGAGCGTAACTCAATGTATTTGGTTTCTTCATCTGTTGCAGAAAAGAGTTTATCTGATACTTGAGTATGCTGCTAGAGGAGAACTTTACAAAGAACTTCAGAAATGCAAGTACTTCAGCGAGAGACGAGCTGCAACAGTTAGTCCTTCCCTTCTACTTTCTTACCTCTCAAGCTTTTTGCTGTAGAAATACTTATGTGTCCTGACATGTTAATTGTGACAGTATGTTGCGTCGTTGGCGAGGGCTCTCATCTATTGCCATGGCAAGCATGTGATACACAGAGATATCAAACCAGAAAACCTGCTAATTGGTGCTCAGGTAACAAGTTTTTACCTTCTTAGCATTGATTTTGCAACTAGCTGATAATAACAAATTCATGGCTTTTCAATATCAGGGTGAGCTCAAGATTGCAGATTTTGGTTGGTCGGTACACACATTCAACCGCAGAAGGACAATGTGTGGAACACTTGATTACCTTCCTCCTGAGATGGTTGAAAGCGTGGAGCATGACGCTAGTGTGGATATCTGGAGCCTTGGGATTCTGTGTTATGAGTTTCTTTATGGTCTGCCTCCTTTCGAAGCCATGGAGCACTCAGACACTTACAGAAGGATTGTGCAAGTGGATCTGAAGTTCCCTCCTAAACCAATTGTCTCTGCATCTGCAAAGGATCTAATCAGCCAGATGCTTGTCAAGGAGTCTTCACAGCGTCTGCCGTTGCACAAGCTTCTCGAGCATCCGTGGATTGTGCAAAATGCTGATCCTTCTGGAATCTACAGAGGTTGATAATAAAGCTCTTTTATGCGTTCTCTGTTCAAACGCCTTGGCAATCTCGAGCCAAATTGTTGTTATTAAGAAAGAAACAAGAAAACACCATTGTGTAGGTGTACGAATCTTTCTGTTTCGTAATTCATGTGTAACCAATCTTTTCTTTTTCCTAATTCATGTTTCAATATCTGTTGTATCCCAAGAAATTTCATCCCCAAGTATCTGTACTCTTTACTGGAGAATGTTTTCTTACTTGTCTAATCTAATTTCAAACCAGCTCTGTTATTAGATTTGTTAATCCATTAGCTCAAACAACTACAATTCCACTTATGAATGATTTATCTCATTTGAAAAAGAAGACGAGACAAGTGGATAGATGTCAATGCTAAAAAGGTAAAAACTTGTTATTAACGAGTAAAACATTATCCAAGATATTTGTGAAAAAAATAGTTTTAAATTTACTATTTCTGAATACTTGGCAACTTTTATATGCATGGGATTTGATATATCATCAAGATAAAGCAAATTCTTGAATCGTTCAAGCTCAAGTTCATGGGGGATTTTAAGAAATGACAACTTTGAAGACGCTATTTACCAATCGATATTCTCCATATTATATATGTCCCTATAAAAAGGGAAAGCAAAGCATGAATACAAGAAGTTGGTCTAGTTTCACGAAAAGGGAAGTAAATGACGAGCATACACTCTCGGCTTCTCTTCCCGATCTATAAAAGACCAAACATAACTTCACAAGAACTTTATATCATCTTAAACAAAAAATGGTTCACCTATATGATTCAATCCTCGCTGCGGTCAAAATTACAAATGAAGAAATGAAACTTCGCCAAAAAAATTTTGGCATTACTCCGTCACACTGGTGGTTCCTTTAGGAGGGTTCATGAAGCTGGGCTGGTTCGTGGATGACAGCATCCGCGCCCACATCCTGTCTGTAATCACAACTTTGTTTTGTCTTTCAGTAATTCTCTGCAAGAAGAAGAAGGAAAAAAAGGATTAAAACTTTGGGAGTTAATGATCCAATGGCATGGATAGTTACTTAGGGGAAGAGAAGAAACTTACGTTGAAGGGAATGTAGGTCTGCCTTCCATTGACAAGACCAGCGGTGAAGCCGGTGTAGCCCGCCATTGCACCGTGGACTGCGCTTTGCGCGAGTAGAGTTGAGTAGACGTTGTCAGATGCATTCGCTGGAATAGCTCGGATCATGTATGTCGGATCTGAAACACGGAATCAATCATATTCATATCTCAATGAATCTAAGTACTGAAACATGGAATCAATCATATTCACATCATGAATCAAAGTACAGCTTGAGTTGAATTTGAGGAGGACATATGTACGTACCAATGTATTTCAGAGTAATGTCCATTTTACTCTCTTTAGCAAAGTGTTCCTGTTAAGAAAAACAAAAAGCCGGAAATGAAAAACAACTGTAATTAACCCTTTTGGGTGAGTATATGGAGCTGAAAGTTTTGATTAAGTTCAATAAATTTACCTTGATTTTAAGACTCATCCAGAGTCCAACATCTTTAAGGAGCTTGTTCCCTGAAGCATCTTGCTGGTCAATGCTCTCAGCAAGAAGATCTTGTCCTGCACCTTCAGCAACCACTATAACCATGTGGCCATTCTCTGTGAGCCGTTTTGCAATGAACTCGTAAAGCCCTCCTTTGCCTTCGAGGTAAAAGGGAGACTCGGGAATCAGACAGCAGTCAACATCTCGGCTGGCCAGAGTCGCATACATTGCAATGAACCCTGCAGTGTCGAATCTACAGATTAGATAAAAGCGCAGGGCGAAACGTCACAGTTTGTCACATTCTTGATTCTTCTGTGAACTTACCACTGTAGCGACCCATTAGCTTGACAAGTCCAATGCCGTTTTCCACACTGGTCGCTTCAACATGCGCTGCATTAATAGCACGTTGAGCCTCCTCAACCGCAGTATCAAATCCAAAGGACTTGTCAATGACCTGAATCAGAGATACTAATCAAATAGAGCTACTGTACATGCGAACTAGCCAGAATGGAAGAGGAGGCTAAGGATGAGAGTAAAAGTTACTGGATCTGGGACTTACTGGGATGTCATTGTCGATGGTTTTTGGTATTCCTGCGACTGCAACTTTAAGTCCACGGCGTCTGATTTCCTGCATCATCAGTCAAAAACATTTTTTTCACCAACTTAATTTGTCACATGGACATCAGTGCTTCACCAGTCCAATAATATATAGAAAGCTAGGAAGCCATTTTATATCTTCCAGCAAATAGACGTTCATAAGATAACTCATTTTATTAGACGTTCCATCAAACAATAATACACAACATTTCAACTCCAAAGAAGCATCCATTTCTGTCTTTTGAGCTTGATGTTCACTAACCTTATATATTGCAGATGCTCCCTTTTGGGTTCCATCACCTCCAATGATGTAAACCTATATCACAGATACAGATAATGCAACTGAATCTTATTAGCAAGAGCTACACTCCGTTCAACAGAAGCAAACTTACAGTAAGAAAACAAATTTCTTCTTAGGAAACCTGATTTATTTCACGATCCTCTATGTTGTCGACGATCTTTAATGTATCATGTCCTCCTCGGGAAGTTCCTAGCATTGTTCCCCCGCGCTTGTGGATGTCACTCACACTCTTCGGTGTCAGTGTAACAGTGTTTCTGGAATAGAACCCACGAAACCCGCACTGCAAGTACCGCAAAACCAATAAGATCACCATCTCCTAACAATACAGTCTTAAGAAGAAGAAATGGTTGGTACTTGAAAAGAACTTACATTCACACCAGTTACTTCTTTGACACCATACATGAAGTGAAGACCACACACGATCTCCCTGATAACAGTGTTGAGCCCGGGGCATAGGCCACCACATGTGACAATACAGGCACGTACATCAGCTGACTTGAAACACACCTAAACACAACATATTGATCTATACATCAGCAGCTTTCACTTTCATTAGATGCGGAAAACTCATGGAAGAGATGAAATACCTTTTGGCGCGGTCCTGCACGTCTAAAATGTGTCCCTCTAGGAGAATCCTTGTGAACAACAATCTATAAATGACACATACAAAAAGAGAAAACTTAGCAAAGTCATAACAAATCACATTATCACTTACGCAGAGAACAAAGCAGTGAGTTTTACCTTTTGCGGGACTGTATCATCCTCATCAACAAAGTATTGCCTGAAAAATTCCACACAACATTTACCAAATTAGCTAACTTTCATCTATCAATCAATCAAGTTAAACTGTATAATCTCCACTTACCTAACAACTGAATAAGCAGCATTCGATTGCAACGGGTTTGGGTAAGTCTGGAAAACCGCAAGAACAGAAAAGGCATCAGCAAAAGTGAAATCATATGAAATCTGTAAATGCAATGCCAGAGTAATGTACAATCATAATTATAATATAATCCTTCCATTATTCTACATGTATTATATGATATACCCTTAGCCGAGGAGAGAGCTTCATTACTATCAAATACAGAACATTCAAATAGATCTAATCAAACGTTCCAGCACGAGTACGCATGTGTGCACCAATCCATTTCCACGTTCACATTGATTAACATTTATGTAAACTATGAGGAATGAGGATACATATATATGAAAATTCTCCGTGATAACGACCGGATCTCATCGACAAACCCGAATTATAAAGTATAACTATAAGGAATCATCAATTTCCCGAAACAAAAGGAGAAAACCAGTTATACAAACAGAAATTTGCATTTTGCGTATATGCATACACAAACCAAATTCGCAACACGTGTACGGGGCTGGTTTCAAAACAAGGTAATGGGTGTAAAATGCTTTAAATCGTATAAGCGCCGATCCAGAGAAATGTCGGTTTCAGAGCAAAATCAAAGTAAATCGAAATAGAGAGGAAGTAATACGGGGAGATCGAGAATGTAATCGCTCAGATGAGGAACATCTTCGAGTACATAACCACCAGCTCCTTCCACCAACTTCATCTGCTCATCGACGCCATTCGAGTCCATCTCACTCACTCTCTTTCTCTCTCTCTCTGCCGAAGACCTTATTCTTCTGTTTTTCTCCGGTCACGTAAAAGCGAATGCGAGTTTGAAGCGTTTTTTGTATATTGTTTTGGTATTCTCTTTCAGAGTGGTATTGAAGTAAGAAGAGAGAAGAACAGAAAAGGGGTTTTTGGAACGAGAAAAGCGACGTCGTTTTCACTCAACCGGTTACATTTTGATATTGCGGACAAAAACCAGCGGAAACGGCGGCTGGTTTTCCCTCTTGTCACTTTCCGGTTTTCAGAAGGATTCGTGTGTATAATAATATACTCCAAAAGAATATTGTTTTGGAAAAGGGAATATTATATTAAATTTGGGTAAATTAATGTAAAGTTATACTGTATTATTATTATTATACTAGGTTTCGTAAATTTTATTATCTCTTGGTTTTAAATTTCGTAGATTTTCCAAAAGAAAAGTAAAAAAGTGAAATTATTAAGCTATACAATTAAAGGAAATAACAAAGAAAGATGCCGCATAAAAACATGCCAGGCCACAGATGACAGATCTCTAACCCTAATTTTGCGAGAAAACTCTCCGTCGAACCATGACCTTAAAGACCCTGGAAGAAGACTTTTATGGACCTAGCCTAGAAGAATATTTCATCAATCCCTCGGAGATTAATGATTGCTGCTCTGGCAAGATAGTTGATGAGATATATGACAAATATCTCTCCAATATCTCCGAGCTATGCGATTGCAGCCAATTACGCTCCCGTAAGAGAGATGACGGATATATTTCCGATGACGAAGATATCTACATTGCTGAGAGGACCACCGTCGTCTTTTGGGACTTGGTGACCTACCCAATCCCAATCCCGGACAATCTTCAACCTTATGGAGAAACTATCAGATCAGCTCTTAAACAAATGGGCACTCATGGTGCTGTGTATATAATGGCGTATGGTGAGAACCTGAGCCACCTCGAAGATGAACTGAACAAAGCCGGAATCGTATACGCACCAGAAGGGCATCGCGAGATGGTTCTGGACGTTGTTGCTTTCGCAAATAGTACCAATGGAGATTTAATGGTAATCCCAAAGCCAGACCCAGATAGTGAGTTCCACAGGGTTCTCAAGTGTTTGGAATCGAGGCATCACGGTCTTTTCTTAGTAGAGCCGCCTGATGATGAGGACAGCGCACATGGTCTATGCCTTGATTCTGTACAGTCAATAGTTGACTGTACACAAGGTTTAAACGGACGAAAGCCTGTCATCAGAGCGATGAGGATAGATTATAGTTATACACTTGGTGATGATTTTATGGAAGATTTCTCAAAGCGAATCAGATTCGTGAAAGGGGCCAAGGCAGGCGTGTTCTGGGACGCGGAGGATTTCCCTTTCCCTGATGGTTGGAGTCCTGATGATATCTATAAGAAGATCGAATTAGCATTTCGTGCTGATGGTGTTGAGGGTAAGATTTCAGTCTGGGCCTATGTTGGTGACCGATATGGGGATTTTCTGAGGAGGAAGAAGAAGACTTGGGAATCAAGTATCTACTTCCTTCCCGCGACAAGTGATAGAATGTTACATGACATCAATTTATGGGCAATGGACTCTCATGTGGACTATCCTGATCCAGCATATGTGATCCTAGTATCGGGGAAAGTCGGACGTGACCGGGCCTTCACCAGAAGTCTTCAAGCTTTGGATATCCGTAATTACAGTGTTTCCTTGATAACTCCCCCTAAGATCGCCGTTCAGTCCAGCTGAGAGCAGCTCTGAATGGCCAAAATCACATTTTGGTGAAGAATACGTTTTGTGAATAATTTTCATTTCTACTTCCTTATACAAATTGTGGTGTTAATTTTACTACTTCTCTTTTCAAAGGATTATTGGCGTAAATAAAATAAAAAAAGATGCGCATGGAATTATCTTCAAGAAAAAGGAAGTATCAAAAATTTCCTTTAGCGTTGTTCCTGCAAAACGATTGTTTCTTTGTCTTTGTTTCATCTTCTTATTGCAGGCTGCTTGTTACTGAAGTTAAATTTTATGATATTATAGACTCTTGTGTTGTTAGGTTTTGTTTTGGCACAGACTCTTGAAGTGTTGCATGGAGAGATTTGCATTCCAGAATATATATATTTAGATATTTTTGTATTTCAGAATATATTTCTTCTCTGGTTTTTATAAAGATAGAAATTTCTATTATAACAAGTTCAAATTTAATATAACTATTTTAAAAACAAAATTAACATCATTTTTAGTATCACAAATTTGACATTAGTCATCTGTTTAGTGTCACTTATGAAAATTGACCTCAATCATATATTTAGCATCACTTGTGACAATTGACTTAGCATCACTTACAACAATTGACTTTAATCTTATATCTGGCATCACTTATGTGAATTGATCGTAATCTTATGTTTTTTCATCTCTTCTGAAATGATACTATAATGATATTTAGCAACATTAAAAGAAACGATACAAGTTATAAACTAAATGATCCTAAATAGAATTCTCATGTCATTTGTAAATGTGATAAAAATAAAATGTTGTGTCATTGAATTTGGCATGATGATATAGTTCTTAAATGATGCTAAATTATATTTTTTTAAATGACACTGAAAAATAGTATTCTTGTAGTGATTTGATAACAAAGACTGTTTGTACATACAAAGCACAATTGAAGTTGATCGGTTCGGGTGGTATTGATTATGTGAACCGAGGAGAGTCCAGCCGAACTACAAGTGTCGTGATCTCAGATGATGTTGAAAATTATACCAATAGATTTCACTCGGCTCTATTGTTTTGACTTACTGTGGTGAAGGGGATTTCTTGATGCCCAAGAAACAGAGAGCTGCACAAGATCACAAGATGACTAAGGGCAGTCTTGCTTTAGTCAACAACATGGTGAAAAAGTCTCATGTGAGAGTGGTTGTGGGCAGAAAGAGCACAAAATTCGGAAAATGGTTGAAGCTCAATGGACAGAAACAGGTCCTCTAGAGAACACTGTCTTCAAATTCAAACTCCAGCGACTTGAGAGTCATTGATTGTTTTTGGAATTTAGGTCGATCAAAACTTAAAAGAGGGAAAAACAGCAAATGAGTTTTGTTCATTAATTGCGTTTGTACTTTTGTTCCAGAATTGAATGTTACTTTTTGGATCATTCCCTGAAAAACCAATAAAGACCATGCTTATTGCTTTTTGTTTCATTCTCTTTAACATACTACAACTGTATCTTTTACACTTAACTGGCATCTTAACAAGAATCCACAAAACAACAGAAGCAAACACAAACCGAACTGTTAAGATTCCAAAACTCAAGCAAGCGAATTTCCTGACCATTCTCGTTCCCTTCGTTTTTGTTTGGCTTGCATTCTGTTGAACTTCTCTTTTCCCTTTTCAAGAAGAGGGTCGACCACAACATACGCATCTGGATCATCTTTGCGCCTTTTGTCCTGCAGGGTAGTTTCACTTTTTTTCAGTTTCTCCATGGGACACGATAAACAGAATACATATAGCTCAAGCGTTTGATTAAAAACATGGATAATTCGATCTTCACGATAAGTAAAGAAAGGGAACGAAATAGTGTCGTACTAGATCCATTAGAACCAAACTAATGTGAGATGGAAACTTAAGAGATTTTACCTTGCCACTCCCGGGTGCAAACTTGAGCTTTACTTTCTTCCAGTCAGAAACATCTTCTTCTTCTTCGTTGTCTCCTGGTTCACTACTCGAGGTAAACGGTTTTGCAGAAATGGACTGCTTAAATTTCTCGAGTTTTGCCAACACCTGCAGAGCAAGAGGGCTACAGTGATTAGTTGATAATTTTGTCTACTAACACTGTTTCTCAGACAAAATTAAGTTTTACTTTTCAGCTTATGGATTTAGTCAATGAGTAAAGGAGGTACAGAATCAATAAGAAAATAGATTTAAAAATGTAAGCTAGTAAACAACTCACAGCATCCTCGTTTCCTCGCAGTCTGCGTTTTTTCAACTTATGTAACTGCCGGGCACGTTCAGAAGCGTTGTAAAGCTCTAAATCAGTGTCACCTTTCTCCAACCGTTGGGCTTTGGCTTCTGAACCAATACCCTTTTTCTTCAATGATAACTTTTTCATCCTTGGTTTCTCGTCTTCACTACTTGCAGCATCAGACCTGTTAATAGCAAAACTAATGAGTCAATGGCTTGTGTTACTGGTTATGGCAACATGAACTAAAGTAAAAAGAATTCACAGAAAGCAATTTCTGGAAAGGCTTTATCACTAACTAATAGACCATTGGGCATAGATGTAAGCATTCATGACATCTTTAATTAGGTTTTTCGTGATGGGAGGTCATTGACAAGGGTGAATCGCCATATCTTAGTGGTGTGTACGAACATAATGGGACTGCAACTGAGCCATGCGAATAAAAGTGAGTATATACTACTTGTTTTCATGAACACACAAAATATTGTATGAGCCAGACAAATTGACTTTGCCACAAAAAGGCAAATGATACAAAGACGATAGGGTATAACAGTGGTTTTCGTTACCTTTGGAACACGAGAATGGATTGAGAATGTACCTCAACAGATAATATTTTTGGGGGCAGGATCGAGGGGACGATCGTCCATAGCCGTATCAACCTCTCCTAGTCTTAGAACATTGAAGATTGAATCACCCGTTACCTAAGAGAATCAGAAACAAGTTGCAGCTAAAGCTAAACATGATCATGATTTTGGAAACAATAGTTGGACGAAGCAGAAGGAAACCATTTCATTTTACCTTTCCGAAGATAGTGTGCTTCTTATCAAGCCAATCACACTTATCCAAAGTGAAAAAGAACTGACTGCCATTCGAATTCAGTGAGCTCTCATTAGCCATGGCTACAATCACTCATAAGAGTTAGCTGATCCGATCTATAAGGAGAAAACAATCGTGAAGTTTCAGAAATTGACTCAAACAGACTTACCCCAAAGACATAATCAGAGGAGGCCGTGGGAATTTACCGGTGCCGGAGCCGGTGGGATCTCCGCCTTAGACGAGAATTCCGGTGGGAATTACACGGTGGAAGGTGGTGTTGTCGAAGTAACCCTCGAGGCATAGTTGAACAAAGTTCCGTACGGATTTGGGAGCTTCCTTCGGCCATAGCTCGATGTCGATTGGGCCATGAGTTGTATTCACAATGACCTTTCCCTTCGTCGGTGGCTCTACACACGCTTCTTCTTCTTCTCCGAGCTCAGATGTTTCTCACTTTTCCGTTTTTCTTCGCTGGGTTTAACGGAGACTTCTCGACTTTCTCCGTTAATCATTTATGTTAACGGAGACTTCTTGACTTTCTCTGTTAATCATTCACATTGATTAGCTAAAATCCTGCAGTAATTAAATGAATTAATTTTTTTTTTTTTTTTTAAATCGAAACGCCGTGTACCTAATATCTTCCCGAAACACAGCCTTTCCTCTCTCTCCATCTCCCTCATGCCCCCTTCTTCTCGATCCCTCTCTCTTCTCTCTCTGTTTCCTCTAGTCCATCGATTTAACCTCTTTCAGATTCTCATCCTTCGTCTTTGACTTTTCATTGACACCGTAGTCGCTTCCCCTTTCCATCGATTTAGGGTTTCCGCTTCCCCCTTCGAGTTTATTTATCTCACCCTTTTATAAATTTTCGATTTTTTATTTCCCTTTTCTCTCTGGTTCCCCTCCTTCTGCAATTCCCGTCTCGACTCGCTCTTTCCTTGTTAAGGTTTCGAACTCATTTTGATCAAGGCGTCTGATCCGATCTCCCTCGAGTTATATATGGTTTTCTGCTGCTCTTCGGCTTGGATCGCTTAGGATTTCTGGTTGTGTTATGATGGTGGGCACTCAACGTGTAGATGGCTCGTTGCCGCCGCTGAATTCCCCTAGAAGCTACGGAATTACGAAGCCACTCTCCCTTGCTGGGCCTTCCGCGGCTGATTTCAAGCGTAATGTTGAGCTAGAGAAGGTAAGCTTAGTTTGTGTTTAGCTAGAACTTTCAAAATGATTCGGCGCTTATACTTTTGGCTGGTTTTTTTCTAAAGCTGATATATTTTTTGTTATATGTTAAAGTTCTTGGTTGACGAGGGACTCTACGAGAGCGAGGAAGATACCATGCGGAGAGAGGAAGTTCTGGGGCGTATTGATCAGGTGACTCACCGTAAAAATTGAAATTTATGGTCGTTTATCTTTCACTGTGTTAGTTCTTACTCGTGTTTGGTCTGGTCGATGTGGATTCTGGGGGAAGCTTAGTTCCTGTTTCAATATGTAATAGACTTGGGTGAAGCATATGTTCTTGTGTCCTTAAATTTTCTGTTCCTTGTGTTTTTGTTTTTGAAATGTTAAATCTTTCATCTAATATATTTCTTCATACTTTTTTTCTTGTAGGTTGTAAAGCACTGGGTGAAACAGTTAACCCAGCAAAGAGGCTATACGGATCAGATGGTGGAGGATGCAAATGCTGTCATTTTCACCTTTGGATCTTACCGACTTGGCGTAAGTGCTTCATGCTTGCCATTTCATTGCGTTTATAGATTAAATGCATATAACATGTTTGGATGCATGGTTATAGATTAGTAGGATCATGTTGTGGTATTGAGCCATTTGAGACTTAGCTCTGTTTTTTTTGTCTCTGCGATGCAATCCTACTCTCTGAGGCTGAAACATTACAATTTGTTGAGTTGCAGGTACATGGGCCTGGTGCTGACATTGATACTCTGTGCGTTGGGCCATCTTATGTTAACCGGGAGGTAAATCTTGCTCTCTACCGCTTACTGATGCAACTTTTTTTTGTCTTTTAGTTCTTTACCACTTATTTTTACAGGAGGATTTCTTCATTATCTTGCATGATATATTGTCTGAGATGGAAGAAGTGACTGAGCTTCAACCTGTTCCCGACGCCCACGTTCCTGTCATGAAATTTAAGTTTCAAGGAATACCGATTGATCTGCTCTATGCTAGCATATCACTTTTAGTTGTGCCACAGGTAAATCTCTGAATCTAACATATCTATTTGAGATAGAGCTGAGAACTTTGCTGGATGTATTTAGTACACAAGTATTGGCTTCTAAATAGAAACTGAGCCCATGAGCTGTCACAATAGTTTGTAACTGCTTGCTGATTCAGATCTCTTGCTTTTATGGATTTGATATGTCAACAGGATCTAGATATCTCCAACTCTTCTGTGCTGTGTGATGTTGATGAGCCAACCGTTCGAAGTCTTAATGGTTGTAGAGTTGCTGATCAGATTCTTAAACTTGTTCCAAATTTTGAGGTATGCTTGCAAAATGCTATTCACTTATGTTAACATTTTTGAAAAACTACCGCTGCCTTCTCTGATCTTATGTGCAACTGTAGCACTTTCGGACTACATTAAGATGCTTGAAGTACTGGGCTAAGAAGCGTGGGGTCTATTCAAATGTAAGATCATACCTTTCTGAGATTCATATATATTGAGATAATTTATGCTTAAGCTCTTGTCATCTTTCTCATTTCGGGCAGGTGACTGGATTTCTAGGCGGTGTAAACTGGGCACTTTTGGTTGCTCGTGTGTGCCAGCTCTATCCAAACGCAATCCCTAGTATGCTGGTTTCTCGGTTTTTCAGAGTATATACTCAATGGCGGTGGCCAAACCCGGTCATGCTTTGTGCGATAGAAGAGGATGAGCTTGGATTTCCGGTCTGGGACCCTCGCAAAAATCATCGCGACCGATACCACCTTATGCCTATAATAACTCCAGCTTACCCATGCATGAATTCTAGTTACAATGTCTCTCAAAGCACTCTTCGCGTTATGACAGAGCAGTTCCAGTTTGGTAACAGTATCTTGCAGGTAATAGAGCAATCTTTTGCCTTGTTTCCTCAGAAAGTTAATCATGATGCTAAAAGTATATTTTTTTGATGCAGGAGATTGAATTAAATAAACAACACTGGAGCTCTTTATTTGAACAATATATGTTCTTCGAGGCCTATAAAAACTACCTTCAGGTTGATATAGTAGCTGGAGATGCAGAGGATTTATTGGCTTGGAAGGGTTGGGTGGAGTCGCGGTTCAGACAGCTGACCTTAAAGGTTGATACCGTTCTCTGTATCTATAGTGTGTCCAAAGTTTTTTGATAGAAAACAAATATTGAATGGTTCTCGTTTCTTTGAATTCAATACAGATAGAAAGAGACACAAATGGGATGTTAATGTGCCATCCCCAGCCAAATGAGTATATAGACACGTCTAGGCAGTTTCTGCATTGTGCCTTTTTCATGGGCTTGCAGAGGGCAGAAGGAGTTGGTGGTCAAGAATGTCAACAGTTTGATATACGTGGCACGGTTGATGAGTTCAGGCAAGAAGTAAACATGTATGTGTTTTGGAAACCTGGGATGGATGTGTTTGTTTCTCATGTTCGTAGACGACAGCTGCCACCTTTTGTTTTCCCAAATGGATATAGAAGGCCTCGGCAGTCAAGGAACCAAAATCAACAAGGTGGAAAATCTGGTGAAGATGGCACTGTTTCTAATCCCAGCTCTGTGGTGGAGAGGCATGCCAAGAGAAAGAACGACAATGAAATGATGGATGCGAGGCCAGAGAAACCTGAGAAGCGTGCATCTCTTAGTCCACAGAGTCTAGACATTGTTTCTCCTGAAAGTAGTGCTATCACTACTGGCTGGACCCCTCCTGTTTGCAACCTTAAAAGGCCACCTGGTGAGGAAATTGAGGCTGAAAATTTGAACAATGAGAGTAATGTACTTGCTCTGGAAGTAGATAGTATGGCTTTAGTTCAAGAATGCTCTGTTCCGGCTGAGCCTTTGAGAAAGTGTGTGACACCAGATTCTAGTGACGTGGCAGCATGTGGAAGTGGGCAAGAAGAAAACTTGGATCGCGATTTGATGTCTGTGTCGATCAGTGGCTCTGACTCCCAACTTCTTCCGAGGCTAATAGAGATGAAAAGTGTTGGTGATGAAGTTGAGAGGGAATCAAAGTCATTTAGTGGGACGAGGACGAGTGGAGAAATTGCTGATAGTGTTCAGCTGAGCCGTGATTACGAGGTATAGGTTTTTTGTATGTTTGAGGATTGGCAATGATTGAATGAACGTACTGGGCGTAGTGATGATGGGTTTTTACAGGGATTTGGGTTTCCTACTGCAAATTCAGATTCTTTTGTGGGGAAGGAAAACGTGTATTCTCAAAGTGGCATGTCAGAAGACCTTCAGGTTCTTAAGCTACCTCAGTAGTTGACATAAGTTAAATTCCTTAGAAAGATTTGCACATTTTCTTTAACTTCTAATAGTATGTGAGGATCAAATCAGTCAAGAAATATAGATGGAGCTAAGTTTGAATTTGATGGTAGTCTATTTCCGAAACTGTAGTAGCTCTTGCTGAGTTTAATGTTTCTGCTGTGTCTTCACTTGCCTTGTGTCATTTCTGATTTCTGCTGCATTCCGCCTGACTAGTGCATATATATGGTTGGCAGGTCCTGCACTGCAAAGCAACTCCGCTTGAAACTTGTTGAATTGATTTTTTCTGTCTTTCCTTCAATTTATGAGGAATTTAAACCTAACTAATGTTGTTGCTCGTAATCTTGTTTGTCTTTTAGTCAAGCTCTTTGGTCAGCAGCGGTAGGGAGAAGTCAGAAGACAGAGCTAGGTCAGAATCTTTGCAGAAGTCACAGATAAGGCAAAATCATTATGTCTTTATGTTATTGTTTTATTTTTTTTGGTTTCCTTGGTGCTTTTATAGCAGCACAGCAGGTTGAGCTTAAAGTCCACTGTGTGAACGTCCTTTAGGCTATTGACGTGATAACCAAGACTCATCAAGAAAGCGGGAAAATCAACTCAAAATGTTGCGGTGGACAGACGACAGAGTCCAAAACCTTTTGGTAAGCTAATTTTTATATGGAAAAAAAAAAGTACAAAAAAAAAGTAAAAAAATGACATTTGAAAAGTCCAAAAAAAGAGAAAAAGGAAAAAGATATAAGCAGGAATGTTGGCTGGATTTGTTTTGTTGGTGGTATTATGAGTGAGCTTGGAGGATTAAAGCTCATGGCGTCACGAGGTGGGACAATGATCATTGCTCATTGACGACATATGGTGAAAGGAAGTGATTTATAATGTGGAGAGAATGTTGAATGTGTTTTTCTTCTTTTTTTTATTCGGCTCTGCTTCAGACACTTCTTTATATACTTCAGATGTCTGGTCGTCCTCTTGAGGCTTTGACTTGAATCGTTGTGTTTTTTTCCTTTTTTCCGGCTTATGTATATAAGAATCTATGCCTCCATGTCACTCTATTTCTCGGTTAAGTTATGCTGTTTAAACTTAGTGTCCCTATGATCATGCATTAAACGTTTAAAATGAGATGTTTCTGATCTAATACCAAATGTTTAGCCTTGTATTATACCACTGCGTTATCTTCTCATTCTCTTAACACAAACGTAAGGTAACTAATAACCAAAAATCAAACACAAAAATTTTAAAAAGTCGCATTAGCCTCTTTCTTATGTTATTTGTTTGTCTTTTTCTGTCTTGTCCTTAAAATACAGGGATACTATGATAAAAACAAAATCTAGAGTTTTAAGATCCAACCATCTAGGATTTAGTGGGATTTGGTAGAGAAATGCTATACTTCGTCTTTGCCGAAAAATTTAGAGAAAGCTTTTACAGAAACTTTTGACTTGTTCGACTACTTATCTAACTACAATTGGCTCAGCAGATATAAACAAATGTTATATTCCATCTTTGCTGTATTTTCAATCCAAGCGAAGTATATATTAGTAGTTATAACAATAGAATATATATGTATTTCAAACATCATCAGGATCTCTCAAACTTTGTCGTTTATGTCTATATATGCATAAACAGCCGCAGCACATTAAACGACAAATAAATTTTCATAATATATAACAAACTCTACGCATATGGTTATTTTCCACGAAGGCTATCGGTACTCCGTAGTCGCCTAGTCGACTCGGTACTATATGTGGACCAATCAAGAACAAATAATTATGTCTAAATACATCATATACATACAAACACACGTGTATACATGATATCGCTTTTGCAAAGAGACACACACACACAAAAAAAAAACATTATATCACCAAAACGGGTAAGTTCTGGAGTAATCAATAAGATCGTGTGTTTAAACTTAAAGGCAGTAACTCTAACGTTGATACTACTTGTTAGTAATTATTTTTAACGTTGATATAGTCATTAGATGCAAGTAACCTTTCGTATTCGACATGTTACATGAACATATGTATATATATATTCATATACACGCCCGATATACACACACTAGATTGATATTTCCTACTATTTCATCCAAGCAGATCCAAAATACGATCATGGATTACACAAAACAAACCCAAAAATAAAACGAAAAGTAGGAAAATATATATACTACTACAAAGAGAAATTATAAAGTCAAAACAAGACTACGGAAGTTATCTATCATATATTTATTTCTTAGATATGATATTTTGTGTAACGAAAGTGACGTTCAATTAAATGTCTTAAACCTCCTGAGCCATCATCCATCTCTGCAACCTCAGCTGTCTATGGAACCTCTGTATAAACTCCTCCGCAGCTCTGTCCACGTGGCAGCTATCCATGGTTCCCGTACTGCTAGCTACGTCCGGAAACACGGCCGCTGCCACGTGTCGGTCCCAGACGGAATCTCGAACCTTAGGGAGTGTGTTATATCGGATATACGCGTGGCGCTGGCGCTTGTTGATAAGAGGTTTGCGGGACCCGCTACGCCGTCCGTTGCTGACGTGGCACCCGGTGGTTGTAGAAGCGTAGGAACGTCTCGGTGGGGTGCTGCTGCAGCTGAACTCGTACTCCAGCTGGATCGGGACAGGGGAGATGAAAGAGGATCGGACGTCATGGTGGTCGGAAGGACGACAAGTGATGCGTGAGTGGGAAGTGGTTACGGCGTCGTTTAAGGATTTGCGTAGGATCTTGCCACGTTTGGCGAGTAATTGAGGATCGAGGGTTGTGAGGAGTTTGTGACGTGAGGCGTCAGAGACCTTCTGGATGGTAAAGAGGATTAGCTTCGCGAGGCTTGTGAGCTTCTTGGTGGTGACTGTTGAACAAACCTCCATGTCGTGAGTTGTTTGCATATGTTGTGAGAGAAAATGAGAAAGTGAGAGAGAGAGAGGGTTTGGCTTAGGGTTGGAGAGGGAAGAGATTTAAAGGAGAATAAAGTGGGATTAATGAAGAAACTGATGATGGTCTTTTTATAACGGAAACATTATATTTATTCCGCTAGCCATAGGAGTTATTTCAAGGTATAGGAAAAAAATGGAGTCGATGGGTCCAAATAGTTATTATCTCAACCGTTTTAAAACATTCTGGACTATATTAAAGTGCCACGTTTCGCGAGTATTTGTTATGTCAAAGAAAACATATGAAAATTGATTTTAAATAATAAACGTAGAAATGAGTCAAATGACTATTAAGTCTATTATTAACTCGTTGGATAGGTGTAACTTGCTGGTCCATTGGAGCAAATATCTTGGTAAATACAGATACTGCAGATTGATCTAGCCATCAGCAAAAGCGATTTCGATTACTTGGAAAATAAATTTACACTAAAATGAAAACAATATTTAAGTAGTGTAATGATAACAGCTGCATTATACAAATCTTATTTGAGCCGTGTCTGTCTTTATAGATTTTAATACTACTTGGTTACCTTTTCTTTTCCTATGTCTTTACTTTAATTAAATTTCTTTGTCAGGTAGAAAAATGAAAGAAATGAGAGATATGTTAAACTAACTCTTTTGTTTGAAATGTAATTGTATAGTCTCTCTAAGTTGTTCGCATATGCGAAAAGTGTAATGCGGGTGGGGATCCATTGGTCTTATATTGTTTGATTTTTCTATCGGAAAAAGTTGATTTTGATTGCTTTATCGAAAGAGTTAAAATCTTATCGAGAGATTATTTAATTAATATTCTTTGTGGAAAAGAAAATCATGAACTGTTTTCTTCCAAACTTAGATGTCTCGGGCTCCCACGTTTCGTATAGATACTTCGACGGTCGACACTGTTTTATACTCCTTGCGATATTTTCGTTACAGAATTTCTGATTTTTTTTTTTTAATAGTTCATGAAATTTTGATCAACGAAGATTATGAAGGATTTAGAACTTCACGAACTATGGATATAATTTCGAAAATATGAACTTGCCAATACTGTACAGTAATTAATAAATAGTTTTAAAAAAATAAGTTTATGTTCTACAAGAATCAAGTATAAATCTTTTAGCAGATGAATAATAATGACACTTTTACATGACCGGATGTGTTAATTATGTAAATAGTGTATTTTGTTGACTCTTACCAATAGACCTCGCGTAAAGTCGAAGATGTAACTTTTTCGTTTCTTTTCACTTTCCCATGAAATTACTTGTTCGGATTCCAGTGTTGTATAATGGAGTATCAAAATATTATTTATCATCATATTTTTGTGTAATGACGAGATAATTATCACGCCTAGAAGCAGAGTCAATGAGCTGGAGATATAGAAATGACATTATCCGACCTAAAATTAGGCCTAGATATTGTAAATATTCAGGCATTGTTGAGCAATGAGTGCTTAATAATTTGCACAAACAAAAATGTCATGATTAGTTTTTACAATTTCTTCCTCTTTCTGAATAGAATAATGCATTTTAAGGTTTAGGCAATTGATGGGTTGGCTACGACGGATATGTTCAAATGAAAGAAAATGGGTCCTACTGTAAGGAAAAAAAAACAAAGTAAGAGATCCCTTTTTTACATTTTCCAATTCGACACCTTCTCAAGCAAGGCTTATGAATATTTTAAGAGATGAATGATATTTACCTTTATATTTTGTTGCAAGTTGTTTATTATAACAGGACAAACTTTTCTCATGGGTGTAAGCTCTTGCTTCTTAACAGATCCAACTCTAGTACGTTTGTGTTGCTTCATAATTGTGTTAGTAATCCATTTCGCCTCGTGTCCTAATTTTCCTTGTAATTTATCTTTCAGATATGTAGATCATGTATAAGATTTCATAATCCGTTCTTCCTCTCTTATACTAGTTTTTATGTTTCAGTATCAGCAGAATAAGGTGTTCTCATCCTTACTTAAGACATTAAGCATAATATCAAAGTTGTTTAGGAACTAATCTCAAAGATTACCAATCTAGTTTTGAAGACTTTGGTAGGTCAAGATATTTCAATGGTTATATTTTATTAAGGACTGTTTGGTAGTGTTTAAAGAAAAAGGTAATATAAATATCTCATAACTAAGTAGTTTAATTCAAAGTGAAAACCTAATACTTGACTTTGAATTTTTGTTAGAAGTTAAAACATCTTCACACATCAAAACAACGGTGTAGTACTACTGGTCTCTATTAAAACACCAAAACAGTAACCGGTGCTTACGCAACACTAATTCATATCGAGTTATTTAAGTGAAATGAAAAATAACCTAAGTAAACACATAATCAGCGGTTGGTGATGAGTTCATCACTTCATATGCACACCGGATAATACGCAAATTTATTGAATGATCCAGAAGCACTTCCGGTGGCCAACATTATCCTTGATATTTTAATTAACAAAAGATTGGTTATAATTTCACTTTGAGTTTATTTATTTGTACGGTTGCTGTAGACTTTGGGTTAGCTAATGATGACTAAAACGATATAGGATCCCTACTTTGTTACTATAGTTTATATGTCTCGCAATTTCTATATTAGTGGAGTATCTTTGCTGTGTCGGATAGTGGACTGAAAAGTTTTAGTTTGGAAAGAAATAGAAATTACAATACAAATACAAACAACAATTACTTTTCATTAATTTATTGGTCTAACGAAACAGAAGAATATGTTCTTTTTGAAAAAACCAAAATGGGCATAGACATGAATTTCGTGCTATAAAACTATAAGCCTTCACTTATTGGTTTTACAAAGATCTTAGTTTTGGGCTTTTAAGTTTGTTGGGCTGTATTTGGTTTGTCAAAGATTTTAGGGTAAAATCGTACTTGTACTCTCCACCACTCGCTTAACTTTGAGCATAAATAGCTTCTTGTTACCAAACTCCACGCTAAAACATTGCACCGAAGCAAATATACTAATCACCAAAGTCGTCGGTCAAATGGAATCACAAGCGGTGGCGTCTGAGTGGGAGGGAAAGCACGTGGCCCAAGTCAACGGCGTCACGGCGGGGCAAGCATGGTCGGTTGTTTCGGACTTCTGCAACGTCCACGAGTGGTTCCCATCTGTCGCCACGTGTCACCGAGTCCAAGGAACCGATGGTCAGCCGGGTCTGATCCGCCACTGTGCAGCCGTCAAAACCGAGGAAGAGGAAACCAAGTGGGCTTTAGAGCGTCTGGTCGAGATCGATCCAATCAAACGGTGTTTGAGCTATGAGATCCTCGAGAACAACGTGGGGTTCAAATCTTACGTGTCGACGGTCAAAGTAATGCCAGTGGACGGTGGAGATGAAGCGGACGGTGGAACAAGCTGTCGAATCGAGTGGTCGTTTGTGTCGGATCCTGTTGATGGTTGGAAGAAGGAAGACCTTGAAGCCTACGTGGAGTCTTGTCTTAAACACATGGCCACTAAAATGGAAAAGAATCTGTAAAAAAAAATTTCCCTTGGTTCAAATGTGAAAGCTCTTTGTGTTTTTGTCACCGTGAAAATCTGACTGGTGGGTTTCAAGTTTAAAATAAAATAATAAATGCATGATGTTTGGACCGTTTGGTGCGTCTATGATTCTTTGGAACTTCATTTTTTCTGGATTTTGAGTTTTTTTTTTTCATATAAATACAGAAAATGTCATATTTCTTTGATTGTCAGTTTACATTTTCTGTTGATAATACATTTTGCTTGATTTCTTTCCACTACAGCTGACTTTTGAACAATGAGAAAAAAAACAAATATGTACATTAAAAAAATATTCTAAGAGAATATTAACCACACGAACATATTCTGAAAGGATATAATCATATAAACGACAGAAAAAATTCTCTTTAAAAATTGTAATGGAAACAAGAGCATTAAGTACAAGCCTTTATGAAAAGAAGAAGTAGCATTAAAGAATTTATGAGTCTCGGAAATGGATTCATCGGCTACGTGGTGGAAATCGCCATACGTCAGTGATTCTTCCTAGTTGGGTTTAGTGTTTTTGACATTTGCTTGGCCCATCTATCGTAGTAATATAAAAACCATATTTCAGCAAGGGTTGCATACTTGGATGGTTCTACATTGTTGGTACAGAATAAACTTGCAACTAGCACATATTCTCATCCTAAGTTTTCATTATTTTGTCTTAATGTTGGTGACTGCGAGGAAAGTACACCAAAAAGTGAATTACTATTACTAGCATTTAGCCATTTGGTTACAAAACTACCGACAAATATCGGAATTACAATTGATGTTTTTCTTCCTTCTTGAATACAACTGATATTAATTGTTAACCTGGATGGGATTTCTAGTTTCTTTTTTATTGGAAACCTGATTTTAGACTTTTATGAGAAAATGAGTTTGAAAGGCAAGAGTGAAAAAAATTGGTGTAACAATTTGGCAGTTCAACAAGTGTTTATCAGTCACATTGTTAAGTTTTGCGGAATCAATATTTAAATAAATCCTTTCAAATATAGAGATGATAGTCATTTTCCGGCGGAGTACTATATAACTAAATACAAATTAACTAAAAGAGTTAAACGAGTGTTTATAAATATATCTCTGGAAAAAAAAGGGTCTCTGTGTTTTGATAATTAACGAAAAACTTGAAAATTTTATCAGATAAAAGACCAGTTGAGGAACATGAAGCAAATACAGTGTGGATCTTCTTCGTCGTTCAATACTTTCCACGCAACAGCCTTCTCATACGTTACTGCTCTTCCCATGCTCGACACGCATATTCCTCCATCAATACACATAAACCCCTGAAAATATATTTTATTAATTATGACACCGTTACACATTTTTCGAAACTTAACCTAGTTACATTAAATGCATAAATTCGGTTTATCGTACCTGTTGCATGATCTGAGGGAACTCGGAGCATAACGTCTTCTTCCCGTTGTTTTCGAATATCTTCTCGAGAGTGATATCTTGAAGTGCCACCAACGTCGTCTCTAGCATATCTAAACCGGCCTGGTTCGCAAACGTGAATACCGACGGTAAGGCCTGCAATAATCAAACCAGTCCACTTTCCTCGTTAGCAAATCTTATAATTTTTAAAATTTAAATCATGCATAAGTATAACCGACATGTTCAAAATGTAGCTAGTAAGAGAAAAATGACCTTGATTGAACAACACATGACGGCGTCAGGATGGTGCCAAAGAGACTTGAGAAGATCGGTTCCATTAGGTTTAAGTAGCTCAACGCCAAGGTAACATCTATAGGAATGAGAAATCCAACGAGCGAGCGTGTGAGCTTCTGGTGACGCGGGTGGAGGACGAAGACCGCCGCTTAGCTGATGAGAAGAAGGAGAGAGAGCAAGCGCGACACGTTGGACCGACGCGATCACACTTCTCACGTATTGTCTAGCCATTGAGGCTACATTCTCTTGCATGTGCATCTCAAAAGCTAGCTGAAACGCTATTGTCATTACTGATTTTGTGTTTCCTCTGCTTCCGCATGACTCTCCGGCTGTTCTGCTCCCCACGTCTAGAGCCGATGCTAGGTCTAGCGTTCGGTTAGGACTTAACCCCTCCTAAAAACAATTTATTATTATTATTATTATTATTATTTTGATTTGAGTGAAATTTTTATAGTAGTTCTAATATAAATTGAACGTACTGATTTGGAATCAAGGGGAATGATGCGGAAGCCGGAAGGAATGATTGGAGCATCATCAGAGAAAGAGGCGTCAATTGGTGCAAAGATAAGCTCTGCGCACGATTCAACTGCGTTCTCATCCACACCACTGCACATCTAAATCATCACACCATACAAATTATATAAGAATAATTTAGGTCTCAAATATTAGTTTGGAATAGTAATTTTCCTTGGATGTATAATTTTTTCAGTAAACACAAGGAAGATATCAGCAGGCATCTTACTTGCAAAAGGAAGATATCAGCAGGCATCATCATATCTTCTTGGTAATGCCCCAAGCTCTCCAGCTTAATCACTTCCATGAACTGCCAAAAACAGAGAAGAAAAAGGGAATAAAGTTTTGTTTTTTCCTAAATAAAAAGTTAAACGTAATTATAATATCGATTTGATTTTGATAGATTCCTTAGTACACTTACTTCTTCATTCTCTATAGTGTGAGCTAGAGGAAGAATGACTTGACCACCAAAGCTCCCTGGGCGAGGGATTGGTAAGCTACAAGGACCTGCTTTGATGGCTGCAGCGGAATACGCATCAATGCTATTATCGGCCCATTCTTGCCTATGTTCCCTCAAGAACCGCAGAAGAATCGAGGGGGGAACATTCTGCACAAACAAAAATTATCCTTAATGATGGATAAAAAAGAGGAAAAATTGAGAATCTCAATCATTTGAGATTTGATGAGCTTAATTACTTGTAATAACATGGAAGCTTTGGCACATAGAACCGCGCTAGGCATGGAAGTGAAGCCATTGGAAAATGGGAGACTTGAAGTTATCATCATCTTTGTGGGAGAGTTGTTCACAAGAAGAGTAACATCGTCGATACCATCGCTCTCTAGCATCGACCACCCTTCATCGCTGAACCCATTGACTGCTTCGTTGAATCCTCTGAGATATATTATAAGAAACAATTTAGGTTTTATATGAAAGGTTTTTAAGTGTTTTTGAAGGTGAAGTGTGAGAAGCTTGTATAGTTGAATTACCTGCTAAGTCTTTGGCTAAGTGCTCTAAGAGCAGCTGGTCTTCTTCCCCAACCACTTACGTTAGGTTGTGAAATCTCTTGAGATATTTGTCTCAAATAGCGTAGAGCCTGTAAATAGCACAAAGACACCATAATAAATTTCTTACACATCCTTTTTCTTAAGAACAATGTTGCGATCATTTCAGACACTATGTGATATGTGAATCTTACTGCCATGGTGGTTCTTTGGGCGAGCAACGTTGAAGACTCATAAAGAGAACGAAGAACTTCTGGCACACTCCATGGCTACAAAAAAAAATTTAACCACCAAGCTTATTGAAATATTATTGGAAACCAAAAAACTATATAAAGAAAGGAAATGAGATTTGTGGTATTTTAGGAAAAATCAAGTTTTCATGGTATTTTAGGAAAATAAAACTAGCAATGGTAATTTTGGAACAAAAACTTATTTTGTGGTATTTTAGTAAAACACATATTTTATGGTATTTTCGGAAAATAAAATTTGGGAACAAAACTTATTTTGTGGTATTTTTGAGAATTGCCAAAAAAATGAACTTTAGAAACAGAGGAAACACTTCGCTTTCAGAACCTAGGTTTCTTGTGTAAGAAGAAACAAGTTTTTTTATGAGGAAACTGAAGAAATGATAAAAAATAGGAAAGGCTTTGTACCTCAAGATCGAAATGATCGACAATGTGAAGAATGGATCCACCTCCTTCACATGGTCTAATGAGATAGCCACTTGGTAAAATCTCTGCTCTAACGAAATGAGGAGACGGAGGCATACTTGGACCATTTTGTGTATTGTTCAACGAACGTTCGCATATCTGCATCGATTAGTACAATATCATCCATTGATCGAAAAAGAGAAACCAAATATCATGAGAATAACTGAATAAGTAAGGATGATTTTATAAGTATATATACCACAAGGCTTCCGTCTTCCATTACTGATGTGTAACGCAGCATCCAGAAATCACGAGCTGGTGCCAGTGTTGTCGGTGCATAAAGCTTTCATAATAAAAAGAAAGAATATGATTCAATTTTAGCTTTGTTCTGATTCGAATTGTTTGGTTTGTGTTTGAATATGATTCTTTAGTACCTGCAAGTAAATTAGCTCGAGGGTTCCACCATTTGCAGTGGACAGGACGTTAACGATATCGAGAGATCTACAATCACGCAACCAACTAGGCCGATCCTTAAGGATCTCCGCGACCTAAGGGAAAAAAAAAAGAATTGTGATTTATGTTCTTGGTTGATTGATGAGGACGTAACAAAATCTTAGAAAGAAGTGGATAACACTCACTCTTGTGGGATCAAGACCCACGAGACCGCAAGCACGAGCTGCGATTCCCGTGCATCCATGAGAAATAGCAACGATTCCAATGGAATCCGGACCAGGCTGCAAAATTCATTAGTCAGTAACAATATTGAAGTACAAGAAGACAAGCTAGCAAGAGATGACTTATGTGAAGTACCTTCATCCCAGGCATTTGGACCCACTCGACGGCGGTTCCAGTTGCCTTTGAAATGAACTCTGTTAAAGTTTCATCCGCAATGGACAATAGTCTGAAGAAACACACAAAGAGATTATATACATCTGCAGCGAATTAGTATCCACCATTGAAAGTTTGGTTTTAGCTTACCCAGCAGGGCTAGCGTCACGAGGCTGGTGTTGAGGGGTCAAGTGGTGCTGACCACTCGTCACCACTGACTCACAGCTCGTATCCGTGGTCGCCAAGTTCCCTTGCTATTATTCCCCAATCACAAGAAAAACCGAGAGAGACGATCAATTACATAACTTATAGGTCACGTTTAGGTCAAAGAATTAAAAGATGGATTAATATGCATACGTTTTGAGGATGTTGGCGAAAATAGCTGTTCTCGTAAACCAAGTGAGACACTTGCTTTTGTAACCGGTCATTCTCTTCCATCAGAAGCTTGTTCATAGCCGTTAGCTTCCGATTCACAGCTTGAAGCCGTGAAGCCTCTTTCCGCTGTTTCTCTCTACACCTGCATACTCACAATACCAACAAGAGTCAGAAAAAGACTCATCGACTAGAGAGTTTCTTGGCTCTCAAGAAACGACGAAAAAAGAAGAATGAATCACCTGCGGTTCTGGAACCAGACTTTGATCTGTTTAGGCTCGATGTTGGAGAGGATAGGACATTCGCGGATTAGCTGTTGACGGCGCATAGAGCTCGGTTTAGGGCAATCATTGTAGAGTCTCTCCAAAGCTTCAACTTGTTCAGGAGTGTACCTCACGTACTTCCCGTTGTCAATATTGTGACTGTTATTGCTCCCTCCTCCCATCTTTGATCCTCTTTCGATCTCTCTATTTATACCTTCAATTATTACAACGAGAATTATTTCTTCAACACAACCCACAATATTGTGTGTGATTTCTTTTGGTGTGATTCAAAGAGCTTTCGTGATATTCTTAAAACTTAAAAAGATGTAATTAATTAATATTTTGACACTTGACGATTCTTGAAAAATCTCAATGATCAAAGACAGATCTTGTTTGAGCTGATTATCCTATGAAAAATATAGAAATGGAAGCAGGCTATGAGTTTATTATGATTCATGTCTCTTAGTATTATAAGCATGACCTCAAGGAATAATCCATATATAATCTATAAAACTTCAACGACAGTACAACTTTTTCTGCATATTCCATTGGAACCTAACAAAGATCCAAACTTTTTTTTATCTTTAAGGAAAGAAAAAAAAAGAGAGAGAGAGAAGGATTCTTAGATACCGTAGAATTGTTACTGATCAACCCAATCTCCGGAAGCAAAGAAAGACAAAGAAGTTTCTTGTTCTTGCTGGAAATTCTTTCAGAAAATCATCCGAGAACAAAATTTTCTCTCTCTAAAAGTTCCAAAGCCCTCTTTTTCTTTCTCGATATCTCTCTATGAACAATGGATGAGTAACTTCCTTCGGAAAAACCGGAGAAGCATGCTTTACAATGGGAACTAGAAGATTCAAACTTCAGACTCAGCTACAGTTCAACCACTTTCTTTCCTCACTCTTTCTCTCTTTATCTCTCTCTAGATCGATCCTCAACGTGAAGAGTCAAAGATTTGTGAAACTTGTATATAACAATTTGTAGTGGGAAGAGAAAGAGAGAGAGAGAAAGAAAATCTTTTGTTTATGGGTGGGTGTGCTTTTTATCTTTATTTTAATTTATGGAATTAATCAATAGAAATGTGTGTATGAAAAATAAGAGAAGACATGTGTGTCGGGCTGTGTTGAAAAAGAGAGAAGTGAGTACCCTTAATACCAGACAACCACCACTTCTCACTTTTTCCTTTCTTTTTATATTTTTGATTTTCTATTTTGAAGTGTTTCTGTTCCTTTTTCTGCCAGTTCGTTTGGCCTTCCTTTCAAATACACTGGAAAAAACACACACACACACAAAATTGTTTCACCAGTATTGCCTAAAATACGTCACATCATCATCATAAGTACACAAAACAAGTATTAGATTCAAAACCTTAATCTCATTATTTTCAGTATGGTCATGGCAATGACGAATTGGGTTCGCCTCTTAAGACTTCTTGTGTTATTTTACTCCGATGGATGATATTGTTAGGTTATGTACATTGCTTTTATTCTAAAACTATGTTTTCACATTTTACAAAAATCCCACATGACCATCTAATTAAACGAAGTTATTTTCATTAAATCGGTGAAAATCGATTTGTATCAGTTTTTCAAAACTTAATTGATAAATGATTGAAGTTATTGACATGTGTTTTGAATTTTTGATAGATCGTATTTGTATCAATGTATGGACTGATTTACAAATTACAACTCCATATATATAATATTCGGCTTACAAGTTACAACTTTGGTACGAAGAAAACAATGCATGCGTAAACGTACCAGTGTAATGCATTTTTGTTTGTACTATATAAAAAATAACGTAAAGTAGACTAAACTAAGAAAGATACCTTATAATAAATAAAATTCAGATGGTAGTTGAAGAAAGGACAGAATGATGATAAAGTTGCATGCGTCCTTGATTTCTTGTAACGCAGATAAAATCCCATGTAGTCATCATCATTAATATTATCGTCAATCATCATTCCTGATATAAACTTAGAAATGTTCATAATATGATCATTGTTATAAATGTCATATGGCTCACATTTATAATGAAATTTTATAACCAGATGAGACATGCATGCAAATTTAAACTAAATTGTCCCCTGTGATAAGGCACACTATATTCAAGCCCATGCACGGTTTTCTTACATTACTCATTAATTATTTCACATCCTCGATTCCAAATTTTGAGGATATATTCTGCATAAGGATACACAGCTGTTATTTTCATGATAGGGTTGTATAAACTCAAATGTTTATAACATAGCAGAAAAAACTCTTATCTGTTGTTATTATAATTTTCTAGAAATAGACATTATTTGTCATATTACAAATTAAATGATTTTCCACACGAATTGATTTAAGTAGAATTTAGAAAGAGACATATATTCAAAGGGGAACCATATGTGATGATGATCAGGATGTACTAGTCTCTGGGAATGTATCCTTCTATCGTTTTAGTAGGCCACTTAAATTTCATTACTATGTCATTTGGGCGATACCAATTATCTCATGATGTGATATCCTTTTGATTCCTTCTGTTTATATTCATCAAAAACCCTATTCGACACTCGACAGCTAAACTATCCTAGATAAATGAATAGGATAACAAAAACAAATCATTCTGAACTATCAAAAAGTATATTTATATATAGGAATAAAGCACTAAGTTTTTTTTGGGGTTAAATAATAGTATATCTATATTTATCAATGCAATAATGTGACATTAAAGCACCAAGTTAGTTGTCACTCATCATAATTTCTCTAATGGGGACTTCTTTTTATCTTCGATTGGCATGTGATTATATGTCAACGGTGCTAAAGGACCGTTAGCTTTCTATAAAGAAAACACAACGGGCATATGTATGTATACATATGTATTTGTATTATATATTTCTAAGCAGTTATAATTAAGAATGTTGTTTTAGAAAACCCCTTTCTTAAAGCTTATAGAAAAAAAGTGGACCCTCAAATAATGAAGTGTATGCATAGGAGTATAAAGCAAGCAAAGTCCAAAGTTGCCACTAAGTATTTTTTTTATTTCATTTGTTTTGTTAGCGATTACCACATTACTGATGACATGTCTATGAGAGAATGATCTTATATCGAACCTCTGCCAGTTTTACAATGTGTAAATGTTTTTCTTCGTTTGACATATCAAATGTATGCGCGCGTTCGTTCTTTAGCAAAAAAAGTGTATGTATGCATTTGTTTCTTAATTAGATCAGGCGAGTCTACTTGAAAACGCCAAGTACATAAGAAACTAATGTAGATATCCTAGCGTCATAATTAATTTTATGAGTACTAAGTTTATACCGATTAGTTATGTTTGCGGGACATATATGAGCTTATTTTGCCAATTGTAACCATACGTCTATAGCTTATAAATATGACGTATTCATACTTCTTGCGGTACTACAATCCTATAAATATGACGTGGAAATTTGTATAAAGAGTATATAATATATATACTTCTTAGGAAAAAAAGACAGAACAAAATTGTATGGATTTTAGAGAATTTAAATATATTAAGCTATCCAAAGGAGGAGTAATATGAAAAAGGTGAAAATGAGAATAATAATTAATCAGAATGTAACTTTTTGAGTGGGGGAAGATTAAAACAAAATTTATCGAAAGGATGAGTAAATTGAAAGCGTTACCCACATAGGAATTAAAGGAAATCAACTTTTGTTTTATGGTATCATTTTGTTTTCAAGATTAAGGCAAAGGGTCAATGCATCCCACCTGATTTGAACTTTCACAGGTCAATGCTAAGTCACCTCAACTATCACTTCTTTCATATTCACTTTCCTTTTTATTTTACGTAAGAAATATTTGAATCTGTTTTTATTTTTGTTTTGTTTTGATGACCATGTTGTTTTGACGGTTGGCGATAAGAGCGCACACTCGGTTCTTTCGTTTGGTTTGATTCAGGTAATCAGGTTATTTTGATTTTAGATTGTGAGGTTTGGAGAATTAATATTTTGGTTTTGTTAGTTTGAGTGATTTTATTTGGTTTCCTAGATTTCGGATTTGTTCAGACTTGATATGGGTAATTTTGCATGAAAGAATTTGAAATTGATTCGATTTCGGATTTGAAAATGTTGTTCGGTTCAGAAACAATTTGATTCAGTATATAAAATTTTCTCAACCCTAATTGGCGAAAATAAAAAAGAACATCAACTTAATAAAGACGGTAATAATGGCAGACCAGGTTTGGTGGGTTTGTTTCTTTAACGAATCCAAGGTTAGATAAAAAAGTGAATTTACTACCCCATATCAAACTAGTTAACCACATGATCCTCATTTGCTACTACTTAATTTGTATTCTTACGTAACGTACGTATTATATTTTGCCCTATATTAGAAATGTTTTTTTTTTCCTATATTAGAAATGTTATTACCATGGAACTGGTTTATAATTTATATCTATTCTAATACAACAATTGTTTCGTTGGTAAATGAATAAGAATGGAAATATTGTTTTCTGCATACATTCTCTCCATGCGATTTGAAAGAGAAAGTTATAATACTTACTTAGAAATGCTAGAAACAACTTTATTTATGTAACTTAAGTATAATTCATAATAGCATCATTAGTTCTGAAATGGTCACAAACAATTATTCTTAAATGTCTTATTTTGGAACATGATCGTTGTATATTGAAAAGCTTTTTAGCAATCACCTAACTAGTTTAGATGAGGCATGACAAACATGAGCTGTGTGGGGTGGGGAATCTTAAAATAACAAAGGACGGTAGAATGAAATTGAAATCCGAAAGAGTTGTACCAACTTCTTACTTGAACATATAAATAAAAATAATTAGGGTTCGTTGATAGGCTCTAACCTTATTGATACTCTGAGGCCTAGCCTCCCAGGATCGAAATTTCATGAGAAAACTAAAAATCGCGTATTACTGACTTTTTTTTTTTTAACATCCTCGCGTATTACTGACTTTAGTATTATTCCAATGCAACAAAATAAAACTAGCAAACTGTATGTTATTGTTACCCATAGAAAGAACACGAGCGCGTGAGAAAAGTACACGTGTCTCATATTTCGGCGTGACGAAGCTGCTAAAGAACTGGCTCCAGCAGACACATTCCTTTCGAAAACCGTGCCGTCCATTTCCTCCGTCACCGTAACGGATTATTTAATAATGACGTGTTTTTAGTTCAATTCCATTTCTATATGAGGTAACTAGGTAAGTTGATGACAATTGTCACGGTAATGTTTTCAACACGTTGGATCGCGATCACAATTTTTGATATTTATAGTGGTGTTTTCTTAACCATTTTATTTTATTAGTTTGTGTTTGTGTAATCGTTGCATACTTATACATTTGATCCCAAAAATCATACTTACTTGATCTACTTGTTCTGAAACTTATTTGACTGTCATTTTTTTCTCTTTAATATTCTGTCATTAACTGGCATACAAAATATAGGGCTACCAAAAGTTATTTCAACATATGCAGAATACCTAAAAGTACTAAATTGTCCAGAGTCCAGACAGGCACACAGATAGAAAACATTAGAGTTTCTTAAGAAAAATGAAAAAAGAAGCCGTGAAACTAAAGATAAGAAATAAATTTATTATTTATTCCTTATAGTCATATGTAAATTTTATCCCGAAAACATTAACAGAAACAGAAAGTTATAAGAAATCAAATAAAAAGCCACGCCAAGGCGCACAAAGAATTAAAGCAGTGCACAGCGTGGGCCGACTAACGAAGTGGCGGGACCTACTTTGAGCTGAGATCGAGGCTAAACGGGCCACTACGGCCCAGTTCTGAATATTATAATTTCTTTATTTTTTTATACAATTATGTATGCTGTAGTCTGTAATTAGTGGGTGATTTCCATATCCTTTTATTTTATTTATCGATTAAAGAAAGTTTATGGAGAATATTCGGCGGCCGCACTTTTATGCCAAACCAAATCTCTTTCTTTAACAAAGGTGGATCCCTAACAGTATTAAATTTTAGCCGATTTTGCTAAAAAGGCAATATCTGTATTTGCAGACTGATTTAGTTTCACTTAAATAGACGTACACCAAAGTTGCACACAAACAAAAAATAGACGTACACCAATAACAAGATTATAAATAATTTATTTCAGGCAATATCTGTATCTTGCTGTAACCTTCAACTTTTCATTATTTTTTCGTTGCCGGTTAAAAGAAAATAATACTGAAATTTATCTGTCTCTTGTCAAATAAATGAAAAAAAAAACGATTAAAACTGTTACAAGGATCAAATGATGGGCTTATGTTTTATTATGTTTACAGTGGGCCTCTTTTCAAACTTGATTCTTTTGTTAATTTGGGCTTTTAATTAATTTTATAAAAAACATGTTTGTCTAGTTAAAGGTTCAATGCTATTTTTTTTTGTCCAAACAATTTAGGAACATTTTGGTCCAAACAATGATCATGGGTATTTTTTTGGTAATACATAGTTATGAAATTTAGGTCCATTGTGCTTTGATTTTCCTAAAACATAGTGTGCTACTGGTTAACACTTGAAAACTACCATCATTAGGACTAAACAATGTCCTATTTAGGTTTTGTTCTTACAATGGATCAAAGGCGGATCTACGTGAGAGGAAGGGGATTCAGTTGACACCCCTTAAATAATAAATATTTCATTTGTTAGATTATCCATTAAGTAATTCACAGCGTAGTTGGCTAATAATTTCCTCTCTTTGACACCCCTAATCCTCGTTCAAGTCTCCTCTCACACCTATAATATTTTGACTCCACAACTAAAGCATAATATATTCCATGCTCGAGACAATTACAAAAAAAAAGTATAGCCGAAAAGGCTGCAAAATATTTTGGTTATGATGAAGTAAGTCTAGTAAATACATGAGTCTGATTGAAATGTATCATTTGGCCTATTGAATACTGTAATAATCTCCACGGTAAACACAGAATTACATCATACCAAATGTTAATTATATAACTTGTAGAGATCGATGTTGAAGTACATAAAAGTTAATATTTTGTTTTGGGGATTCACCATTTCACCTCCCCTTGTTTTTAAGCAAATGTCTATAGAGATATTTCGTTGGTTGTGATTTTATAATATAAAAAAATGAAAAAAAGGGAAGAGTAATACTGAATAGTCAAAGTTCCTCTGTTTTAGCTGTCCTCTGTCTCGTTCTCATCTCACATGAACCATAACTTTCTCTATCATCACTCTCTCCTTTACACAACCCCAAAAATAGACCTCTCCTTCTCTTTCTCCTCCGTTACATTCTTCGCTCACCCCCCCCAAAGGCTCTCACTTTTTTTCATTTATTTACACTAATAACCTTCTCCGTTTTCCCCCAAATGGAACAACTTACTCCGGAGCTCTTCCTCGTCGCCGGTAACCCTGACTCTTTCGTAGTCGACGACCTCCTTGACTTTTCTAACGACAACGGCCTACCCGACGACGGGTTTGACACTCCTCCTGATTCCTCCGCCGTCCCCGTCGACGAACCCGTCGACAGCTCCAACTCCTCCTCGCTTTACGCCGACGGGACTGGGTTTTCCGACGACCTCTGTGTTCCGGTAATTTAAAGGCCTCACCTTTACCATGTTGATTTGTTAATTCTGGAAAGAAAAAATCATTAATTTGTAAAATAGGCCATTCTAATTCATTATGTTTCATGATCTTCTGATGCCAATTTCATAAATATGAAGATTTTTAGTGTCTTTTCAGGTTTATAGCTGCTTAATAATTAATTAGCACTTGGGAGTAATTTTGAAGTTTGAATTAATAAATAATAACACATTTTTTCTTTCTTTTTGTGGTTATCACTTCACTTATCAGTGTGAGCATTTAGCTGAATTAGAATGGCTCTCGAATTTCGTTGAAGAAGAATCCTTCTCTAAAGAAGACCAAGACAAGCTTCACTTATTGTCCGGCTCAACCAAACCCCAATTAACACACCAAATTAAACCCGAACCCGAACCCGAGCCAGAATTGGATCAAATCTTCCTTCCCTCCGACACCGAAGACTCAAATGTTGCCGTTCCGGCCAAAGCGCGAAGCAAAAGATCACGCTCTGCAGTCTCCACGTGGGCTTCCCGTCTTTTGGCAATCGCCGGCTCCGACGAGACCGGCCTGAAGAAGAAACAGCTCAAAATTAAAGAGCACGACATCGCCGGGGAAGTCGACGGAGAAGGCGGAGAAAACGGAGGAGGAAGACAGTGTCAGCACTGCGCGACGGAGAAGACGCCGCAGTGGCGTACGGGACCGATGGGTCCGAAGACGCTGTGCAACGCGTGCGGAGTGAGGTACAAATCAGGAAGGCTTGTGCCGGAGTATAGGCCGGCGTCTAGTCCGACGTTCGTGATGGCGAGACACTCGAATTCTCACCGGAAAGTGATGGAGCTCCGGCGGCAGAAGGAGATGCGAGATGAGCATTTGCTGAGTCAGCTTCGGTGTGAGAATCTCCTGGAGGATATCAGATCCAACGGTGACGATTATCTAATCCATAATAATAATAACCACGTGGCTCCTGAATTTAGACACTTAATCTAACCTTCCTATTTCCACGTCGGCTTGTTCTTTATGGGTTTTTTATTTTCGTTTTTTTGTTTTAACAGCTTTAGTTGTTTTCATTTTCCCGCAGACTACTACTGATATTTAATAACTTTTTTTTTTTTAACTTTCGCAAAATTTGAAATAGAAAACTTTATAAAATTAATCAATCGTAGGCAGGGTAGAAACACGTCTACAATCCATCTTATATTATGATGCAAGTATCGATCTGTAACTTTTTTCTGGTTTTAAATTAATAGTCATGAAAATAATTGAACCAAGCAGAATCCAAAATGAATACATCCAAATAGTTGTTACCCCTTTTTCTACCGTTGTTATTTTGTAAGTTGTAAGGACGATCCAAAATTTCGATACAAATCGTCACATTTAAATATAGATGAAGAAACAAGAATAAGCTGCTTTCCTTGAATAAGAACTAATATTCTTTTTCTTTCTTTTTGTAACCAAGAACTATACTATTTTCAATTCGAAAACATATTCCGAATTACCTTTGAGACTGCATAATATTTTTAGCTAGTGAAAGAAGAATTAGTAACATGTTCCTAACACAGGGTCCATTGTATGATTAGAAAAGAAGAAAAAACTCAAGTATGTATTCATTAACCGATCAGATTAATCGAGTTTCAATATATATGGACAGAGAGTCAGAGATCAGTGTCTAGGGGATCATATATTGTATCTAAATCTAAACAGCAATATCATTCACCCAAAACACCAATATCTAAGGTGGATGCCCCCTCTTTTTGATAGATGGGTTATAATTATAATTTATCAAACTTAATTGTTCCCCGAATATTAACTTCTTTCACGTTTTACATTCTGACAATAATATTCGAGGAAATCTGATGCTTTTATTTCAATCTGAAACATATTTATCAAAATAAAGGGACAAATACAAATTTGCACAGCACAAAAGGAGTATATAAGTATTATTGCCTTAAATAAAGGAAAATGGAGCATAGATTGAGGTGCTCGTCACATGCATTCTCATGCAAACCTAACCAGCAAGTGGGAGAAATTAATGTTTTTCTTTGTATTATATAAACAGTCTTCTTCTCAACCAACACTAAACATTTTATCTTGATAGTTATAGGCAAAGGTCCACGGACTGCTGTACTTGAAATGTCTAGTTATATATATAGTTTTTGTTTCTCGTATAGTCGTTTAAAAGTTAGAACACCTCTCCTTATGCCATTATTCATCACGTAATACAAGTTTTTTTTTTTTTTTTTTTTAAAGGTTAAGGCGCAAAACAGAAAACACCCCTTACCTACTAACCTATACATACTAATATGAATAAACCTTCATTGTACAATTCAATTTTATGTGTACATGTAGATATCTACACATACTTATAGGTTTCATGATAAACATCGAATCCTTAGGATCATACAGATCAGCTGTTCATAAAAGAAAAGATCATACAGATCATTTTGTTTGTGTTTATCTTGTTTTGTCTAAATGATCTTTATTATTAGTGCAAATTCATTCAAGTTTAGACTAATATCTGACAATTTACCAAAATGTTAGGCTTGAATTTCTCTTTCAACTCCTTTAAAAAAGCCTATGCGTTCCAAAGTGGGATATGTAGTGTTAAATAGCAACTTTGGATTTATTAGAAGGTAGATGAATAGCATGTAGGCTGTAGCTAAGTACGTAAAATCTAAAATCGAGATATATTTGATATATTTCTGAACCGCAGAAATTGTTGGCGATTTTAGAACACGGTTTAGATGTCTAATGTTTATATATGAACGTTAGACATGGTTGCTCATGTTGTTCTGAATTGTAAAAATTGGATACGTAAAACTGTAAAAGCACGCACATATATAATATTAATGGAGTCATGTGAGTAACTGAGTATGTTGCGTATACTGTATGCCATGTGGTGCTGCTATATATGTATATATATAATTAATTGATGTGGAATCATAACGGTCCAACGTCGCGTTCTGAATTTTAGGGAAGACTTCGACGTCACTCAAAGAAAGTACCAAAAGCAAATCCATTCTAAAGCCACCTATACATAATAAAAAGAATACAAAAGGCAAAAAATAAAATTGAGAAAAAATCAAACATGACAAGGACTAAATTCTACACACATGCAAACGAAATACATATAAAACCTTAATGAGAATCATTTCTATACTAGTCTACTAGACACTGAGTACCGTAGTACGACGTGAAGATAAAAGTGTGTACGTCAGTACGTTTCTAGTAATGTGCGGAAGCTTTACAATGATGAGAGTATTGTATATTCTCAGAAACATTTTTCTACTAGGGAAATTTTGATTAGATTCTCAGAAAAAGCATTGTATATCATACAAACATTGAGAAACAGTATTAGTTATTACTTATTATACAGTTTAAAGAAAGAAAATTGACTTATAGAGAGAACGACATTGAATACAAATAAAATAACCGAAACGATGAACCCTTCTTTTAACCATTTTCATCAATACATATTTATACTTTGCAAATTACGAATATGAAATCCTTAATGTTTAAAAGCTGTATAGTTTGATGGATTTTCATAAATTTAATTCAGTTTTGGTTTAGAACTTGAGCGTGCCAGAAATTAATCAAAAGATTTACATGAATTGGACTCCAAGTAACCAGTAGAATAACTACCAACTAAATTAACCAACAACAAATCTTACATGTACTTTGTTTAATTACTACAGAACAACAGTGCATTGCCTAAATTAACTTCATCACGGAGAATCAAAACCCATAAGAAGAATCAGAGTAAAGCCAGCCTACCGGTTATGGAATCAACCAACTCCTTTGGTCCTGCACAGGAAGAAAAAAAAGCAAGAGCATGATGAGGAACAACACCTTGCTTCAACATATGTATTTGTTCTGCTCTAGCTAGAAACAGAGGTTAAAAAGAAACTGTTGTCTCTACCGGGTCCAACTGCAACAACCGTTCTTGATCCAGCCGCAACCTGTGAAAGATGGAGTTTACAGATGTTAGCTTATCATTACCAAAGAAAATCCAACAATTTTTTTGACTCCAGAACACTCTTCTTCTCGTCTTTAAAAAGAAACTAAGATTCTTGTAGCTACCTCTGTTCTTCCAGCATCAGCTACAACAAAAGTCGGAAGGCCAACACTTGCAGCTGCCTCAGTGATCTTATTCCTGATAGGAGGGAAAAAAAATATAAAGCTTTCAAATTTTAACTGAAAACAGGAATCATAATGTCTTTGATGTGCATTTTCTCCAATAGTTTCATCTCTGCTTACATTTCTAGCTGATTTTTGCAAGTGACGACTATCTTTGGTTGTCCACAATCCTCCCATCGTCTCAGAAGGTATCGGTCACTGAAAGAATTACGAATACAAAACATAAATCTTGTGGAATGATAAAATTGTTTTACCAAGAGAACCACTCACTACAGATAAAAATCACCTCTGCATTAACTCTGCATACATGCCGGTGGCTGCATCTGCAAATATTAGAAAGAAGAAAGTCATTTTACTTTGGGGATTATCACAAAAAAGTGTTCAAATTTCAAACAAAATTTCATAGGGACACTTACGTGCACACTGTGATGCGATTTTTCCTGTTTTCATCTTCAAGTCTTGCCTAACTACTAAAACCTGTGATCACACAAAGAAGCTCAAACTAGTTACACAAATGTTCTGACTTTACATCATAATCTTGAATTCTGACAGCATTCAAATCTTATCACCATCCTTTCGTAGAATATGTATGTCTAAATAATAGTTAGAAGATAGACGAACCATTTTAAGCTCTTTATCACTGCCATTGCTTGGTACGGAACTCTGCTTCTGGGTGGTCTTGCTGGACAAAAGTCTGCTCTTTCTCACTGGCAATTTCACTTGCTGTGACAAATCAATTAACATACCTATGATGAAACCTATCACAATCCCTGGTATGAGATTCTCTGCCTTAAAACTCCCAGCTATCGACTTCCTCTCTTGTTTCTTATCACATTCACCGGAAATTAACAAAATCAACAAAATTTCAAAACCATAAGAGGACATATAGTCAGACCCAATGATACAATTTCAACTACCAGCAAGAATTGTGGTTCGACAGCTGCGAGATTATTTTAGCATATGATCGAAATCAACTGAGTAAATTAAGCTCCATTGTTGCAGTCCCAGTAATATTTTAGAAACCAAACATTAAAGGAAAAGAGAATATGGCGAAATTAAATACCTTGGATTGAGGCTGCGAAGAGTTCCCAGAAGAAGGCCACATGGTGTGCTCTCTGGCGTTTCTCCTCCGATGACTCTAAGTCTGAACGAGAGAGAGATAAGAGGAGCTTTTGTAAACGTAAAACGTCAGGGTGTTCATTTTCCTAATTAAAAAACGACGAGTTGTTGGCTACAAAATTATCAATCGGAAAACATAATGGTCCAATTAGAGAATCTTTCAAAGTATATAGCTACTAATGTAAATTACTACAAATAACCGTCCCTTGGCACGGTGCGTTTTGGCGTCGTCTCTATTTTTCTGGCGACTAGAGTCGGAGGAGTCTAGACAGTTCCCTCCGGAAAGCTGGAAACACCAATCAAAACCCTAACGGCCATTTCCACTACCGGAGCTCCGGAATGCCGGGTGTAACTTCGGAAGCCGGAGACGGATTACAATTGGTGCCGTTTAAGACGAATGCAAAAGTTCCGGTGGTGTATCCTCTTCGCTACGGCCTCAAGTCTCAAGCTCACAGGCTCTCCATCTCCTGGGGATGCGGAAACAACCTCCGCGTCACGGTTTTACGGAACCCCGAGTCGCGCGACGATGACGGAGAAGTTGGCGGTGAGGTGGTGAACGTGAAGCTTAGCGGCGAGGACGGCGAAATCGGCGACGCACAGTGGCGTAGGATCGCCTATGGATCTGTCTCCCCGTTCGCGCTTTTGCAGAGCAGGAGAAACTCAATTTCCAGTTTGTCTAACATGGATATGAGTGCCTCTCTGTACCAGACTGCCTGGTGAGGACACTCGATTTTCTTACTACTCTCTTGGAAAATCATTGAATCTCCAAAATGGCTACACTATCATTGCTTTGTGGAATTGGAATTTTGCTCTTATGACATTCTGGATTGTTCACACTTAGGTGGGAATACGTAATGGAATACAGCAAGGATATCAAATCTCTCCTTAGTAATTCAATATCTTCCCCAACTCCTTTGATTGAAGACCCAAAGTCAGTTATAAAGGTGAGTAAGTCTATCACAATTTTAACTCTTCTGCGACTGTGAGTGAGTTATAGCTTTGAGTGTGGGAGCTTTGTTAATGGATTTTGAACGGTTGACATTAATATGCAGACTGCTGAGGAACCGACTTCTTTGAAGGCTGCGTGGGAGTTGATGGAAATATTTTATGCAGACAAGACATGTCAGTCTTGGTTGCCAGAGCGGCTCGTTGATTGGCTATCTGTAATTAGTTTCTTCTTCTATCAATTAAGCTATCTTTATGTTTTGAACCTTCTGGAATATGTTACATATGCCATTTATCTCATGGCAGGATTACGATGTCCTCCTTTCAAGCTCACATCCAACAATCTACTCAAAGCTCGAGAATTTCCAAAAAGAACTTGTTGGCTTACAGGTCTAGTCACACCCTCTACGTAAACTACTTTTTTTTTCAATTATCAAAAGTGTCGAGATATATGGTCCTCACTAAGACATCGATTGAAGCATTGGTAGTGAGTGACGAACTGAATTTTGGTTAATTGGGTCTATGTGCATATGCAGGCCATCGAGGATGATCCAAGATACTGGGAAGTGATGTCATCTGCTTTATCAGTTGGTTGGCTAGAAATAGTGGTTCGTACTTTTCGGCTCTATTTGATTTGATTAAAGTTGCAATTTGAGGGATGAGCTACATATGCTTTTATATTGCAGGTGAAGTTGTTACACTTGCATGGTTCTTATCAACTAGACCAGCTAGGAAATCGTGAGGTTTGTAAGATTTAAGTTGTTCGTTATTGAGATTCATGTCATATGGAGTAACTATCTACATACTAATACAAATTTGATCAAGTAGACAGAAAATGGTCTGGTAGAAGCTGTTGCTGTTCTCGTTTCAAAACTGCCACGGATGCGTCCAAAAATAGCAGCTGGGAAGTTTGGTGAATGCTTTGCAGCAAAGCCTGACTTTATGAAGGTGTGTTAAACAGATGTATCTGTCTTTCTCTTTTAGCGTTGTCTAGACTCATCTTACCCTTTATGCCCTTTGTGCCAGACACGAGAAAGATGGCAGTCTCAGATAACCAAACTAGAGTGCAGTGCCTTCTGGGTTCAATGTGCTCACCATCAGACCCGCGAGGGCTTGAGAAATATGTTGAAGATCATGTTGGGAAATGTCGATTGCCTCTCAGCTGCGACATCTAACTGGATGGAGCTTTTTGTTTCACATTTTCTCCATCTCAGGCCATTCACGAAGGTGGATTGCTTTACCTCTTGTTTGTCGATTTTAGATTTGAGCCGTGTATTTTCTTACTCAATCCTATTATACCATTTTGCATTGCAGGGACTAGATGGCATGCATAATCTTGCCCAGAAATGCATTCAGTCAAAGCCAGTTAACACTTCCCATAAGCTTCTGAGACTGCTTACTGGAATTCTTGAAGAAAATACAGAGGTCAGAAATGGATTTTAATATCAATCAGAGGTGTAACTGTCTCAGCTTTCTATCACCCTAATTCGGTATGGTGTAATTGGATGATGCAGGTTGTGCTGGCAGTGTGTTCCAAAGAGTTTGGCTCCTGGTAGGCTTGACGGTCTTTGTTTCTTGTTACGGAATCCATTGAGGATGCTATATTGTTTATAGATACGGATCAAGACGAGACTGTTTTGTGTTTGTTGTTAGGATGGTTGCACATGCGATGGAGTTATTGACAGCTGGAAGCGAAGAAGGAGAAGCTCTTGTACATGAGGAGCAGCGAAACTTGGGTGGAATCAACATGGAAGAGCTTCATAGACTTGTTTATGCTCAAGTTCTTTCTTCTCATGCTTTGACTTGGCAGGTACCATTTCTTTTATGACTTGTCCTGTACATATTCTGTAAAAGTATCAAGTTAAGCCTGCATCTATCTCAACCAAATTGGTACCTTGTTGTGTATGTTTTAATATTTGCAGATAGCTCCTGTTTATCTGTCATCGTGCGAGAAACAGGGATTAGGCTTATTAGAATTGTTGTTCTACAGGCAGCCAGTTCAAGACAATCAGTTGCTCATTAAGGTTTCATTTATTCGTTTGCATTTGTATATCTATTGTTGCTTAAAATTCCAGGATCTTGTTCAGAAGCCTTCACCTGGTACTAATGTTTCTCCTGATGCAGAGTCTAGAGATATGCCGTCTATATGAACTTAGTAATGTCAGTGCCACACTTATGAAGGTATTGTTGAAACACTACTCTACACTTGTGTTCTCTTATCTCAAAATTTGATGGAAATATTTGATCGAAAGTAAGTTATGGTGTTCAGATATCTGGAGTGCATCACTGGAAACATGGGAGGAAAGGGTCTGGGATATTTTGGCTTCAGCAAGCCCGGGACGAACACTGTCTCAAGGTGATATCTCAACAGCTGTTTGATTCTGTTGGAAAGTCACTGTCTGATGAAAGTCTCAAGGTATATACATTCTCTAAGCCATACACGAAACATAATTTCTTTTTATATCTGTCCCTTTTTTCATTTTATACTTTTCTAACATGCAGCAATGGGAAGGCTTGGTCGAGTTGCTTGGTTCCGAAACGCAGATCTCTGGTGGTCTTGATTTTCTTCACAAGTATTACTCATCTATCTCCTTCTTTCTTTGCTAATGATTTGTTTTTTTAAGAAACTATGTCATAACATTATTATCGATTGCCATATTTGTCCAGGTATAGAGATTTCAAGAGATCACTGAAGCTAGTCCATGATGGAAAAGCTATAGATGCGGCTCACGAAGCTGTGGAGAGGCTTGTATCGGTGTGTAATACAACATCTTTCTCAACTGTTTTTTTTTCTTCCCACAGGGACATTTTACTCTGGCCTATTAACACTACTTTGCCATCTTTGATTGCTGCAGCTGATGAAGAGCCCCTCTACTCCTCCACGTTTCTGGCTTCCTCTTCTGCATGATTCAGTAAAGAACCAAATCTTGTTTTATCTTTTTCTTTAATTTCAGAGCAAAGAGAATGCGTAGCTAAAAATGAGTTTTTTTCTTGTTTGTGTGTGTGTTAACAGTTGAAGCTGTTGAATTGGCCAGAGCGTTCGCTGTTGAATGTAACACAGACGAACCTGATGCTGAACAAACTACAAGAAGTATCAATCGCAAGGCTGAGACCAGGCTTCATAGAATCTGATTTGTCTGCTCAAGCTGTGGGTTCCGTGAGACTTGCTCTAGCTACCAATCTCGGACGTGCTTTTCTCGAAGAATGTTAAATTACGAGCTCGATAACAATTTATTTGTGTCTTTCAGTTGGTATAACATAATCTCTGTATTTTCATATCAAATACGACTGTAAAACACACTCTGGTTTCCATCACTCGCAGCTTTTAATTACTGATTTGTGAAGGTAGTAAAGAAGAAAATAGTTCTCCCAGTGAAAGAAATTTGGTAAAACATCTTTCTTTCTTAAATTAGCGAACTGTGAGCGTACCGGTTTATTGTCCTAAACTGATTTTGCGTGAGTACCGGTTGAAACCGGTTTACTATTTCCTTCACTGAGCTTTGAGCTCACACACTGACGCCGTTTGGAAACGACACAGCATTCGCAATTCTGTTCAATATCTAAAATCCTATCCACCGGACCACCGGAGAGAGAGGGAGAGGTGTTACAGTTTGGCCATGGCGACCAGAGCGTTGCTCTCCGTTATCTCTGCTTCTCCGCGCAGGATCAAAATCGAAACTTCAATTTTTTCTTCTTCATCTCTTTCTTCTAGTCTCCAGTTGCAAAGATACAGTAGAAAAGCCCACAGAATAGCTCGAAGTTTCTCGTCTGACACAAACCCATCCGTTCTTCAGCCGCCGGACGTGGCCCGTCTGGCTGAGACAGCTCGAATCTCTCTCACTCCGGCCGAGGTATCCTTTACTAGTCATTTGCGTTTCTCTATGTGTTTTGAAATCTACTTTGTCCAATTGACTTCTCTCATATTGTTCCTCTTCCTTCCTTTTCATCTTTTCTTTTTTCTTCAGATTGAAGAATGTGGAACTAAACTTCGTCAGGTCACCGATTGGTAATTAATCTTACCTCGTCTATTGTTTCGTGTTGTGTAATCTTTCAAGCTATTGTCTTCCTGACCCGAGATCGGCTTGTGAATTGGTGCCAAAATGCAGGTTTGGCCAGCTTCAACAAGTTGATGTTAACAGTGTGGAGCCAGCGATTAGAGCAGGTCTGAATGAGTTCTTTGAGATATTAAACACAACTTCCTTCTTTATATTTGTGTGTTGGGATTTTTCTTTTGTTGATGTTTGTGTTCGTAAATGGAACATACATGAAAGTCTTTGTAGTCTCTCTTGGTAAAATCTGAGACAAATTGGTTTTACTGTAATCAATCTTGATTCTTTTGGCAACTAGAAATGTAATTTGCATATTTCAATGTCTTGATCCTTGCTGATATTCAAATAACTTGTAGAAATGGAAGGCGGGAACTTACGAGAGGATGCTCCCGAAACATTTGAGAACAGGTTTGATCTAAATACAGTTTTCTCCATCTAGACTAATAGAAATGAGTCCGGTTTTAAGACGAAAGCCATCTACTAAAGCTTCGATATTTTCTTTATGTTCAGGGAGAGTATAAGAGCTTCCATTCCAAGCTTTGATGAGGCATATTTAAAAGTCCCTAAAGTACTCAACAAAGAGTGACTTTGTAAGCTACTCTCTCTTTACTCTATCCACTGAGGATGAATCATAGTTTTAGCTTTATCTGCTAAGAACCTTTGTGTCTTTCATGTTGCAGCTTCTTGGGGTTGTGTGACTGAAGAGATTCATTCTCAGCTCCGGTTCTTGTTCCAGCATCTATGTTTTATTTTTGTAAACTTGATTAGGAGAGAACAAATTTGCCTAAAAAATTGTCAATTGTCAAGTCTCACCTAGGCTATTTGCTGGTTTGCTCTACAACATTCAATTTAGAACATTGTATATGGAACTGAGCTCAATACATTTCTAATATACATGGGTAAGATGAAAATATACAAAGAAAAACTTTACAAACAAAAGCCAAAGTATCAGTAAACATCTAAAGATTCAGTACGAAAAGAAAAGACGAACAATTAGAGATAAGATCCTACAGCTAATTCACCTTAAGTGAATTTCTTCTTTTATTGAAACTTTTGACTTTTGAGTTTTGTCTCATCAAAAGTAGTAACTAGGAACTCACAGGATTCAGTATCACAACGTGCTCTGCAACTACCTAGTGCAAGATACTATCCGCTTCAACTTGAGAAAATAGAAACATATAGTTAGAAGAGAAGAGAAGGCATACCTCAACGAATCCAGAATTCATGTTTACCGAGCAGACAAATATATGTGCATTCCTCTTCTTGAGGCGACTCCTATACTGTATACACATCACTATAGAGGCACACAAACTTAAGTTGAATGGACCTCCCCAAAGAAGTGACCACACTGAATATCTTTAAAGCTCTCATCTTAGATGTTGACACGATCATAGCCACAAGGCCATGCTTTTCATCTCTTTGTGGCTGGTTGAATAAGTGTCTCACCAGGGGAAGGAGATACAACAACTTATTTCATGTTGCTGGTCCTGCAAAGACCAAAGAGTCTCGGCCATAGGAGATTATCCGTATCAGGGGAAGTGGGACCTTGAAGCTTCTCATGGCTCTGGCTTGTTGGAGCTTGGTCATCACACCAGCTTCAATCCAGCTTGTTATCGGCTTTGGAACATTCTCTCCCTTCACAATGATACCATTGGATGCCCTGAATTGAGCCATTTGTAGTGTTGGAAATAGGCCTCATCTCCATATATATCGATTTCCTTAACACGGCCCTGAACAAAATTACAACTTCTCTAAATGATTATGAATATTATTTATACCTCTCATGTTGAGTTGCTCTCTTGGATCAATGTAAAAATGTAAATGTAAAAATGTGTATTTTTTGTGTATATTCAACTCATTAATTAGTTAGCTAAAGAGATATAAATTTGTAAACATATATTAACTGAATGAAAGAAAAATAAAACCAAAATTTTGGAAATATATATGGGAATTTGTTAAAGATATTAAATTTTGTAATAGCTCATAAATTCATTCTTTTGATGATTTGTTAATCATATTCAGTTAAAATTTTAACATAGCAATTACATTGATTTAAAATAGCTATGTTATAATCTTAATTGAATTTAAACCTAAGTAAATTTTGAAACTAATAAATACTTCATGGGAATAACTATGTTACGCCATTAGTTTCATTGTGTCGAACTCTGGATGTACCTCTTCAAATCATGTCTCCTACATTCTTAAGCATGTTTTTATCGGTGCATTTATATCTGCAAATTAAAACAACATATTTTTATTTTCCATCTACTAATGAAAACTCAATAGTTTGAAGTAGAATACCAGTTCATTTCATAGAGCAATGGTGTTTTATTTCCACTAAAAAATTATTGTCCTACACGTTGAATGTTGTCTTGACAATCAACATGTGTTTTTCTTCTTCTTGGTATAATGTGGATTAGAGGAGAGACAACAAGTGAGCATCAACACAATCACCAAAAACAATAGAAAATACATCATTTAAAAGTTAAAACTTGAAAACAAACATACATCCCAGTTGGGATCATCTAGAGATCCATCAAAGTTAAAAAAAAAAAAAAAAAAAAAACACAAGATGGATGCTTTTTCTCTTTCTGTTCTCCCGATCTTTCAAGATTATTTTTTTTTTTTCCTTTCTCCTACTATCCTAAAGAGTTAAGCTATATTCACCTGAAAAATCTTTGAATCAGCTTGTGCAACCAGAAGACGCCTTAAAAAACCAGCTCCCTTCACCGTGTTTTGTATTAAGTTATATGGTTTCGGTTCGTGTCTCTTACGACTGCCAGAAGAGCTCAGAGTCATCACTGTACAAGGAGTAATCTTGTATCTCCAAGTTCGCAACGTGCCAGTTCACAAGTTGTGATTGCAACACTTTGCACAGAAGCAAAGCCACCGGGAATATCCACCACTCGTTCTCGTCCCTGCAATATTGTCAATGGTTAGTTGATTGATGATACAAGAAAGAATGTCTTGTAAGGTTTGCATCTAAAGGTCCTTCTCACATGCTTATGTTCCATGGCTGGAGATACGGAATCTTTTTCCCCGCTGATGAGCCATGGTAGTGTATATATCCACACACAAACGCAACAACCTGCGAATATCACTGTACGTAAGACAAGATTGCAGAAACCAGACAGGCCTTAAGAAAGAGAGAGGAGTACTTACAACATTGACCAGAGATGTGATGTTCCACAAAGCATAGACGCGAGTTCGTCCAGCGGAGCGCCTTGGTCCGTGGCTAAACAAAGCACTGACTCCGGCAGGGAATGGGAAGATGATGCTGAGAGGTAAAACGAACATAGCGAGAAAGACGTCGAGCATAGATATGGAGTAGAGTTGGAGCAGCGTGAGTAACATTAGAGTTAGATCTCCTAAGAGTAGCACCGAGATAACCAAACCGACCAGATCCTGATGGCCAACAGGTTTTGTGTTGTGAATCAAGAAGGAGATGAGGGAGAGAAGATCTTTTTCTTCTTTGAGAAACTGTAAGCTACCGATGTCTATGATCTCTCCACAGTCTCGATGCCTCACATGGTTAGTTATGCTTCTTGGAGATCGCGTGAACTGCAAGTTATCCCTCAAATCACCAGAGTTGTTTTCAATTTGTGTCCCCCTGCATTTTTCAACATTCAAAGAACGTTTTAGATCTTTCGTAACAGCAGAGAGAAGCATAAAAGTGAAAGTTTCTTACCATGGATGCTGCTGCTGCTGCTGTTCTGTTTCATCTATAACTGATGTCAGTTCATCTACAATGGTGTGAACAAGGATTCCATACTGGCAAGACGACGAAGGCGACGCCTGAAACCTAGCTAGGTCGACGCGTACACCGTGTCTTTTCAAAGCAGGGTTTCCGTGAGTTTCAATCCATTTCATAACCGAGCGAAACGTGGACCTCAAGTTCCCTTGCTGAACCAGACGCAGCTGAGCGTTGAGACCAGCGATGAACCGGTACCAAGTTGTTGGTGGGACCATCTACAAAAAGGAGGATAGATTCATTACGACAATGTAAGTCACTGACAAGACAAGAAAAACACCAAGCCACACAAACCGACCTGGCTCAACAGACTGGTCAGGATATCATCACTTTGGAGTGAGTAATAGGCCATGTAACTTCCTTCGCCTCCAAAGAGTAATGGCATTGGAAATCTTTGATTAACCGCAGGAGGAAGATCGTTTCTCTTTTCATCGCCACCGAGGAAGAAATCTAGATGAGCTAACATCAAATCTGGTGTAGCAGCTACCTGCACATTCACATCACAAAGCGTTCATACGATTCTTGAATGATCTAAAAGAAGTGAGCAGAGTGCGTTGGGCTAATAGATGAATATACGTACCTTTAGCCCTTCATACAAGGCCCTTGAACGACAAGAGCGTAGACAAGAATGGTCATATTCTGATCGAACAAAGTCACGGAGTTTCTGAAACTTCAGCCTCCGGCGTGACTGCTGCCAGGACCACGCAAGAGGATAGACAAGAACTGAGAGCATGATGTAAATCGCACCCTCCCACCACTGATACGCAGCTACAGCATTGATCTCATCAACAAATCCATTAAACGCAGCCTCATAGCTGAAAAACAAAAAAAAGAGAGTTAAATTTGGAGCCGAAAACATAAGGTAGTTCACAAACAACATTGAGGCTAATAATAACTAACTTACACAATCTCCTTTATTTCTTCCGGAGGAGTATGAGAAAGATGCCAAGGCTCACTGAAAGTATTAGGACCTAAGAAATAGATCCTATGCATGTGGCCCTGTGATTCTTCCACTCTGCTTGTCTCCATCACCTGAATCAGATTAACAAATATATTAACTATACAATGGAGCATCTGAAAAAAAACTAATGTAAAAGATAAAAGATAAAGAGTTAAGCAAACCTCGTTGAGTGACTCAAGAAATGGAAATGAGTGATCAATCTGAGAACCATGATGGGTTGGGGCAGCCCCATGTCCCTCCTCGCCACTAACAAACTTCATTCTTGCGACGCTAAAAACAAGTGCTAGTAGAAGGAGCACAACTACTAGAAGGATGCCAAACAACCATGGTCCACCAAATGTGTATATTAACTCTTCAAGTGTAGTGTAACAGTGTGGCATGTGGTATCTATCCGAAACGCACTGGTATGGACAAGGCGTTTCTGCAACACCGCCTGTCAAGAAACAAGTAAAACACAACAGAGTTTATGTATCAGACACATCGAAGTTATGTGATTCAAGGCCATGGACCGATCACTGTTTACAAAAGTACCTCGAACAGTGACATATACAGCACGATGGGGAAGATCAGTAGGCGGACAAAGATGACAAAGAGCTTTATCAGATCCAGTAACATTCTTATATGTTCCAGCTGGACATTCCTGTAGAATATAGAAACACGTAGGTTATTGAAGCTAGAGTTTGAGTTTTAATAAAACCAAAACTGTTATGATGGACAGAAACAATAACTTAATACAGAAGTTCAACACTACCTCGCAATATAGACCATGGAGCCCTTGTGGGCAAGCTTTACCAGTCAAAGTTCCTGCCTCTCCAATGTTATCTTCACTGGCACCCAACCCTCCTCTGTAAATAAGACATTATGTTACAAAAAGGCATTAAGAAGAGAAATTAGAGTGCTTATAATAAAAGACTGAATTGTGTATCAAAAAGGATCTGTTATGTCTATGAACATGTTATAACAAACCTTACATAAACTCTTCCCTTTACATTGGCAATGTTATGATAGACATCACCAGTAGGAATGTCTGACCAGTGAAAATGAATCCTTCCACCGCTTCCTCCACCACCTCCTTTTTGACTACCATTTCCTCCAATACTAGTGAGAATCGCAGACTTCGCTACATCCAGTGTGCGCAAGAACAAAAGTACGGTACCACCTGAACCACCACCAGGTCCTACACTTGAGTTACTAAAGGTTTTCAACGTCTTCCTGGGAGTTTCACCATCAGCCGTTACCGAGCCTTCAAGTGACAAGCTTGAAAGTGGGTGCTCAAGTGAACCAATCACTTCACAAATTGTTAAAGTAAAAAACTCATTAGGAAGAGATATACACTTCAGAAACATTCAAATATCAAACACCAAAATGCACAAGATGACTTACCAATGATTCCTCCACCAGCAACTGAATCTATAGACTCTTCATTTCCACTTCCACTTCCAAGCTCACACGGTAGATCTGCATTTCCATAAGAGTCACCACCCTCAATGCAAGTATGATTGTAACAACCGTTTCCTCCTTTACCACCATGTCCACCACCACTCCCAATACCACTTCTCAGAAACCTCCCTGTCCCAACTCCACCTCTGCAGCCTGTAATGCATAACTAAATCTCTCAAAAAAACTAATTCACATTGCAAACAAAAACGACAAGAAAGTAACCACAAATCAAGAAGAACCATCTTAAAAACGAGTATGTGTGCTTGCTTACCCATCCCGTCTGCGGTTATCATTCCAGAAGAGCGTACAACTACAGTTCTCGCCAGATGGAAATGGATAACAGATCCTTTGATGAGACCTTCAACAGTAATATCCTCAACTCGGCAAATCTGAAGAGTGAATGAAAGAGATGCGTTGACATTGCAATCCTCCGGCGGGTGGAGTAGCTCAATAGGGCAATCTTCATGTTGACAGTAAAGCTTTGGAGTACTTTGAAACATAAAACCAAAACATAAAAAGAGTTTTACAGGCTCAGTACAACAAAAACAAGATGATAAAAATTAGAAAAGACTTTTTGTTTGGAAGGATCATCCGAACCTTCAGAACTTACAGGCCACCAGTTGATGCATTCTGGAAAGGACCTCTCAAAACCGCTCCTGCTCCAACCTTCATGAATCATCATAGGAAACAACTGTTAGCAAGCAATAACAAACTCCACAAAGCATACCAAAAAAAAACATGATGCAGTTTGTTTTTCTTACCTGGATGCTATAGAACAGAGACAGAATCAGACGCTGTGCTTCAATTGTATCTCCTTCGCCTGTTAGATTCAACAGACCCTGCCCATGTACTCCGAGGTTTCCATTGGATTGTATCACAGATGACTCCTGTAAAAGAGAACAGGACATCAAACTTGTATAATAGTCAGGAGCAAGATGAAGAAACGGATTATTAGTTACTGATTAGAATACCTTGAGCACCAACAGATTACTAATTTCAAGCATTGATGTTCCCAATATTGTGACTCCACCACCATCTACGAACATTCTTGACTTCAACATCAAGAACACTTTAACTGTCATTCGTAAAGCCCCAAACACCTGATAGATAAATAATAGCCTAGAGATTAACATAGCCTGCAGAAGAAAGAAAACACAATGTTTTTTTTTTTTCAAAACTGCTCATCAAGGTACCTTGATAACAGAATTGCTCATCAAGAGCTCCTCTGCAAATAATTCAAATTCCGAAGAAGCATAACGAGGAAGCCCGAAGTTCAACTCTCCACCATTTGACAAACTTATCAATCCTTGAACCTGTGCAAGACCGCTCTAATAAGACCAACAGATGATGCTTACAAGATCAAGAACCTATCTAATTAGTTTCACAAACCTGGACACGGCTCCAACGCAAGCGAACAGCAACCTTTGCCATATTTTGGATATACAGATTAGTGTAAAGGCGATGGTTAGGGAACTCCAGGAGAAGGCTGTCTGTGTATGTTGTCTTATTGTCGTTATCCATTATTAAACTCTCTGAGATAACATCGTACACTGTCCCAGCAGCTCCAGCATTCTCTGGACAACCAAAACTACTACCTCCTACAACACAAGTAGGAAATTCAAACAAAATGAGTTGTCATGAAACTTAGCATCCACTGAAACACAATGGACTGAAAACTGAATCTAACCATGGATGAAGATTTTAGGGTCAGAACGGCGGCTGAAGATATGGACGGAAACGCGTCCACCACCTCCACCACCATAACCGTCACCTCCAGATGCACTTATCCGACCAGTCCCTTCCCTGTGCCATGAACCAAAACATTATCTTAATACAAGTTTGGAGCTTTCTAATCATTTGTCTTCAAAGTGGTAACTCACTTAGCAAAGAAACTAGTATACGGCTACAAAAAGGCTAATGCCAAATGCAATAATTAAGGATTCATGGCCCACAAATTCGACATAAGAGTTAAAGAAAACTTTATTTCCTAATCAACCTAAGACCTTTTGCAGTTTGCATTCATTTACAACCAACCACCCAAACGTGGAACGAGAGAAGAAGAGTCAACTCTTATTTTGTTTCCTTACTAAAACTTCACTAAACCAATGCAAATGCCTAAACAAATCAAAACTCTCTCACATTAAAGTAAAGAAACCATTAAGTTTCAAGATTTGATTATTAATTAAAGTAAAGTAAAGGAAAGAGTGCAAAAGACAAATTCAAAGAGTGTTTACATTTTATGTGCCATGACGAAGATGCTGCCGCCGGACCCACCACCACCTTTAACTCCTCCACTGGCCCCATCAGCTAAAACGCTACCGTTTAACCCCACATGCCCTAAAATCTCCATCGCCACCGTTCCGCCGCCACCTCCACCGTAATCAACCTCATTGCTCGTGGACCCACCTCTGCTACCGTAAATCTCCGGTTTCTCCAGAGACGACCAACCGTACACATTACCGCCCCACACATCCTCCGGGAGCTTCGTAGTCGTATCCGATAAGCAGCAAGCACCTCTTCCACCGTATCCCCCACCGGCTCCTTCCACTCCCTCCGGCGTACCGCTAGAATCCGCCGGCGGTTCCCCAGCCAATCCGGTTGTGTCCACGGACGAGTTAAGCCCGAATTCGGCGTTTTCCGCTGCGAGACGGAACGTTCCGGCGATGAGAGTCGAGTTCTCAGCCAATGAGAAATTCCCGGAGATGTTGACTGTAATCGAACATCCGGGTAACTGGCAAACCAATCTGACGCCGGGCAAGACGTGGAGATTGCCCTTGCCGGAGATGTAATGGTCACGTGTGAGATTCAAATCGGCGACGAGCTTACACGTGGAATCCAGAGAGCCAACGCCGCCTAGGTCATCGACACATGAAACAGACGAATCGTCGTCATCCGGGTGAGGCTCCGGCGCCGGAGATGGTGTTGGCGGATTGTCGAATCGAATCGCACTCTCATCATCCCACGATTCGATTAATTTCGGATTCGCAGATAACACGTAGAGGATGATGAACAAGGCGAAACAGAGTCGGAATCTCACCATTGGATTGAAATCAATCATCTAGAGATGAAAAACCATGTTTTCGCAAAATGAAGATTTTTGGATTACAAATTATAACCGTTGCGTTGCGTCTCGACGAAAATTCAAAATCGGAGAAGAAAACTGAAAACCAGATTAAGAAACAGAAATTTGTGAAGAATTTATAAGAAGAGAAAGATTGAAGCTTTGAACATGGTGCTCTGCGTCAAAACAGAGGAGGGAGAGAGAGAAGAAGATAACTTTGCTTTGTTTGTGTAGAGAAAGAGAGAGAAGAGAGAGCAAAGAGGTTGAAGGAAGCGAGAGGCGCGCTTTGTTTGGTAAATGCTAAATGGTGTAGAAATTTTTTAGAAAGCTACTAGCTTTCGCGTTACACGTGAGACTTTCTTTTTATGTTGACGAATGAGTTTATGACACGTGTTTATGCATACGACCAAACTGAAATTAAAACCTTTGTTTGTGTCTGTAAACTTTACTTTAATCGTTGTCTTAACAAATAGTAACATCTCTACTTTAATGTTGTTAACGAAAATTTGGAAAACTTCAGTAGACAGAAAAGGGAAAATGTAAAAAGTCTTCCAACTATCCAAATTTTACAATATGAATCTCAATTTGTATAAACTATCAAACAACTCTTCATTTCGTTAAAAATTATCATCGGACATCCAAAATTAACATTTGTGTCTTATGATCATAGAATTTATTTTAACAGATGTGATTTATTGAGGTTCAAGAAAACTCGCGTTTGTGCAGTTGGAGATTTGTGTAGGACTTATGTTGTTGTTCATCTAAGTAAAAAAATTGGATATATAATCGTTTGGATTTGACTCGGAATCTCCAGTTGTGAAAAACAAAATTGTAAATTAACTTTTTTGTAGTTTTCATAAAATCAATTGATTTGTCTTTGTTGAAAGAAAATAAAATATCTTAACGAGACATTGAAAATACTTTACCGGCTTTTGTTCAACAGAAATATTTAGCAATATCCACTTGCTGTTGACCGTAGAACATATGGAGCCAAAGTTTCACTATGCAGTTTTCAAGTCAAAGGTTCGCAATGTTTTCGGCTCCACGTATCCACCTGCATATATATTGTGCGTTATATTATATGCGAGCATAACATGATAACAAATTAAAGTTTTCTGAGTTTAAAGATGAATAAATTAAAACAAGTTGGAGAAATTAGAAATTTAGTTTACGTGTACAGAATTATACGTATAACTAGAGGTTTTTGCGAAAGTGGTAGTTTAACGGTTAATTCAAGAGGGACCAAGAGTACTAATCATTATTTTTGGAATCTATTTTATGTGCTGGAGATTAATACAGGTGGTACTTGTCACGTTTAATGATAATATACTGATTACAGAAACAAAAGGATAATGAATACAATAGTGTGGAAGAAATGACGGATCTCGTCAATACTTTGGGATTGATTGGGGATGAAGCTATGTTACAATACATTACATATGTACGTGTGAGTTAGAGAAACCGACATGAAGCCAAATGGCAGAGACAATAATTTGACTTTTGTCAACGTGTTTGGTTGTTGAGGATTCCCTCAAAGAGGTTGCGTGTTGGTGCATTCCCACTATACGCACGACGGCACAAAGCGTTTTACATTCTTTTCTTTCTCTTTTTGGGTGACATTTTATCTCAGAAAGGAACAAAGCGTAGCACTGGAGCAAGCTTTTTCTAAATGTCGTTGTGTTTAATAGATTTATAACGTGTGTTTTTATATACCTAACAAGATGTTGACTTCATATAATCAAAATTTTCTCACTTCTCGACATGTGAGTGTATAATCATACTAAGACGGTCGGAAGTCGAGAGTTAACATATTTACTGTCCAATCTTTTTTTTTTCAAAACTTTAGCAAAGAAGATATTCACAAGCTATTATTCATTGGATAAATTGGTCCCAGAATTATTTTTTTATATGATTTCGTACGTTCATGAAACAATTGAATTTGCTTTGATATGAAAAAAAAAGGCTTTGAATAAAATGTCGGGCTTTAAAGCGTAAATGAGCTTCTCACAAATCAATAGTAAGTTTCAATCAGAAAAGCTCGATATAATTTGGAACTATTGACGCGAATTTTCTAGACTCTGTATTCGATTTGGATCACTAGGAGAGAAGGGAAATGGTGAATTACGTGCTCAAAATCACAGCTGATCTCGAGAATCTCACAAATCTTCAGCCCTCCGGTGGCTGCGAGGACTCCAACTTCCCTTATCTGTTCAAGGTTTCGCTCTCTTCCTTCACTTTCGCAGGCTTTCGATCTTCGTCCTGATTCTCTTCTTCTCTTTTGCTTTACTGGGTTTTGGTGTACGATTGATTAACGGTTCTTCTTCATTGCCTGGGCTTAAAAACTTTGAATTTGTTGACTGCTTGTAAGATTTAGTAAAGATTCTTAGGTTTTCCTGTTTTAGAGTTTAAATTTCGGCTTGTGAATTAAAGTTGTATCTCATCTCATGATTCTCATCATGACATATCTCTGGAACTGAGTTTGATAGATTAGTAATCTAGTAGAGATCACTTTCAAGGATTGTAGGAAACAAATTTCTCAATTGTTTTTATTTTTGGGTTAGTTTCCAATGATGACACTGTAGATGATTCTCCAAGCGGTTTCTTGCTTGTGTACATACATACATACTAATGCTCCTCTTGTCTTCTCCCCTCATAATTTAGCTCAAATAATAACAGAATGTTGTTTTTCTTCTCTTTCTGGGTGTTTAGTTGAAATGTGAAAGATGCGGAGAGGTGACACAGAAAGAAACATGTGTGACTTTGAATGAGACATTTACTCCTCCTGGAGGTAGGGGGACTTGTCATCTTGTTCAGAAGGTAATCTTTACTCTTTCTTCATCTCTTAATAATATGCATCTCTGAGAACATTCTTTTGTGCTTTTGAGTTGAATTTTGATGGTTTGTCTGCATGATTTTATTCTAGTGTAAGTTCTGTGGAAGGGAAGGGAATGTGACAATGATTCCTGGAAAAGGCCGACCTTTAACTCTGGAAGACTCCGAGGCTGGAGAACATGCTCCTCTTATGGTCTTTGACTGTCGGGGCTACGAACCCATCGACTTCGGATTTGGTGGATTTTGGAAAGCTGAAGCTGCTGTAAGTTGCAATGGTTACACTTAGTTTTCTGATTCCCTTTAAGCTTCGTGTCTAGTATGGTCTTTGATGCTCAATACTACTATAAGCTCTCCTCATGAGTTGTCGTTTTGTTGGGGCTTAAACAGGAATCTGGAACCAAATTTGATGAGATTGATTTGTCGAGTGGAGAGGAATTTACAGAGTACGATGAGAAGGGTGAGTGTCCGGTGATGATATCAAACTTCCGTGCAAGTTTCAGCGTCACCAAGTAAAGTCTGCGTCTGTTGTTTCTATCTTCTGATGACTCTCTACACACTTTGGTGTATGTAAAAACCATGAGAAGATCATTTACTCAACTTCTAATAAAGTTCATATCCTATTTTCTTCCTCTGTTTCTACTACAAAAACCATCCAAAATTTGAGAACTTGCGTAGGAGAAGATATAATAAACAAACCTTTATATACATTAGCTTTGGTTTCTACACGCATTTGTACAAAGCAAATGGATAATTTTGGAAGTACACAATACAGAAGGAAGTGATAGTGAAATATACAGAGGAGAATATTTTGATTCATAAATTACAAACCGGAATAGGAATATTTGGGGATTTGTAGTATATAATAAATGCGGAGAGGGTTTTAAGCACTGAATCCACGGTGAAGAGAGCTCCAAGGACCAGGTGGAATAGTTGTACAAGCCTGTGAAGCTGCCTCCTCCATTTGCTCCATCTGGATCCCTGCGTTGCACATGTTTGCAAAGGACCTCATGTGCTTGATACCGTACTGAGACAGCGATCCACAGTGCCTCTCAAAACCTCTCACCTACACATAAGTCAATGAGTAAAGCTTTTGAAACATCATCAACATAAGATACGAGAAATAAAGTCCTGAGACACATTTTCTATGGCCTCAAATTTATGATATGGTAGGCAACGCAAGTGTCTTGACTTCTCTGTACTCTGCTTAATAATAGAGTGCTGGGCTCCACAAACTTCTCATGAGACTTTTCTATCCCACATCATGATCGATATGATTACAACCATATCAATACGTCTTTCAATAGTGTCCCCATATGTGTATAGAGATCCTCTGAATCTCGTTGCAATGATGTGAAAGATTCGATGATAAGATTGGCAAATGAAAAGTCTCAACGGGCAAGGGAAGTAATTTTACCAGGTTTTTAAGGCAGTTCCAGTCATCAACGAGCGGTTGTCCAGAAGGCCGTACTTTGTTTAGCACTTGAGGACCTTCCGAGATGCCAAACAAGAGCTTCCCGACGAGTTTCACACTGTTGTCAACATGAAGCCTGTGAGACATGGCTTCAAGGACTTGCTTCTGAGCTTCTGTTTTCCTTGTGGAACCTTCTGGTGCTTTCCGGTACTTCATGGAAATAAACAACAACAACATGCAAAAGAATTATATTAAGCAATCCACCGGCACCAAAGACGAGTGGATAATAAACAAACCTTATCCCAAAAATGGACAAGATCTGCGTCACGCTGGTTTGTAACTCTTGAAGAAGGTGGCGTCAGTGAATTGGCATCCACAAAGGTGAAGTTGTCATTGGCAGGGTTTGATCCCATGTAAAGGTCGAGGCTGTTCTTGCTAAGTCCCACATCTCCATATTGCATGACATGAGAACCGTAAGCCGTCCCAACACCTGCAGTCCTCTTTTTCACCTGAAAACACAGAGACGCACTTGAGAACACAGACATTTGCTAACAATCAACAGTTGAGAAAGTTCTAGCTCCATCATTCCAGGCTTTCCAGAGAAACTAGAAGCTTACAAGTTCGTATTGTTGGCGCAGAGTCTCAGTCTGTAGATTGTGCATACCACTGTTGCATTGTAAAACAAAGTATCAGAATCAATATATGGGACACTCATAGAGAATCCTAAACATGAGAAACAGAACACTGCTAGGTTTCAGCTTACCTATCTTCCATCCAAGCAACACTGTATAAGTCACCTAAACAAGTTTCATACTCCGGTGGAGGACTAGGTTCCTCTCCAGGGCAGTAGGTACCCCAACTGCTTTCCTCTGCGTTTGATGCAGTTGTGACGTAGATGTTTAAACCCTCTTCAAGAATCCCTTCAAAGATACTTCCAGATTCACAAGCTTCAAGGTAAAACACCTGCAGATTTGCTTCTTTTTTAGTATCACTCACAAGCAGCACCAACAACAAAAGCTTTTCAGAGAAACCTTACCAAGCTTTCATATGTTCCGGAAGCATGTTTTTGCCTCAAGACATCATTGAGATCATTTGCATATAGGTAAGGAGAAGTCGGCATCCCTATAAATACAAAAGAGCAAAGAACCATCAACTTCTTTTCGTCCACACGAATCTAACTCTCTGGTTTAAACGGAGAGCTCACCGAGAACTCCAGGACCACCATGGTCACTGTAGAATATGAAGATATGGTCATTTGGACCACTATCCACAACCTTCCCACTTCCTCCTTTAACCGCAGTTTTGTTTCCAAGGATCACAGCAAACAGATTGTCAACAGTAACATCATCTCCAGTGTAATCCTGCCATTCCAAAAATCCCCCAAACCAATTAAGCATAAAACCCATTTTGAGAGAATCAATCAGCATATAGCTAAAACTAGAAAGTGTAAGATAGCAAAAGACCTTGGGAACTCCTTGATAGACATCTTTGCCATGAGGGCTGTTGATGATGATCCCTTTCCTTGGATTCTCATCATTATCTGCAATATCATCATACATGAACACCACAATGTTCTCCTCTTTCACTCCTCCGTTCCTCAGAAGTTGATAAGCATGGCAAATATCCGCCTGAGAAAAGTCAGCAACTTTTCAGAGTTTATACTAATCCAACATCGTCGGAATCTGGGCAGACTAAAACTACTTGCGAAATTAGGAAACGAAATCAGCTGATTATTCTCAGAACAGATCACTAAGCATCAGAGGATTTTCGATTAGAGAAAAGAGCAAGGCTTTATCAATAAACCTGATGCCGGTAGTTCCAATATCCGCTCGATCCGGCGACGAGAACAGCCCATCTAGTGCCGGCGTCGTCGTTCTCAGCAGGACGGAAGAATCTAGAAGCTTGCGACGGGAGTCTGATGACATCGTCAGGACCTTGTCTTGCGGCGGAGACGGCAATCAGCGATAGCAAGAGAACGGCGACAGGTGTCATCGTGTTTTTGGATAGTAACCGGGAAATGGTGACGTGGATAGGAATCGCTAGATCGCCGGGGAGTGACTCTGTTAAATAAAGAATCTTTTGGACTTTATCTTTTCTCTTTCCTTTTTGTCATCCACCAATCAGAGAATTTAATGATTTTTTGTCTGATCGGAGAACAAACACGTCTAACTATGTTTGTTTATATAAACACGCAATCGAAAGCTAAGTAATATTTCCTTATTTAAGAGTACAAATGATTATGTCAATTAAGATCTAAGACAATGAACAAACCAAACTATTTACAGAATTTGGAGAAAAAAAAAAACAAACAATTTCTCTATACACAATTTTACAACATACCATTTTGAAACACTACAGTAGATAATTTTATGTTGTTATGCGATACTTATACATTTTTATAATTTATCGTGAGAGGTTCACAATTACACGTATTTGACATAGGATTAGAAATGTGTAGATCGTTACGTATTTAGGGTAATCTTATAGTTGAGTTTGTTGAATCTATAATTTCTCGCTCTCTTTATGAACATGCATACACAGATCAAGTTGATCGAGGACGAGATAATTCTTCCACATACGAAGTGTAAAACGTTTAACGAAATGCGATATTTCTCACTCAAAGCGTAATACAGTATCTTTAAAGAAGATACTCCACATATATCCCATCTGTTAGAGCACAGGCATCGAAGAGCCCAGCTTGGGGCTCTCTAAAATTAAATCAAAATAATTTTCGAAATTTATTTTTGTCTTTTTTTGAAAAAAAGAATAATAAAAAGAAACTGACCAATTGTGTGGCGACATGTGGCCAGAGACTGCTTTTATAACCTCTTCTCAGAGATACGTCTCTGATAAAAATTAAAGCCACCTCATTTTTTTCTTTTTTTTTTTGTTTACTTTTCTCCTATGATCCCGTGTCGAGCCTCTGCAATGCCTGTGCTCTTAGGTTATCAACATTAATTAGAAACGAAATGCCAAATTTTTGTGGGGGCAACAAGACAATAAACTAAAGTGAGAGAATCAGATCAGTTTAGAAAAGTACAAAAGTGTGAATAGAATCTTTTCCTAATAGTCTCTAGCAAGTGACGCAAACGATGAATTATTTGTGTTGCATTATATCGTCGGCATATATCTGCTTTTGTTTCTTTCTGCATCTTATTTTCTTCCACTAACTGATAAACCAAGCAATCAAATTCAAGGCAAATTGCAAGAGATGTTAAGAAAAAAGTTATTAGATCGAGACGTGCTTATCTATTTTTAAGCATATAACTTTGTTTTAATAGATGCAAGAAACAGAAAAATTGTTTAAGAGGTGCCAAATCAATGATGAATAATAAGATATCTTTCAACGGACAGACCATAATAAATATCATAACCAGTCTATGATAATTTTTCTTCTGTAGTATTTGGCTATCACTTACTATTGGTCGAAATCAATATCATAGTCGTTAGATGTTATTATCAAATTTATATAAGAAAACTTAGAAAAAGAATTTGAAGTAGTCAAATACGCTCAAATAATTATACATAGATTCCACGACGTGTGTCCAAAATGTTCAAGTCCTTGTTGGCTGTTCTTTTTATCCCATGACACACACCATTCGATCCTAACATAGTAACATCTATCATATTATTATTGTTATTTTTCCTAATAATCACACGACTTAACATACAACGGCATATATAGATATATATATACACACTCATATGCAAAAAAACAAATGTCGTGTCATCAATCTTTCGTCGTTACTTATTTTTATCAAGAAGGTTTGGTCATCATATTCGTCAATGATGACCTGAGGTTAACGTTTCTTGTTGAGAGAGAGGCACACGACAGATATATCATCAACCTTGGCCGTCGGATACTTCTGTCTCCATGCATTAGCCGCCGCCTCTGTCACCGCACTGGCCGCTGCTGACCCATTCGCCGACTTCATCACCACCGTCGCCACTTCTTCGTTACTAAGTACATCCCATACCTTTACACACAAGAAACAAGAGAAAAATCATTAATTACATAATGACTTATTTATTTCAAATTTGGGCTTTGCTATGGGGTTGTCTATTATTTGCACCCACTTTGATTGGGCCTTAAACAAAAAACCCACTTTAATTCGATTTTTTTCATGGTTAGTCTCAAATAATTTTATTTAGAGTGACGAGAGATATATAGACGTACCCCATCTGAAGCAAGGAGCAAAAATTGGTCACGAGGAGTGATTTGATGCATAGAGACTTGAGGAGTTGCAATGACACCGTAGCTTTTAAGAGAAAAATCACCGAAGCTTCGGGACATGGCCAAACCGGGTCCGTTTTCATTTGGAAGCCATACTCTTAGAATGTGAGGCTCTGCCTCTAAAGCCAACACCCTTCCGTTGCGTTTCTTTATCCTCTCTGCTTCGCCTGCAAAATCAGTTATAACCCAAAAATGCTTAACCATAACGAAACTTGAACGTGCCATTTGTTTAAAACATCAATTTATTCATAAAAACTTACTTGGGACACTTGGCTTTAGGTCATTTGTTAACTGAACCACCTCGGTTTCTCCCATCTCACTAGTTCTAATCATGACAGCCCTCGAGTCTCCAAGATTTGCCACCATAATTTGATTTCCCTGTTCAAATATTGTTGTTAATAAAAAGGATAAATCTCTACTTAATGAAACAACTATACAATTTAGTTCATCTTGTTACACTTCTAAGTTCTAAAACATATGAGTTATTATAACGTTGCATTGAAAATAAAATATGGAACAGTAATTAATTAAACAAATATTACAAACATTATTAGCTTACATGTTTAACGGCGAGAACAGCAGCAGTTCCGGAGGAAGAGCAATCAAGAGTTTTTTTGAATTTAAGAATTCTCTTGTCCATCGCCAGAAACGCAGTTTCGCAAATGAGTTTAGAGTCTCGAGTCACTGAATGATTATTCATATGACCTAACAATAAAGATGGCAACTGGTTTCTTACGATCCTGCTCACCAGTTGACCATATTTCTGATCACCATGCCCATCAAATACTCCACATAAGACTCCGTCTTCTGTTCCATACCCCTACAGTTTTGCCATTCATTTATTTTCTAAGAACACGTTTTTGTGGAAAAAAAACATATGTAGATGTTTGAATATGATTTTAATTTCAAAATGATAATAATTAAACTCAAGTACCAGGTGAAGAATGGCAGCATCTTGATTGAAGCCCTTGCCTCCAGTTAAAGAAGAGACAGATCCAACGTCTTGAGGAACATCATGTTGTTCAGAGTATAGAACTGCATTTTCTTGTCCATAATCATTGACCTCGTAAATCTGATTGCTATCTGTTGATCCTCCTGAGGATAAACACAAACAAAATCCCATATTTCTTTTTGTTTTCTGTTTTTTTTTTTCTTCTTTTGGTTTTTATTTATGTGAGATGAGAGAATATAAGACAAAATGAAAGATTTGATACACGACTTTGCTTATTGAATATACCCCGTTTATATAGCCTTTTGTGAATCTTAATCAGGTGTATGTAAATACATAGCTGTTATATTATATGATAGATATATTCATCTTGATCGATGACTTGTAAATTAATTACTCATTAAATTATTTGACGTAGTAAAATAAGGATTTAATATTGCTTATGTAACTATAAGCCCGTGTTGGCGCTGACACGTATTACAGTTTACAAAAAGTATAGTTACTTATTTTCGTTGAAAATACTATATGGACCATCCCAATATTCGATTGAAAGGGCACATGATGCGGTGGCATGACGTGTGATTAGTATCTTGATTATACTACTAATTGATTTATTCGAGAATATTAATACGCGTTTAAGTTATGAATAAAATTTACTGACGGGATTTCTGTTGTTTGTCATTGCCACCAAAGTAAGACTAAGACGCATCAATGCTTTGTTTTCTTATTTCCTAAGTCTCAATGAAAGGAAAAGTCATGCATCCAAATATGCGAGCAAAGAAAGTTCGATATGTATATTATAAACAAATAAAATCAAGAAGAAGAAACAAATGGAGTTATATGTTGGAGTATCAATGTATCATCGTATTTAAAATTAAACAAAACGACGTATGTAGTTTGTAATTAGAAAATTACGCCAGCTCCCCCTGCCCTTTTGGACATATCAAACGATCCAACTTTGTCAACTCTCACATCCCTTTTCTTCAATAATGATCTACTTTTTTTTTATATATATTAAAGAACTAGCTGGTCTCCTATTCAGAACTATATTCTATCGAACTTTTTAACCAATATCAAATATTTGTTAGTAGTATTTTAATTTTCATAGACTACCCCGCTGCTCAATTAGAGAGGCACATGATGTGTCATCTTGTTGGATTCCAATCCTTGATTAATTGGATTCCGAATTTAAAAATTTAGTCAAACGTTATTAAAATTCAATTATCTTACTTTATTAAAATATAAACGCCGTACAAAAGGGCTCTAATGTGAGATATCGTGAGAGAACGAATGTCGTACATGTTGGCATCGTCATCCTTAAGGGCTAACTAAACCCACATGCATGGCGACATTCTTTTTCTTTTATGTTTTGGTATTTTTTTAGGTTATCCTAAAGTCGTGACCCGTGAGTCTCGTGACCTAAATCTTTTGTGAACTACAGAGTTACCGTACATGAGGTCCATTTTACTAACAAGACCGTTGCTCTAGCTATAACTAAGGATAAACTAAAGAGAGGCAAACTACGCTTTGGTTTTCAATTGATGGCAAACAAAGTCAGTTGTTATGAGTTTTCTTTTGGAAATGGCAATAGAGTTTTGGTGAGATCTATTCGTTGACGATTGTGAGCAGGGGCGGATCTAGTAAAGGAAGAGGGTGGTCACTTGATCCCTACTATTTTTGTAATAAAAAAAATTCATGCTTAATTATGTGATAATTCTTTTAATTTGCTCATGTTTAATGGTAGTTTTTGTTAAACATATAAAATTGACCCCTTGTTTTTTCCTTTTGTTAAAATTTGACCCTCTTGTGTGAGATATAATTCTATCTGTTGCATCATTTTTATAATTTGATTTCTATTTAGTTGTTTATTTTTCTTGATTTTGTTTGATATGCACAATATCTATAAAAATATTCATTATTCTATAAATAAACTTAAAACTGTTTTATATAAGTATGCTTAAAATTATTTTCAGCAAAAAAATTTTTATATTAATTATAATTATATTAGCATTGACCCCACTAAGAAAAATTCTAGCTCCGCCCCTGATTGTGAGTGATTGTTGGAGATGTTAATATCCCAAATTACCAATTCCCAAACAAACATCGAAGATCAGTTTCTCCGTCAATGTGAACATCTATCTAGTATAATAAGAAGTATCGCATTATAAAACACTGAATATTGAATTATGCGTCGACGTAAACATGCAAGTATACAAATATAAACCTAAGTGGCGTTAAATAGAAGCCTATATATGACAGCCACTTACTTAAACTTTGGTGGCAAGTGGCAACCATATCTCTTTCATATTAAATTGTTTTCGGCCTAAATTGTGACAATATACAATTAACACATTTACGATTGTTTAGTTTCTTATATCAAATTTTCATTATTATCATCATGTTATAGTGACATGAGACGGCAGAGTAACATAGTTATCGTTTTGTGAAATATGTGTGTATCTACTTTCAAACAACTTGATTAGCGTGTTGACTTTGCTACACCCGAAATATTATACTTCGAAAGCTTATCGTTCTGAGAACCACACATTTCCATAAACTATTATCCATGGATGAAAAAATAAATTAACAATAGAGAATGAAAAGAAAAGAAAAACAATATTCTGGCATGTTGGCCGATCAAACAAACAATGACGTATTGCACTTTGTGCATTATCTAATATATAATCATATGAAGAGTTTGCTGATATGCTTATCGGAATAAAAGATAAGAGCAGTTACATAACCCAACTCAATTATCTAGATGATAGAGATTAGAGATACAACTAAAATAGTATTGATAAATTTTTACAACAATTTTTTCATTGCATTTAAATTCATTTGGACATTTGTGTTTCTTACTTGATGGATCTTCGAGTATTTTCACATGCGAAACATAACACAAACGTCATGGCTAAAGATACAAAACCACAGTGTTCTCATTGGCTTATAGTCTGAACACTGTTCCCATTGTAATGATCTTCAGCACTTGCTGCATCAACCACAATCACTTTCTTTGCAAGAGACTTGGGGATATCGAGATCATCTTGAGCACATCTTTGTTGAGGATGCGACAACAGTATCGACATGGGCTTGAAAACCGACCGTGCAAGCCCTTGACCGCTCTCAAAGATGTAACCTTCATACTCTGAAACATGTTCTACAGCGTCAACAAGCGAGTCATACACATCTTGAGGACAATTCTCAGGGCCCGGTTTGTCGTGGATGTACATAACATCCAAGGTGAAGAGCTTCTGGTTTATGGGCCAATCATGGGTTGGTCTCACAGATGACCTGCAGTATATGAGAATCTGAAGGGCAATACAACCAAAATCAGTAAAATAGCATTTTTCAGGAGACCGTTTTGTAGAAAATGAACTTACCACCCTCAAAATCCGGTTTTGTGCTCTTGAATTTTTAGCTTCCTGAGCAGCTGCCCGGAACAGAAGCGTGAGATCCGCTCGACCTGAGGATTTAGTAGCTGACAATCCTCTTAGGGAAGCAATGGCAGATTCGGCATTGCTGGTGAATTCCTTTTTAAGCTGAAACATAATAGACCTAAAGTTCAGTTTCAGTGAAATAGGCAGCAGAGAGAAGAGTGTAAAAAGAAGATCTAAACGAAAGTTTCATGAACCACACTGATTTTCTTCTCCACACAATAGTCACTAGTTAAGTCTATGTTAAGCATCAAGTGTGGTCATCTCTGCCGATTTAGAAGCTACAAACAATACATGAAAACAATCTACTTCAGAAGACAATTAGGCTTCGTTTACTATTGATGCTCTAGCTAAACTACCTGAATGGAATATGAACCATGCAAGGATACTTCAAGACCACATTCATATGCTGTTGCAAGCTAAGAAAACTAAAACCATATAGAAAAAAAAATGCTTTTTGTTTGGTTTATATTTGATCCATCTGACCAGCAAACGCAACAAAGGGAAGCAAAAATCAAGCAGACTGAGCATTTCACATACATCCTCTAAGAAGAAGAACAGAGAAACTCAGAAGCAACTGCAAATCTAATACAGCTGATGATTATACAAAAATACAACTTTCATCTCTTAATCTTCTTCGTTTTACACAGCAAGATTGCCATAAAAACTTAAAGCACAATAATTACTAGCTGCGCAAAAATCTAGCTAATCCCAAATGGAACTGCAAATTTCACTCCGATGAACACCATGAATACCAATTTCTTCATCAAAAAAGCAAAATTTGAGGAGCAGAAACAAAAATCAAACGAAATCCCTAAATTACGAGACGACATTGAATCGAATAAAAGAGAGAAACGGCGAGAGAGAGAGAGAGAGAGAAAGAGTACCCAAGCAGCTGATTTGGAGAGGGTGGCGAAAGCAAAGCGATGATCTGGATTGATGGAGAGCTTGTTGTGAATGAATAGAATAATGGCTTGCTTCACGCACTCCATCCTGATCAACGGCCTCCCGTTAGTTCCCGTCGTCTTCATCTCCACCGTCGATTCCGCATCTACATCGACGCAGATGAGTATGTCCTCGCTCTTTATACGCGCCGGTTTCAGCGCGTACCGAGACGCTCCGCCTCCAATCACGACCGCTCTTTCTACCTCCATTCGCCGTCGACGCTCCTCAGATTTCTCCGAGTTGTTGTTTTTTCTGTTCTTACTTCCTTTCTCGTTGAACATGATAAAACGCTGCGTTTTTGCTACAATCAGTCAAACGACAATACGATGTCGTTTTAGCTGCATTTTTTCTTCTTTCTTACGTCAAAATGTTCACGTCCGTGACCTTCATCGTCTACATATTCAAGAACTTGTTTATTTTTAGATAATGACAATGATTAAAATACAAACAAGAATATGAGATAGTAGAGATAAACGAAGAAGTTGTATATACAATTATAATAGCATAAACAATCATGGTACTACTAATTGAGTAAACAAGCTTTTGTAACACAATTATTCTCTTAATTGTCCCTTTCTTGGCTCCATCACTCTAAGACTTGCCCCATTGCCTTGAAGTTGACCATTATTCAACTTCCTCTTGTTCATCTCGGCGTACATCTCTTCTATCATCGGCTTCCATAGCCTAACCCGCGCATTTATAAACCAGTTTGATACCTTTCACCACACACACAAACAAGAAACACTTTAGCCCGCTTTGGCCTTGAGTAAACAAATCATACGTCCGATCAAAATCTTGATACTTGAGTTACAAGTTGGAGTGAGACATTACCTGACTTCTTGTCAAACCACTTCGTATAGCAAGAAGATGTTTCTCCGAATCTTTCGGGTAACTGAAACAAAGCAGAATCAGCATTATCACACAAACAAACCTAAGCAAGACTTAGTAAAGAGTAAACGTTTGTTACTTACGGGTGAAGAAAGTTTTGGAACATCCAAGTCCGTAGAACCGATACTGATTTCTCAGGCAAACCTCGTTGCGGTCTCCATATCTGATGGTTCTTACGTTTGAGCTGCTGAAGAAGGCATTGCTGGTGGAACATTGAGTTCTCTTGAGACTTCTCTTTGCCTCTCTCCAAAACCGATCCCATCATAAGTATCTTCTTGCTGATTCTCTCTCTCAGGTTCTTGTATAAGAAGGAGATGGTCTGGAGAGCAAATCTGGTGTGTAGCTGCGGATCTAACTCCGTTGCAGCGTGGAACGCTGATACAACCGTGTGAATCTCGTCTACACAATGACTATATCGATCATCCACCTATAGAGAAAACTTTCATCAAATTCAAGAAACCATTGCTCTCAGGTTATGTAAGAATGTGAATCATACATACCATTTGCAGAAGATCCAAGAGATATGTTTTCTTTGCTTCCAATGCTCGTCTTTGCGATGTAGATCCTAAACCGGCCTCTGAGTTGTTAAAACCGCCATCAAGAAACTCGGTTGGATTCTCAAAACATGGATTATAGTCATCCCCTGACTCTGTTCCTCGGGATGAGTGACGTGGAGGATAATTCTCTAAGCCGTCGAGTGAGTATGTGGCGAAATGAGAGAGTATCTCCTGAACAGAGTGAAGGTACTTTGAGCCAAATATGACTTGAGAGACATTACTAGAAAGGTCTTTGCTGCTGCAAGAAGCTTGCTCCGAGGCTATTCTTGTGGATTTTGTAGCAGCACAAAGACTTATCTCCGAGCACTCATCAGAAACATCTGTTGCAAGACTCAACGAGAGCTCGTTTCTTCTATTGGAGATCAGGAAAGGGAAATCCTCTTCGTCGAATGTAGACATTATTGGTTCGCTTGGACCAACACCACCTTCTTCTACACATGAATACGCTTGGAAGTCACTGTTTTCTCCGAAATTCCACATGTTGTTTGAGGAGTCATCAAAGGGTCTTAAATGATCCAAATGATGAAGTGGAGGAGGAGGAGGAGGAGGAGCCATGACCTCAAAGCTTTCGATATTGTGAGGTTCTTGAACATTGATAGATCTTGAAGTAGATGATGATGAAGATAAGTACTTATTAGCAAGCAAAGAGTTGAAGATATCAAAGCCACCCATTTGTAGAGGATCTGGTCTCATGGAGTTCCAAGGAAGCATTGTTGGAAATGAAGAGGAATCTTCTCTTGAAGGTATCAAATCCATGAGAAGAGGATTTTGGTTAGTCATGACATTATCCAGAGAACTATAAGTGTTGTTGTTGTTGTTGTTGTTGTTGTTGTTGTTGTCCATTGGGTTACTAGTGAAACTGCATTAACAAGAAGACAAGTATTTAAGACTCAGACAAAGGAGGATTTTCAGAAGATCTAAAAAAAATAAACAAATCTTTGGAGAATAGTAACTAAGTGTATAATGCTGCAAGAGACAGAGAAGTTCGATGAAACACTATGACTATGTCATTAAATATGTAAAATTTTAAAACGCATAGGTAAATGTGAACTGAAGCAAGAATTAATGAAACTGTAAGTAGGCTCAATGATACACAGACCAATAATAATGCAACGATATCTGTGAAAACAGTAAAAAAAAGCTTTAGATTACTACAAATATCCATAGAACATAAAAGTGTTGAACTTGCCTTTATCCTTCTTCTTGGGATGGGAAGATCTCAGGAATCAATACGTTGCAAAGAGAATTTCTTACATCAAAATTTCCAAAATGTGTGTTAAAACTGAAGAAGAAGACAGAGTTTTATTTCTCTTCTTTCTCCGTGAAAGAACACTGTACTTTCACTCCGCAGCTTCTCTGAGTTCTCTCTATGTTCCTAATGAAAGAGAACCAAAAAGGATAAATCAACAATAAAATTATTATGTATTATAAATTAAAGTAAGAAAATCAATGATGATACAACAAAACTGAAAAAGAGAAAAGTGGGTCTGATATAATCTCTTTTGCATGAACGCGAACAATACAAAAAAAGTTTTTTTTTTCTTACTTTTATATAATTTGATGAATAAATCCAGAGTCTTCATCATCTGCCTCACTTAGTGATTCAAAGCACAAGAAAAACAAATAGCAACATATAAGTAACAAAAAAGCTAGTTTTCAAGAAAATGTTTTTAAATTATATCCAAGAGAGTAGTGGAAAAGAAGGAGGGCCAAATCACGTACGGAGCTCCCTCTGTTTATGACATGAATCCAATTTCATATATTTTATAGATCTTCCGACCAGAAACAAAATGAAAAAAGATTAAAGAAAAACAAGAATCAAATCTTATATAATTCTTTATTATAATTTTAGTCTTAAAAATGTTGATAACGTTGATCATAGAGAGAGATGAATCTCATCTATTTATCTCAGGAAATATATGGACCAAATCCAAATCCAAAAAAGAAAATCCAAAGACATGAAGAAGACCGATGTGTTACTGTTTACTACAGAGAAGTGCACTCATTTCTGTTGCAGGCTTTAAATTAGGGAAGAGACCCTACATTTTTACTATTTGCATGTCCCTATATATATGTATGTGTGTATAGGCAAAATAAAATTTGATTATTAACAATAAGAAAATTGGTTTGTCTTCTTGTGCTGGTTTCAATTATCACAAATCAGAAAGAGGGAAAAAAGTAAAGAGAGGTGAGATCTTTTTTAGCCATTTAAGGAGAATTGATGAGATGTGTGATCCATTTGGGTTATTGCTTTTTCTTCTTTCTTTTCTCACCACTCGTGTCTTTGTGTTGTGCCATCAAATCTCATGTCCATTTTAGTAACGTATATTTATTTTTTATATATTTAAGTTCTACGTAACCTTTACAAAATATCAATCAAGTTTGGCACTTTGGCCTTTTCTTTGATTGTTCATTTCTTTTCAAATCTTTTTTTTTCTTGGTTCAATGTGTCGTTATGTGTAACGTCTTATTACACTGGTTAAAAAATAATTAAGGGCTTGATTGGTTATAGCTGTAGTTTTGAATTTTTTTGCTGTAGAATTTATGCTGTAGAATTTTTGGTTGTGATTATAGATTTTAGTGCTGTAAGATTTTTTATTGTAGATTATGACATTAAATACAGCATTAAAACAAAAAAAAATAAGATATAGAAATAATAGATTAAAAAATAAATGTTGAAAACATAATAAGGAAAGAGAGAAGATAAAATTCTAAGAGCACTTAATTTTGTGCTCTAGAAAAATTGTTTTTCAAAGCCACGGAATTTCCATAAACAAAAAAAGTTGCTCTGCATTTCAAAAATGGAAAAAGATAGAATGAGAGTTTGATTGGTGATTTTGGATTGCTGTACAGAGATTTAGTGCTCTGGAGAGCAACCACATCTCCTACCAATCATCCCTAACTCTATAAGCCGTAGACTATGTATAGTAGATGCACATCTGAGTTTTATGCTCTTCGTGTTAAAATATTTGGCTCGATTTACTGGTCTTAGTAAGAAAAGAACAAAATTACATCCCAAAGCGAAAGAACATAAATTAACGTTCAACTCTAGGATAAGCTCTCAGAGTTTTTCTGTGTTAATATATAAAAAGTATAGATGTTTCTACTGATTAAGTGATTATCAATTAATTTTAAGTTAGGTGACGAAATGTGTGGAACTGGGAATAGACACAAAAGCAAGCACTGTGAATTCAGATACGTTTCCTACATGTTTTATCATACACTGTCAACAAATATGTACAATTGTTTTGTTAAAATTGGATATGAGTAATTTCAGAAACATGTGGGTTGATTGACTTGTTCTATAAGACTATTACTTGTCACTCGCGAATCACTTATGTATTATTTGCAAGCCACTTGCGTTTCATTGTGGGTAATTTTGTTTCTTCTTTCTCAGCTTTAAGTTTATAAACATTGATATTTTTATAGATAAATAATAAAATCAAAAGGAGTAGTAAGCAACTAGCAAGTAAACTAAACAAGATACATGTTTTCGAACTTGGTTCATACTTTTCTCGATTAAGTTATTTATCTTCACAATGGTGGCCACTTGCTTTTTCTCAAAGCGGATACGAGACAAATGCCAAATACTTATGTATACTCCTAGTTAAATGAAGCATTCATTTGACAAATAGTAATTGTTACTTTCGATTGGTCAGCAAAGCTCAACGAGAACTCATAGGTTTGAACCAAAAAACAAAAGAACAAAAACTCAGAAAAGCTCTTATAAAGTGAAAAATGGACTTGGCTGTGGAGCTTATGGACTCCAGTACCACAGCACATGAAGAAACAAAGCAAAATGAGACTTGTATAGTATGTTGTATGTATACAGCAAAGGAAGAAAACAAATTACTAAATAGTTTTGTTTCCACTAAAAACTGTTGGAACCCCTAGACAAAGTAAGTACCAATGTCGGAAAATTTAAACCGATTGTACCATTTAGGCTAATTAATTATTATCTAAACCGATTAGTTGCCTAGTCAAATCTTGTTTGCTAGGTTGATGGTTTTTCATTACATACGAACAATATACCTTATGCTACAACAAAATTGAAATGTTGATCATTATTGGGCCAGGTTGATGGACATGAAATGGATGGAAATTCGGGTCCAGTGGCACCTAACGTTAGTTTTTTAGCACGTTTGTGCGGTGTGATGTTGCGGTTTAGTGAAGAAAATCTAATCCTTAACCTCAAATCTAACCTCAAAATGTATCACTTCATGAAATAAAAAATTGGGTATTTGTACTATTAAAATTGAAGTATATGTGGTTTTTGTGGTTTTTCATGAAAACCCGTATGGAAAAACCAAACAAAACTTGTTAAAAACCTTTCTTTTGTAAACCCAACAATTTGAAAATCCGAAATTCTTTAAATTTTAAAAAAAATTTAAAAACCTGGAAAAGCTCATACTAATTAAAATTTTAAATATACAGTTTTTATACTTTTATACCCGGAAATCCAAAATCCAAAAAACTTACCTTAAACCAACGTGAACCCAAAATCCTAAACCTACATAAAATTATGTTAAAATCTGAAAATTTTGTAGCTAACAAAATCCTAACAATGAATTGCATGTAATTAAAAATGACAGCATAAATCTGTGCCCGATATCTGAATTCGACCCAAAAAAAACTCGAACTGAATCCATTCCCAATTTCTTTTTAAAAACAAATCCAATCCAAATATTTTTTATATCTCTAAATCAATAAATCTAAAATTCGGGAAAACTTGTAAAACCTAAAATCCAAAAAATCAATAAAATGCATTTGATAAACTTATGTATAAGAAATATAATATTTTTTTTTAACAACAAAACTAATACTTTGGTGTAACAACATCCTAAGTCCTAACTAATACTTTGGTCTTCCTCGCTAAGACACGTCCTTCCTCCTAAGACACGTGGTGGAAAGTGAAAACAAATAAAGACAGTTAAATTGGTCCAGAAAAAAAAAACGCAAAAACAAAACAAAAAAAAACTTTACCTTCCTTTCCCCTTTCCCCTTTCCGAATGCTATGTAAGATCGATTGCTGTTTCTAAAGTCTACCTTCCTTTCCCATTTCTTACATTGCAAGCCAGCGATTGTCGCAGCATCGAGAAAACTCTATGAAAATTGTAATTCGAATTTGTCAAGTTTGTAAATCGAAAGATTCAGCAAAAAGAAAAGCTTGCGGCCAGAAAACAATTCATATATGAAGAGACTTAATCGTTGGCTATGTTTCCATCCGTTTATTTTTGGGGCCTTGAAGATGACGATTATCTTGGGGATTCTTCTTCAAAGCTTACACTCGATCCCGAATTGATTTTGAATTGATTCCGTATTGTATTTTGTTATGCTTGTCAAAAGAGAAAGTAATATTATATATAAATTTAGTCGGATGAGTTAGGTTTAAGGTTGAGTTATGCGATGCTACTTATATAGTATTAGGTCATGAAGGTGTGCAATTATAAATTTTGGGAATTTAGATATAGCTGAATATATGATATTGATAAACTTAAGAAAGAGAATTTTTAAGTTAGGGAAGTTGACTATTATCTCTCTAAGATTTTTTGCTTTTGAATCAAGTAATTCAAATAAATGGAAAGTTCGCATATATCATTCCGTCATATTTGTATTAGTCACAAATTTTGTTTTACTTTTTATTTTTTTATTTAATTTGATTATAATGTAAATTTGTTATTTTCTTTAGTAACAAATTTTGTTTTACTTTTTATCTTTTCTTTAATTTGATTATAATGTAAATGTTGTTATTTTCTTTTTTTTCCGCTTCATATTTTTAGGACTTTTACCTTTTCAAGATTTTACCACATAATGGATAAGTGTAAGTTTTCTTTTTTTTTGCAGGTGAAATTGGATTTGATTTCACGATGGGCTTGTTTGCATTGGGCTTTTCATAGCCTTTTGAATTCGATTCTGGTTTTGGGGTTTTGAATTCGATTTTGGTTGACGGTTTTAGTGAACCGTTTCTATTTTTATTCTGGTTCGTTTTAAGTGTTATGGGATCCGCGTGTATATCCATTTTTAATCGGGTCGGATTTTTCGGCAAATTAAGTCAATTGTCAAACACTTTTTCTTCATAAAGGGATTGGTCTTTTGGTCCAAAAATTGTCAATGTACTTCTCAATTAATAATAAAGAGATATACTAATACGTTCATATATACACTAATGCATCAACGTACACGCAAAGCATAGACATTGAGATTTCGAGATTTGAATTGTCCTGACTTGAGGAGACTGGTCACTGTAAACTAAAGCAGGAGAAAAACGGGTTGCTTGCCTCGGCCAGCGACGATGGAATAGTTAAGATTTGGAAGCTTGCATGACGCCATGACTAGGCGGGTTTTGCAATTCACACCATTATTTGGTTTTTGATTTTTCAAATTTAGTCAAAGCTCATATTTCATGGTTTAACTTGGGAGTGTTTTTGACATTTTTCCTGTATGTTTCAGTTTATATAGAGATGCAGTTTTTGTTGTAATAAAACGCATCCAAAGAATTAGAAAGAGATGTCTCTTTTAAACCAAGAAGCAATCAGATTAGCGGACAAAACTGCTTTACGTCTGATCTACTCTTTCTATAATGCAAATCACAAAAAAAGATGCCAAGTTCATCGAGTCTTTTCATCTTTTTGAGGTTTCAAATTGCGTGTGAAATTGTTGTAACGCCTTAGTTGCTAAACAAATCGATTAGCTAATTGAACTATAGAGTTTGATATGATCATCAACTTAGTTGGTCGGCCACTCGTTTTATAAGACTCATAGGTAGTGCCGTAGTGGAAAGGAAATTTGACAAATCCTATGAAAATTGTCAAAGAGAAAACTGCATTGTCTAACATTCATGCCCTTAAATTTATAGTAGGAATTAATTAGAAAGTCTAACGAAAACAAAATTATTACAAACTGAACCAAACAGTAGATAAGATATACAGTAGTCAAATAACTTACATAAACTATAACGACCAAAATGACAAGACCTAATTAAAAACACATTAGTCCGGTATAAACGTAACTGTTACAAGTCATTGTATATATCGCTGGAGGTTTTTATCTTTTTTGGTATCTGTAACGGTTATGTTCAGAAACGGAAAAATCTTTTGTCTAGACATGTTTGTATAAAAGAATTTCATTCCATAAATAAGTCCGTCATTATGCAACCCGTGATTCGACCGGCTGAAACATTTGAAGACGTCAAGTGTAAGTGATTGGCGCATAATCAAAAGAGGATTTGGAAACTTGTGAATGCGAATTCAACACCATTTATTATTTAAGACCGAGCAAAGAAGGAAGACGAACAAACAAGGATTGTTAAAGCAAATGTGTCATGGACTGGCCGCAAGTTTCCTCTGTAATATTATTCTCTGGTTTTTGTTTTGATTTCTCGTTAATTGTCTCTTTGTTTGGTTTTGGATTGGTAATGTTGTTCTTGATTTGGTAAAACAGAGATCAAGCTCACTTGCAGTTGGAGAGCAAATCTGCGCCGTCTTCATTCCTTTCTTTGCCATTTTCGATTTCCTCTTCTCCTCCGTCGGACAATGTTTCGATTGCCGCCGCCGCCAATCGCCTCGGTCTTGTCAACACTCGGATCTCGCTCGTCTTGCTCGTGAATCTCGATGTGTGGTTTCTCTCTTTTCTCTTTTCACTCTCACTCTCTCTCTCACTCTCTCTCTCTCTCATTTCATTTTTGGACTGATCCTTACCAAATGGGTTTTCCAATTTCTCTGTTTGGTTTGAATGTGTTTTGCAGTTTCAGTGAATGAAGTAGAAGCTTTGTATGAGCTATTCAAGAAGCTGAGCTGTTCAATTATCGATGACGGCTTGATCCACAAGGTCAGTTTTCTTCTTCTTGTGATCGCTTTGAAAGCATACACAGTATGTAGTTTTAAACTAAACTGTTCATGTCTTCTCACTGCTAATGGGGTTTGTAGGAAGAGCTGCGACTAGCGCTTTTCCAAGCTCCATATGGTGAGAACCTGTTTCTTGATAGGGTGAGTCCATTCTTTAGAGAGAGACGGAATAAACCTTTTTTCATGGTTTCTTGAACTTGTTGGTGATTAAAGTTATGATTGTATAGGTTTTTGATTTGTTCGATGAGAAGAAGAATGGGGTTATTGAGTTTGAGGAATTTATACATGCGTTGAGTGTGTTTCATCCCTATGCACCAATCGAAGAGAAAATCGACTGTAAGGATCATATTCAGTGTCTTACTCTACTAATAAAACAGCAAAGCTTTGCCTCAAGCATATATATAGTTATAATCTTTTGGCAGTTGCATTTAGGCTCTATGATCTAAGACAAACCGGATTTATTGAACCAGAAGAGGTAAACAATGTGCCGTTTTGCAAGTTGCTACAGTCTTTTTTTTAATTTTTTTATGAGCTCAATAAAAGGTTGAGGTTGTTAATGTTTAGGTGCATGAAATGGTGGCTGCTATATTGAAGGAATCTGATATGATGCTGTCCGATGAACTTCTAACCATGATTATTGACAAAGTGAGTTTGTTTTTTTTGGATGAATCAAACATCTTTGGTAGATTCTATTTGTGGTTTCCTCTGACTTGGTTTTGGTAGACATTTGCAGATGCAGATTCAGACAAAGACGGCAAAATAAGCAAGGAGGAATGGAAGGCGTATGCGCTTAAGCATCCCACCTTGTTGAAGAATATGACTCTTCCTTACCTTAAGTACCAAATCTTAACTCTCTTTGTGTTTCAATCTAAGATAAGCTTTTAAGTTTGTGATGATGATCAACATATCTGTTTGAATTTGAAGGGATGTGACGACGGCATTCCCAAGTTTTATATTCAACACTGAGGTTGAAGACTGAGAGGCTGTAATCTTTTTCTGCTTGGTTTAACGTATTTTACCCCAAATTAGTTGGTGATTATTAGATGTAAGTAAAAAATGTGAGGTTGCTATCTTTTGATTGTAGACTTTTCCATTGAAAGAAATGAATCATTTTTTTTCTTTCTATTTCTCCTGTGTCTATGGCCATGTATATGGACCACCGATTCAGACATATCAGATTGGAAAGGATAAACAACAACTGGAATTGAGGCTAGTGGTTGTAGATAAGAATGCATACTGTGAATGTTCTTATCCACAATCAGAGAGGGAGAGAGAGACATTTTTCTGAACTTTCAAAATATGATTTTTAAAGTTGAGGCATGAAAATTCCTAATCACACCATTCCATATGGATAATCATTGCGGTCATCCCATAAAGCCAAAATACTTTGGCCAATTCAAGTTATAACTGAATTAATCGTAATCATTTAACTGATATAAGTTCCGTTTTTTTTTGGTCATGTGTGGAATGTCTATGTATCGAAATTAAATAACAAAGGAAACGAGTAATGGTGTGATTCGCAGCATTCTAAGGAACGTTTACAGTGGGAGTAAGAGAGTGCAAATGTATTATAACAAGAGAAAACTATGAACAGAATGTGAGAGAGAAGAAGAGAAATGGAGAGAGAAAGAGGACACATGACGCATTCAAGCGGACACTGCAGCTGCGACTTGTTCTTCATCTGGGAGGAGAGTGCACACCAGTTTCCTGTCTCCATACACATTGTCCACACGCCCTGTTTCCACATCACAATTGTTTCTCAAAAAAACAGATTCTCCAAACCAAAAAATACAAATGGCAAATCAGTTGAGTTGGATGATGTGATAGTACCTGTGGTCGGCCAGAACTTGGACGAGCGGAGCCACGGGGCAGGGAACGCAGCGTACTCTCGAGAATACGGCTTCTTCCACGCGTCTGCCATTAGCAACGATGGAGGATGTGGAGCTCCCTGATTACACATACAACCAACCCATCAGTGTTTGAATAACTAACAAACAACACTATTGGAAATAAGATGAGTGTTTTCGTTTTCTTGAATTACCTTGAGAACGTTGTTCTGGACATCTGCATTTCCTTTTTCAATCTGTGCAATCTCTTCCCTGATCGAAATGAGAGCATCGCAGAACCTGTCTAACTCCGCCTGCAAAACCATTCGATTATTTACTTAGTTTCATCAAGTTGATATACTGAGAGAGAAAGAGATTTTCATGTACACATATATAATACCTTGCTTTCACTCTCGGTTGGCTCGATCATAAGCGTTCCAGGGACAGGCCAAGACATTGTTGGTCCATGGAATCCATAGTCCATTAGACGTTTCGCCACATCCTCTGGTTCTACTCCAGCAGTGTTCTAAACAACAACAAAAGCCATGTTCGAATCGGTTCATGATAATGAATCACCAAAACAAAGATTCAACATCACTTTGATCTCATAAACATTTTCATACCTTGAAGCCTCTCAAGTCTATGATGAATTCGTGTGCCACTGTTCCGTTAACACCACGGAATAGAACTGGATAGTGTTTCTGTAAAAATACAAATAAAAAAATTGAAATCATGCCTCTCTCTCTCTTTTAGTCTTTGACTCGTCCAGCAAGTATTTGATTGTGAAAAGAAAAAGTAAAGGTACCTCTAGACGCTTTGCCATGTAATTGGCATTCAAAATAGCAATCTTTGAGGCATCAGTGAGTCCACCAGATCCCATCATGGCAATGTAAGTGTATGATATTGGCAAGATAAGCGCAGATCCCCACGGTGCAGCCGAAATAGCACCCAGCGGTACTGTCTTCTCCGGTTGCGGGATACCACCAGTGGGTATCTTTAATCATGGCAATAAGAGAGATTACATCACCAATCACCAAGAAACATTAAAACAGTGATGAAGGAAGGATCAAAGACTAACCACAGGGTGAGAAGGAAGGAATGGTGCCAAATGTTGCTTCACACCAATGGGACCCATACCAGGACCACCACCTCCATGGGGAATACAGAAGGTCTTGTGGAGATTGAGATGGCACACATCCGCTCCAATGAAACCAGGGCTAGTCAGACCAACCTACATGCATGCTCTTACAAATTAGACACATACCTGAGATCTCTATTTGCTGTTTTATTAAGATCTCTCACCTGTGCATTCATGTTGGCACCATCCATGTACACTTGACCTCCGTTTTCGTGTATTATGTTGCAAATCTCGTCAATACCCTCTTCATAGACTCCGTGAGTTGAAGGGTATGTAACCATGAGGGCAGCCAAGTTGTCTTTGTTGGCTTCTGCAGCTTTTCTCACCTCCTCGATGTTGATATTTCCCTTAGCATCAGTTCCAACTATAATAATTTTCATCCCGCACATGGCAGCGCTTGCAGGGTTTGTCCCGTGTGCAGAGACAGGTATAATACACACATTTCTGTGATGATCTCCTCTTGACTGGATCATGCATTCATTCATTTTGTTTATACAGTTGAAAATAAATTGTTAAGAGAAATTATTCAGATCAAGATATAGGATATAAGCTTTTACCATGTGATATGCGCGGATAACCATAAGCCCGGCATACTCACCAGCAGCACCAGCATTAGGTTGCAGTGAGAAAGAGTCAAACCCAGTGATTGTACACAAGAGATCACCCAAATTGTTGAACATTTCCTACACAAATGACGACAAGAAATCAGTCTCATTGTTCTGTTTTCTTGAACATGCCTCATATGAATCAAGAAAGTGGCTCACCTGATAACCCTGAGCTTGTTCAACAGGAGCAAATGGGTGAATGTCAGTGAAACTTGGCCATGTGACTGGCATCATTTCAGTTGTTGCATTTAACTTCATCGTACAAGATCCCAATGGAATCATGCTGTGGCACAATGAGAGATCCTTAGACTGTAACTTGTGGATATACCTGAGCAACTCATGCTCTGTGTGGTACCTAATCACATTGTTGAAAAGGAAACTATAGATGAGATACTGATAATCCACAAGCCAAAAACCAGTCAAGATTCAAAGAAGAGAAAAATACATGTTGAAGATTGGGTGAGTAAGATAAGGGCTCTCTCTTGTTAGGCCAGAAGGAATGGAATTCTCAACCTCAGGTGCAAGAGATTCAGCAGTGAATTCAACCTGAAAGTAAATTAGAGATAATCAGATTTCATGCAAGGAGCCAAAACTGACAAGTAAACAACAAAATAAAACGAATGAACAACTCTCACAGGCTTGCCAGAAGCAAAAACTTTGAAAAGTTTATCGACATCATCCAAGGTAGTTGTTTCGTCAAAAGAAGCAGTAATCTGAAAGACGTTGAGTAATCAATATCCAAATATTCAAATCTGTATACTACTATACAAGTAAGAATCCTTGAAGGTCAAAGCAAAGGAGACTCACAGTGGTTGAGTCCACAACACGCAGATTAATTTCACTCTTGGCAGCTGCATCAGCAATTGCATGCGCATCCGAACACTTAACTTTTACAGTGTCAAAGTAGGGAAGATCTTGCACTTCTGCAACCCCAAGCTTCTTCAATCCTAAGGAAAATATGCCAGCAAGACCATGAACGCGTTGGGCAATAGCTTTTAGACCTGCAGGTCCATGGTAAACAGCATACATGGCAGCCATGTTGGCAAGCAACGCCTGCAAGAAAAGGCAAAAACATTACACAAAAGTGGCAACAACAACAAAAAACATGAAATTTTCATCAACATGAATCAACGTAGGTAGTAAGAAAGTGATTTACTTGAGCAGTACAGATGTTGCTAGTGGCTTTGTCCCTCCTAATATGCTGTTCTCTAGTCTGCATCGCCATACGCAGAGCTGGCTTTCCTGCAGCATCAACACTGACACCAATAATCCTCCCAGGCATCATTCTCTTATACTCTTGTGAAGTAGCCAAGAACGCAGCATGAGGACCACCGTAACCCATTGGAACACCAAACCTCTGAGCCGAACCAACCACAATATCAGCTCCAAATTCCCCAGGAGGCTTCAACATCGTCAAAGCCAGCAAATCCGTAGCCATCACAACCTTAACTCCGCTAGCATGAGCAGTCTTGACAAACTCAGCATAGTCCAATACTTCACCTTCAGTTCCCGGATACTGAACCAGAACCCCACATACATCACCGGAGCTGTAATCGATATCCTTGAGATCAGCCGTGATGACTTTGAGATCAAACCCATCAGCTCTAGTCTTGCAAACATCAATCGTCTGAGGGTGACAGTTACTAGCAATCACAAAGGTCTTCTTTTTACCCTTTTGGATGTTGTTGCACATCGCCATCGCCTCCGCAGCTGCGGTCCCTTCGTCTAGCAGCGACGCGTTGGACATGGGAAGTCCGGTGAGATCGGTGATCATCGTCTGGAAATTGAGCAGCGATTCGAGACGGCCCTGGGAGATCTCAGCTTGGTAAGGAGTGTACTGAGTGTACCAAGCCGGATTCTCCATGATGTTGCGGAGAATCACAGTGGGGACGTGTGTGTTGTAGTAGCCCATCCCGATGAACGATTTGAAGACCTTGTTCTTCGAAGCTAGATCAACCATGTGCGCAATCATCTGGCTCTCGGTTAGCCCTCCGTCGAATTTGGAGAACTTCATCGAATCTAATCGGATGGATTTGGGCACCGTGGCGTCGATGAGGGAGTCGATGTGATCGAATCCGCAGTATTTGGCCATATGGGTTTGCTCTTCCGGTGTCGCTGAGTTGTGGCGACGCGGGAAAGTATCGCTGGGTTTCACAGCCTCGACGGAGATCGAACGAGCCTGCTGCTTCTGCTGGTGGTTGTGGTTGTGGTGGTGGTGCCTCCCTAGATTGCCGAATGCCGTCGGATTGACGGATCCACGGGTGGAGAGGAAAGGGGAGAGAGAAGAGACATACCTCGCCGGAGAGTGAGGAACAACGGACGGGACATGAGGAGTGGTTTCGCCGTTGCGGTTTCGTTTCGCGTCGCTGACGAGACGTCTCACGATCCCACGGTAAGCGAGCCTCCTTGCGCGCTCCATGATACAGTATTAAAGGTGGGAAATTGAAAATGGGATGGACTCAGAAAAACGCAGAGATTTGAAGAAGGTGATGTCTTTAACTTCTAAAAATACTCCGCCATGGATTGGAGAATGGTGGAGAGGTTGGAGAAGGGTGAGAGTATATACAGCAAATGTGTATATTATCACACTCACCGATGTAAAGAAAAATGTATATCACGTCCTCAGATAAACTCTGTTTTTATACTGAAAAATATTTAACATGTAAGAAGAGCGATATTTTATTTTAAATCGTCGAATTTCGTGGATCTCGGGATGTGGTTGGTGAAAAGTATCGAACCATTTGTACAAATTCCACGTGTATCGCATCTAATCAGTAATAGACTAATCAGTTCTACCATATTGTATGATCAATCATAGTATTTGTCTATATTTTTCATTTATTTATCTATATGATTAAATTGGATCTGCGACATCTCTTGATTAGTGCATTTTCTCCAAACAATATACTCCATTTCTTTTCTAACATATCAATACACTGTTTTATCTAGCATGAGCGAAATAAATATTCACTCTGTTGGTCTAACTCTAACTTATATTTTAAAAAGAGTACATGAGAAAAACTGAAGATAATTATAGGAAGTATTATATAATTGCTGTAAATGAAATCTGGAGATAATATATGAAAGGAAGGGAAGTGAAGTTGAAGAGATTGGGATTCGGTGGACAAGAATGTGTTATCACCTTTATCAACCAAATAAGCACGATAGCAGCAAAAATAATAAAAAGAAGTGATGATTGATTATTTTGGTTCACAATCACATGAAAACAAAATAAGATAAATTGGGTGGCGGGATCTGTTTCACAAAGAGTTTATCTCTAGACTCTACATAATAAAATAAATAGAGGGTTCGTCATCAGTTCATCTTCATCCTTCACTATGGGAACCATCGTCCTCCAAAATATACGACAGAAAATGAAATATTCCCGTTTTCAACCCTACAAAGAAAAATAAATCGTTTGAGAGTTCCATTCTCTTTGGAAAAGCTTATTCTTGAACTTTTTTTTATCAAAGAAAAATGTTGCATACGATGATGTTACTGCAGATGAAATTGTTCTCTTGGCCTAGGGAAAATTGGTCGTGAAAGAGCCGGGTGACATATATCCACAAAACAAAACACAACATCCACACGTACTTAAAACGTTAATCATTATACTTTATATGAGGTTCGAAATGATGGAAGGATCAAGGATGTGATGTAAGTTGTAACATGCAATTAACGAATGGATGGCCGTTGTGAATTCGGATATCATTTGGGCTAATTTCATACATATCTATGTACATCAAACGTTACTTGATTTGATTTTGTAAACGACTTGACTTGGCCAAAATAGTCATAATACTAGCCTATAGAAAGTGCAAAACACATTAAGAAGATTAGTGTACTGTGTAAATGACGTCCGTAACAAACATGTTTGATCAAATTATTAATTTTCATACATAAATCACAACAGCTCATAACTTGTGGATAGAAATCCCAAACACACAAAGATATATTAGCATTACAACGAAAATTGTGTTTTTGTAATGAGGTAACGGAAGCTTTGGTTTTAAAAAAGAAGTGAAAACTGATCAAGCCCAAATAGCAAGAGCAGACATCATCCCAGCTCCGAGGAACAAAAAGCAATAAGACACAATCTGAAGTTTAAAATCAACACTCATCTTCTTGCTCAAGAAATCGGCAGCGATCAGATCCACAAGAGCCATGTACACAAGTATCCCCGCAGAGAGAGAGTCGAGCACTCCTTCAGCCACCAAAGCAGCAACACTATAGGAGTTGTAAGATGAGGCAATGGCCGCTCCCACGGACACACCGATTGGGGTAGTGACGGCGAAGAAGAAAGCCATCATGACCGATCCACGCGGGGTTAGCCTGGCCTCGGCGACGCAGCCACCGAGTGCGAAACCTTCGAAGAATTGGTGGAAGGAAAGAGCCACAAGAAGAGGACGTATGGTGCATGGGCTGTGTGATACTCCAAGTGATATTCCAATTATTATTGAGTGTGATACTATTCCCAATTCAAGTATCTGTTTTTTTTAAAGAAAATAAAAAGAAATAGAAAAGTATCATCAGTTAGCTATATTTGGGCAACGAAAATATAAAAATAAATTTCACATACGGATGTTAGCTATATTTGGGCAACGAAAATATAAAAATAAATTTCACATACGGAATCATTTGACTAGGTCTAGGTATCATATTTGACAATGAATACGTCAGAATGCATAACACTAACTAGCTAGTCTTTTGAATACTTTGAAGAACACGAAAGTACAATATGGTATTTTCAAATGATGTATAGCTGGTTATATGAATGAGTGAAGTCAAATGTTTTTTTTTTCTTTTATATAAAGTCCATTAAAACAAATCAAAAGTCAGAGCTTACTATAATAAATTAAATACGAAAAGCAGGAAATGTGTCTTTCACCTGAGAAACAACAACGTGCCTGACACCACTGTCCAAACCTACGTCACCGTGGTCATGGCCGGCGGCGCCACCGGAAGCTCCGCTCCTCTTTGCGAGAGCCTCAAAACCATCGGCGCCCATCGAGAGGCTATGACGGTGATGGTCCGCGTGAGCCCGCATCCCCACGATATGCAACTTCCCGCCATCTTCATGTTCCCTAAGAAAACCGGACTCAAGAAAACCAGACCTTATTTCCCGACCCGGATCCGACAGAACCGAACCGGCCTGACCGAGCGACTCGACGGACTGGTTCATCATCTTCTCCTGTTTCCTCTCGTAGTATCCCGTGATCATGAAATCGGCGAGCAGCGTGAGGAGCGCCGCGACCATGGCGAAGAACCCTGGGAAAGGGAACTTCTTCCATGGAAAATCCGGAAGACACGGGTCGGACAGAGCGTCGGAGCCTCCGGAGAGCATGTGAACGAATCCTGTTGCGAGGATGACTCCTGCTGCGAACGCTTTGGCTCCTCTCATCAAGCCGCTGTTTGACGGGAGGAGGGTCCCGAAGAGTGGGATAGAGACGCCGAAGGCTCCGGTGACAAGGATAGACGCCATTGCTGCGAACTTGAGGGTAAGAGCAGCCGCGTCATCTCTGCACGGGTCTGTCTCTCCCGTGTCACAGCTGGTTGTGAATGACTCTATTTTTTGTTTTTGGCAAAATAAATTACTTTGAAAGGTTAAAAATAATTCATTATGTGATGATAATAGAGAATTGAAGTACCTGAAAATCTAGAAGATAGTGGTCGGAGAAACTGCCAGAAATCCTGAAAACATTTGTAACAAAAAAAAAAAAAAATGTGAGGGAAAAAGGATATATGGAACAATTTTTATAAAAAAGAAAAGAAGAAGGATGGAACAAGGCAAGAACGTTAATAGGAAGGATATATGATGAAGTTTGAAGTTTCGGACCTGTAAGAGAGACATGACTAAGTTGTCTTAGATGGTTTTAACTTGAAGTTTTTCTATTATTGTAAACCAGCAATTAGAGGTTATTATGAAGAAACGAGTGGGAGAATATTACTACGTATGTGTTTGTTTGTTTGTGTGTGCGTGCACGTATGTGGAGAAAGTCACAAGCGGCTCATGATCATGAATGACCATACAATGTCGTCATTTTTGATTACCTACTATCATTAGGAAAAAGTTTAACAATTAGAAGATAAAAGAAAGGTCGCCATAAAAGTGTACTATATATAAAAAAATGAAAAGCGAAGAATGTTTTGCCTTGCGTAGGGATGATCTTTTATCTTTCAATTCTTTTTTTATTTGTAAGAAACGACTTTTTTGGTTTGTCAACCTGCAAAAGAATGACAAATAACCACGTAGATAAAGTGATAAACGATGATGAGTTCACAAGCAACTTGGGATTTGCATCGGGCCGGCAATTACATTAAACTCATACAACAGACAAGGCTTTTGTAAGTTGCGTTGCATTTTCACTGTCTGGCTGGTATTTGAACCAATGTTGGTCCGCTTTAGATATAGACGAATTTGTTATCATCCAGCACTAGACAACTTTAGACATGTGGCTAAATAGGAAATAAATGATACTTTGACTCTTTGAGTACCACTTTGTACTTCTACATATATTTTTTTTCCACATACAACTAATTTTTTGACTAAAAAAGTGATTGTTGGGTTTACATTTTAGGGACTTTGGGTTCAAATTAGATATGGATATCTAGATTTGGGTAAGCCCAAACCCACAGATTTCGCAGTTCAATTTCTGGTTAACTTATTGCTTAATGCGTTAATAATGAAAACATTAGGGACCGAATAAATAAGAATATGCTTTCGGATTTCGGCATATTAAATGATTTATCTGTCTCACCTCTCATCGTCTCCGGGAGAAGCGAGAAAATCCACACTTCAAAAGTCCTCAAGCTTCTTCTCCAACTCTTCGACCCCAAGCAATTTTCCAGTTTTTCAAGTGTAAGCATTCCTCTCTTCTCAATCACTTTTAATTTCCCCCTTTCTGCAACTTCACTGATTTCATTTTGTTGAAATGGATGGATTTCAAATTCACAGACTTTTTGTGTGAAATTCATTTTCGCTTCCATCAGTGTGCCTTTTTTTCTTACTGTTCTGTATACTTACTTACTGCAATGGTGAATTGCTGGCAGATGATCTGCAATCTCCATTTCTACTACCTTCACTTGATCAAATTTTCAGTCTTTAGCTGAACCGATTTCAATTTCGATTACAAAAAAGGACTGATTCTTCTGTTTCTATGCATGCTATGGATTTTGGTTTTTGTGTGAAGAAGATAAGGCTTCTAATTAACCGAAACAGATCAAATTGTTAGTAATGTCCTCTTAAAGATTTTGGCTTGAATTTTGTTTTGCAGGTGATTTGACTCTCTTTGATAGAATAAAGAACAAACCTTTAATAGAATGGCGCATCTACTCTCAGCTTCATGCCCTTCACTAATCTCACTCAGCAGCAGCAGCAAGAACTCGGTTAAGCCGTTTGGTTTAAAGCAAACCGTCCTCAATCCACAACCTCTCTCAAAACCTTCTCTCAAAGGACTTCTCTTCCAAGTCAAACAACACAAGAGAAGAATCTCCCCTTTCCGAGCAACCATAAGCCAACAAGCACCACCTGAGACATCCACCAACAACAACTCCTCCTCCTCCAAACCGAAACGTGTCATGGTCATCGGAGGAGACGGTTACTGCGGATGGGCCACTGCTCTCCACTTGTCCAAGAAAAACTACGAAGTTGCCATCGTTGACAACCTCGTAAGACGTCTCTTCGACCACCAGCTTGGACTTGAGTCCTTGACCCCTATAGCCTCGATTCATGACCGAATCAGCAGATGGAAAGCTTTAACAGGGAAGACAATTGAGCTATACGTAGGAGACATCTGCGAATTCGAGTTCTTGGCTGAGTCTTTCAAATCTTTCGAGCCTGACTCGGTTGTACACTTCGGTGAGCAAAGATCCGCTCCTTACTCCATGATAGACCGGTCCAGAGCTGTCTACACACAGCACAACAACGTCATTGGCACTCTCAACGTTCTCTTTGCTATCAAAGAGTTTGGAGAAGAGTGTCATCTGGTTAAGCTTGGGACGATGGGTGAGTACGGGACTCCGAATATCGACATTGAGGAAGGTTACATAACGATAACGCACAATGGCAGGACTGATACGCTGCCGTATCCGAAGCAAGCTAGCTCCTTTTATCATCTTAGCAAAGTGCACGACTCGCACAACATTGCCTTTACTTGCAAGGCTTGGGGTATTAGAGCCACTGATCTCAACCAGGGAGTGGTTTATGGAGTCAAGACTGATGAGACGGAGATGCATGAGGAGCTTCGTAACCGGTTGGATTACGATGCTGTGTTCGGTACAGCTCTTAACCGGTTCTGTGTGCAAGCTGCCGTTGGTCACCCACTTACAGTTTATGGTAAAGGTGGTCAGGTAAATGAAAATGACTCTTTTTTGGTTTAAATCAAGAAAAATGTGGTTTCTTGATTTTTTTTGTTTTCCTTTTTTTGCAGACTAGAGGCTATCTTGATATCAGAGACACGGTGCAATGTGTAGAGATTGCTATTGCGAACCCGGCTAAGGCTGGGGAGTTCCGGGTGTTTAACCAGTTTACGGAGCAGTTCTCGGTTAACGAGCTGGCTTCGCTGGTGACGAAAGCGGGTGCGAAGATGGGGCTGGAGGTGACGAAGATGACGGTGCCTAACCCGAGAGTGGAGGCGGAAGAGCATTACTACAACGCAAAGCACACGAAGCTGATGGACCTTGGGCTTGAGCCTCATTATTTATCTGAGTCGCTTCTTGATTCGTTGCTCAACTTTGCTGTTCAGTTTAGAGATCGTGTGGACACGAAACAGATCATGCCTAGTGTTTCTTGGAAGAAGATTGGTGTCAAGACTAAATCCATGACCGCCTAAAAAACGCAGATTTGTTGTTGTTAGTAGATTAATGCAAGAGCTGTGTTGTTTTGTTGATACCTCAAACTTCATTTGTGCTTATATAAACATTGTGCATGATCATCAAGTTTTAGATCTATGAAAATGCTTTAGTGTTTGAAAACATTATCGTTTGTTTAATGATTTTACAGACAAGAGAACAAACACTGAAACACTTCATCTTGACGACATGATAATATATACAATGAATATGTTTTTTTTTGGTAAAATTTCAATGAATATGTTCTTCTTCACTATAAGAAACTAACTCCATGGAAACAGAGCACTTGGAAGATTGAGGGTTTATAATAAAATTTAATTACATTTTCTGGTGTACGACAAACATTGGAGAAATGGAGATAGTGTTGGTGGGTCACCGGAGCTATTTTATAATGTCAATGCCTTTTCCAAATACGAAGGAAACTTGTGGGGTCAAAGTAGAAAGAATCGAGTGGTTTTCGTATAATTACCATTTAGCCCTAATGATTCTCCTTTTAAAATTCCTTTTCTTCTTATGCACCATTTATGCACCGGCTGAGAGCGTGAGACACACATAAGTTTAACATTTGTGAGTTATTAAATCGAAAAAAAGACGAATAATAACAAATCAACATTGAGGAAATAATTCTTCGTAGTTTATAGTATTATAGTTTCACTGAAAAATAAAAGCGGGAGGCTTTTGGTGTGGAAGCACTGAGTTTTATCAGTGTATTCCAAATATTGGTATCATTAAACTTGTGTGTTGTTTTTTTGCATTTAAGTGGTTTCTTAAACCAAGAAGATTTGTTATCGTCGTCCGAACTAACACGTTTCTGTTTGCAGGAGCAGTGGATATAAATGACTGCGAGTTTCATCCGATCCAGAGGCATCTCATTGATTTGACTGATTCAACTGACGTCCTTGTCATCTCTCAAGACCAGCGTCTTAATGACGTAATTCAGCACATAGTCAAACGCGGTTACAGACTCTACGTAGCAGCTGGAGCAGCGGACACTGGGAAACCGAGCTGCTACAACCAATGACTAGACAATTTTAGACATGTGGTTAAATTGGAAAGAAATTGATACTCTGAGTTTGAGTACCACTTTGTACTTCTACATTTTTTTTTTGCACAACCAATTTTTTTGACTAAAATGCTCTCATTTCAATTCGTCATATATTTTGACTAAAATGACGAATGATCAAATCAACAATGATCAAATAATTGAGGAAATAATTCTCTGTAGTTTACACTATTCTCGGTTTCACTGAAAAATTAAAATGGGAGGCTTTTGGTGTGGAAGCACTGAATTTTCTGTATATTCCAAATATTGGTATCATTAAACATTTGTTGGAGAGATTGTTGTTTATGATTGATGAGGTCATCGTCGCCATCAGTATTCATCAACTTGCAAATTTTTTAAAATATATAAAAAGCATAACCTTAATCTGGAAGACATGTCACATGATCTACACAAAAATCTGAATCCCACACAACCACCAAGTTGTATAGGTCGGCAACTTTTTATTTCTTAATTATTTTGGATGTAATACTTATTTGCCTGCATTTGCACTTCACTGCATGAGTTCGGATTTTGAAACTGAAAGACGTATCCGCATATCTAGAACAAACTTATGTGAATACTGAAAATTTTCAAAGGTCGTTTTTTTATGCAGATCAACACCCTAACAATTACATTTACGCTAACGAGGACTTGCATGCATGTTTAGGATTCGTAATGATTTATAATTAGACACCCTAATGATGCATTTTGTGTTATTTACGGTAGATCCGTAGATGAAGCCGCTTCAAGATCATTTGTATCTTTAAGCAACCAAACAAAATTACAGGACAAATAAAACAAAAAGATAATGGAGTGTTGGAAATTTGGAATTCATGCATTCCCAACATGGAAAGCTAGAGAAAGGTTGAGCACGACAAAGAGAGACAAAAAAGTTTCGTGCATGGAAGCTACGTTGTAAGTTGTAACTGCGGAGTCAAAAAGATAGTTGCCCTTGTTGTGCTTCTGCGCTAATGAAGGTGTTGTTGAAGTAGTTAGGATCCGTGGCTTACTCGTTCGTCACTATATATATACAACACTATCTTCTGGCCTTGTGTACTTGTACGTAAGACTTTTGTGGATGACTATGCAGTGATTGCACAAATGGTGCTATTGGCTGGCCGAGATAGGTTGCTCTGTCGTGTGTGCTCCCATAGCCTGTGGGCGAGAAATATAAGTGACTGGGCCATAAGCAATGGCATGGCCTTTGTGGTAGAAAATGGTGCATGGGTCTTATATATGTTCTCATTCGTGACATATATTATTGGTTATAAAAATGTTGTCTCTGCGACTTTACCTAAATTGAAACTCCTTTTTTCGGTAACATATGGTTTGAGTATTAACAAAAGTCAAAAAAATTCGACGCATCGCACAAAAAAAAAAAAGGTTTCGACCAAATCATTCCGAAACTCTCTTCTTGGTAGAATAGGCAGTGTGGTGTGACATCAGTATCTATCATTTATTCGGTATAGGTCAATCTTGACCCTTGAAATATGGAACTTGGACTTTTGACCTTATTTGCCTAAATCCTACTACAAAAATCGACCGGTATAAAGGAAGTAACATAGCATTCATTCCAATTACCCAACTCCAAAGAAAGAACAAAAATAAAGAAGAGAAAATTCCTGGTCTTTTCTGAATCTTTGAAAAAGAAAATCAATAATTGTGAGGAGGTAAACAAAAGAGGGTTTGTTTTTGGAGATGCCACTTAAGCCCAGCGTCGCTGTCAAAACCCCCTCAATTATTGAAAGTGGGTCTCCCATTTTTCCACTTCTTATTATTTCTTTTCCCAAACTCTCTGAATTTATAAAACCAAATAATTTAAAACTGTATATATACAATTCCACAACATACCTTTTTTCTACCAAGACACGTTTTATTTTAGGGAAAAACTAAGAGATATGAAATTTTAATGAAACTTCAACAACTTAATGCATAAACTATACCGGCTAATTTACATATTACAGCTTAATGTATAAAATCATGAAATTGTCTAGCTTAGGATAGTTATCTCCATTATACAGTTTAGAGGATCAGGGATGTTTAGCTTGAGGTCTTCAACTACACCTCCTTTTATATCTATTTTGCAATAGTAGTTGAATATAGTCATAAGAGAATGTTTCCTTGAATAGGAGGAAATTAACGTGAAGCCGAGAGCTTGGAGACCTTACAAATAATGATAGAATCTTCTTCCCTCTTTTATCTATTTTATTTCTTAGAACGAAGAAACAAAGAAGCAAATTCACTTTGAAATTGACAAACGTACTCATATGTCATCATAATTTTGATTCTAAATATGAATATTCATATGATGAAGCTAGAATAAATCCATATAATCGACTAAATTCATTGATGAACTATCATACATAAAAAGACCAATTGCCAATTAAGTATATTATTAATGAACTATATATAAAATGTGCAGTAATAGTAGATCAATCCATAGAACCATCTTGCATTTTACCAATAAATCTATGGTTGGAATCTCACATCCTGATCATTATAGACAAACAAAATTATAATCATTATATAAAAAACTAGATCATATTTTATTAGTCCTAATAATAAAAATCCAATTCATAAATAAGGTTGCTGGATCAATGTAGAGAATGAGGAAGCAAATCATATAAAACTTACTACTTACACATCTTTAGTTATTCATAATTCATTTTCTACATGGGTATTTAATTTGATCATCTAATGATAATCAGAAAAGAGAAACCCTAATTTTTTGCTCTTCATACTGCAAAAGACTATTAGAAAGCAAGAAGTAGATGATGAAACTAAAATCATACCCAAAGAGCTCCAACTTGGACAAGCTTAGGAACAAGGTGACCACTTAGATGGAGAGCAACGAGGGACTCGAGACCTCCGACGCACTCACGGCCAATGAAAACAGCCGGCGGAGGAACAACTACGGAGATGCTGCCGGAATATTCTTCGTCGAGAGCCGTGGGAAGAGAGGAAATCTCGTGATCATCGAGCTCGATGACGGTGGGGATGACACCAATTGTTGCGAGGAGCCTTTTCATGACGTGGCACATGCAACAAGAAGATCTGCTGAAGATGATCACTGGATGCTCAGAGATAAGCCGTCGGATCTTGGCCTCCGATGATTCCTCTTCGTCGATGGAGAGAGAAGTTGATGAGCTTTGGGAAGGAGGAGTGAGGTCTAAGCGAACGACGTCGTTTGAGAAACGTTCTAAGCCTAGTTCTTGCATCATAGCAGCAATTAGAGAGAGAGAGAGAGAGATGGAAACGTAATGAGCTTTTTTAAGAGGAAGAGGTGATTTGGTATTTGTATATATAGAAAGAATCAAAAGAGGTTAAAACAAATAAAGGAATCGTAATAATAATATTTATGAAAAATATTAGGGGAAATGGAATAGCCAATAAAATAAGAAGAGAATTATTGGGGAAAGGAAAAGAAAAGGACAAATAATGGGGAGGAGAAGAAGGGAGTGGTGTATGTGGTTGCTTACATCACAAAGTACTGTCTCGTGATGTGTTTCTTTTGCTTTTTTATTTTTTTGTTTCTTTTTCTTTTCTTTCTCATATATGTTGGAGTATTTTTCTTAAAAAAGATTGTTTATTCTGATGAGTTAAAATGCATGGGAGTTCCAAAACCAACGGGATAGATTTTATAGCCGATGTTGACCTTTTCAGTGGAAAAAGGTTGAGCGGAAAAGTATTCACAAATTTGGAGTAGTATTTCGTTGTAATGTTGGGAACTTGGGATTTGGGAACACGACTCCTCCTTGTGCAATATCATGCGTCATACGTTTTGTTCAAGATTTTTCTTTATCCCAATTATTTCTTCATTCGGTTGGTTAACTGAGTTAACTTAACTCTAAAAAAAATTTGCTCGAGCATGAAGTTTTGGAAACGGTATCAGAAGTGTGATTCATTGGGTCTAGAAACAAATGTACGAAATTTGTTTTGAATAAATTTGGTTTGAAAAATAAAATATCGGTTTAACAAAATTAAAAGTTTAAAGATTAAGATAGTGAAAAGGTTAAAATGATGTTACATAGAATCATGTTTTGATGTTCATTTATGAAAAGTATAAAAAATTGGACCAATCCTAAGGCTTATTAGATTGAGATTTTGTTGTCACCTTATTCCGTCATTAGCTAGGAAGCTGCTTGAGGCTCTATTTTGTCTAAAACTTACAAACATAGGATATCAAACTTATCGACCATATAAGTCGTCTTAAAAACTTTTAGTACTCTACTAATTTCGTCTTCAAGTGGAATTACACAGATTCAGTTGTGGATGATATAAGTTCTCTTCAAAACATGACGATTGTAAACAACAACCGCAAAGAGTTATGCATCAAAATTGTATAAACTCACATAGAGTTTAACAGAGAGAGTTATTTCATGACCAAAGTTAGGAATGCATTTTGGCGAAAAGCGAGTAAATACACACAACTAAATGGAGAAGGACAAAAGCATGAATGGTGTGGAAATAGATGAAATGGAGCCCAAATTGAAACGGACTTTAGAGAGATGTGGTTGTACGAGCACCGTTGATGGTGTTGTCTTCAACTTCATGTCTGCCACATGTGCTCACGTAAGCCCATCTCTTTCTTTCTTTTGGTTTAAAATAAAAAAGTAATAATAAGTTTTTCTTCTTTTTATTTTCAGTGGATCCATTTTCTTTTGTTGTCATCTCTTCTTAGTCTTTTTAATATGTCCACCAGGATCATGACGTATTGCTTTTATATTGGTCTCACCTAAAACATTATGTCCTAAGATTCTATATGTAAGATTCCATTTCCATCCATATTCCAAATTAAATAAAAACGAATCTCTGTCCATGATTCGAAAGATATGTTAGTGCGTTTGCGGTAGATTGTATAGTGAAGTTAAACAGCTGCATTTACACCTACCCACAGAGTTCTCACTAGCTAACTAAATAAATATGGCCGTAGCACTGTGTTATTGGTTAAGATGTTGTAAGTCTTAAATTTAGAATTTTAAAGGTGTTTAAGTAGTTTTTTTTGGTTTTAACGTTGAAACAAAAGTTATAAATAATTACTCCTTAAATTTTCATTATTGACCCAAATCGGCCATAAATCTGAATGGGTTGATCTCTAACATTATACAGTAAGTCAAGTCTTGATCTTACAGAGTTACATCTCACAAGAGAATTATCCAAATATTCGAGAAAATAAAAATGTAATTCGCGAAATATACTAAAGAAATAAAAGAAGAGAAATATGGAGGTTAGTTTCTCTTCACTAATCTCACTCTTCCTAGGATAACACGTTAAATAAGTGTGTGCGTGTGTTTTTAGCATTTAACAGCCCTAGGGCTTGGGATTCCCATATATGCTAAACGTGGAGAAACCCTGACTTTAGGACTCGGCCTTGGAGATGGAATTGGTCCGTAAGAATTAGCTGGCGAAACCCGAGGCGAGAGACTGACTTGCTCCAGTGCTTGTGCCTGTAGCTCCATTGGGTAATCTCTAACACACCCAATTCTTGGACCAACTCCACTTGACCATTTGCAAGACAGTCTCTTGGCAGGATCAAATACCGTTCTTGCTCTCTCTTCTTGCTCTGAAGGCATCTCAACTTCTTCTGAGACTTCCTTTCGTTCTTCTTCTTCGTCTCCATTTGATTTGAATGACGAATACTCCTCGTTCACAGCACATCTCTGCGATTCAAAACGCATCCCTCGTTAATACAAACCATTATCTTGATGCCAAGAACATAGAAAAAATCAAATATCCTTTTTTGGGTTTAATTTTCTTACCTTAACATTGGTGAGATCAACATTGTGCTCCTCCAAGAAACTTATGAACTCATTGAAGTTTTCTTCTGTTGGGAGATAGTGTCCACTGTATGGCCATATAGCCTGAAGAAATCAAAAGCTGAGTAAGACCCTTTTAGTTTACATATAACATAAGAGAAGCAAGATAGATAAATTAAGTACCTCAAGGATCCCATCACGAGCGACCAATCTTCCTGCAGCGGTTGTGGCGCCTCCAGATAAGAAGCTCGAGTGCTGGAAAAGGCCTTTCTTTTTAATCCCTACGTATAAGGTTCGAGTCGTGCTAAGTACAAAAATCGACTTTGATTCATCAGTTGAATTGATCAGAGTCATGCTCTGTTTGTATAATAGTCTCCCATCTTCCACTATCACTTCATAAGCTTCTCTCTCCATCTGAAGATTTAAAAACCGTTGATGAGTGATCAAGAAGGTAAAGCTAGCTTACTAGTAGTAAGAAGTAAGAACTCACTGGTCCTAGATATCTGATGCATTGTTTCTGCAGAACACTTCTTGGGTGTTTCTCAAGATTCACATCTTTGCCGTCTCCTATATCCAACCTTTAGTTTCAAATGTGTGGAAACAGAGTTTTTAGTAAAGATCCAAACAGAGGAAGATATAAGATGGATTTTTTTGGATCTTAGACTAACCAGTAAAAGAATGGCTGTGAGCTCTTGCTCCCTGACCAGACATCATAATAGAAGTGCAAGTTGTGGCCATAACGATGACGTGGGTCAATCTGTAAATGCAAGAAAGGGACGGTTAGATAATTTTTTGATATTCCTGTGTTCTACATCACAAGCCCTAAAAATTAGTTTAGAACTCACAAAGAGAGGTCATGTAGGACTTACAGCTTCAAGCCAATGCTGAAGAGCTAACTTCTGAGCCTTTTCATCTTTTGACAAGCCTTTACCAACCTACAAAAGTTTAGACCCACATTGGTTTTTCATAATAAACAGAAATAGTGAAACTAATAACACCTTGCGTTGAAAGTAAACAGAGAGCATTGTGCAAACGATGTCTGACCTTAGCGGCTCGTTTTCTAGCTCGTGCCCATTTGGAAACAGCGGTCTCATGTTTTTCTTCTTCAAAGAAAGACACAGAGCTCAGTTTTAGAGCTGCACCATCCAGAGTCTTCCACCTACAACATTTCAATCAGTAATACCATAGGGTTAAGTTTAAACATCTTTAAAAGACATTAAGAAGAAGAAGAAGAAGATCGATCAAGTAACTCACCAGAGCTCCTCAACAAGGACAGCACAATCTGCTAGGTTCCTTCTTGTCCGGTAACTCTTGTACACCTTTTGAAGCGTAGTTGCAGCTGCATCGAGCTCCGTGACCGGTTTAGGGGAGAAGAACACAAAAGGCTCAGGTGGAGTAACTGTGGGTTTCTTTATTTGGATTCTCTCACAGTTTCTTCCATTCAAATTGTTAGGAGCTGACTTCTTTGTCTCAAGAACCTCAACATCTGAATCAGTCTTGGTCTCTGAGCTCAATTTCTGAGCTGGAGCATCCAAATTCTTCCACCTACAACATTTCAAGCAATACCAAGGGTTAGTGAAAACATCTTTAAAAAAGTCATTAAAAAAGAAGATGACCAATCAAGTAACTCACCAGAGCTCCTCAATAACGATTGCACAATCTGTTAAGTTCCTTCTTGTCCGGTAACTCTTGTACACCTTTTGTACCGTGGTTGCAGCTGCATCAAGCTCAGTGACCGATTTAGGGGAGAAGAACACAAAAGGCTCAGGTGGAGTTACTGTTGGCTTCTCTATTAAGATTTTCTCACAGCTTCTTCCATTCAAAGTGTTGGGAGTTGACTTCTTTGTCTTCTCCAAAACCTCAAAATCTGAATCAGCCTTGGTCTCTTTAGGAATCTCCCAGCTGTTGAAGCTCAACGACCTCTGCATAGTGGTACTCCGATCAATCTTGGGAGAATTCTGGTGCGTAGTATTGTATGTCTTGAAACTGTTGGTTCTTGATGTAAGTTTGAAGCTTAATGAGCCAACTTCAAGACCCATGTCCACAAAAGGATACTTCCAAGAAAATATTCAATATAGAAATCTCCTGCACACATCAATCCATATCAGTATCAGGCTTTAACCAACCGCACCTCTTAAAAAACTGTCGTGGTATTAATAAAGCTATACCAACCAATTATTGATAATTGAGAACATCTGATTCAGATCATTTTTAAAAAATACCTTGTGGGAGTCTAACACAAGAAACGTTCCTTGACGTTAAATGATTAGAAAGGCTCTGTACTTTTTTACCAGAGAGATAGAAGAAGAACCAAGAAAAAAGAGGAGCTTAAAAGAATAAAAAATAAAAGAATGATTATTTTTTTCTTTGGAGAAAACGAAACGAGGGGTATGAATATGACCAACAAAGGTTGAAGAAGACTTATATATATGTAGAGTAGTGTGGGTAGATGAAGACTAGTAACAGAGTAGAAAGTCTTGATTTTTACAAAAGCGTTGAATGTCAAAAATATGACGGAAGATTCAAACTTGGTGTGTCTGAGAAAGTTGAACATTTGAATATTACGTAAAAGAAGGGTAGGCTAGAAGAAAAACAGAGGATGTGGGATCCCATTAGAGATGGAGGCTACTGAGAAGGTAAACTTCATGGAAGTTATTTACAAAACGACAATACATACACATAGATGATACTACTATTACTCGTACTATTCTGAGTTTGATTTTTCCGATAACAACGAGTCATAAATATGGTCTTAAATGTGTTATGTAGATATACACCATAGACATTGTCTTTGTCAAGACTCGTGCGGGTCACGCTTGACTTTTCTCGAGATTTTCCTCGATTTGCAAGGGTTTGTGGTTGGAGACTTTAAGAGATAAGGTCCAAACATTGGAGCATTTTACAGCTCCAACGACTTTCTATAACTTATTGATCTAATTTCCACGTAGGGATTATATAGGCCTGATGGCTACATAAACACTTGTATAATTTTATAATCTCCGCTCACTCTTCTAATTTATTTTTCTTTCTTTTGTCAACTCCGCTCACTCTATCTTTTTCCATTGGAATGTTTTTAATCGAATCTTATAATTATAGTCACCCAATTTGTTATTCATACATAATTAAAAGTTTATATCTATCTAAAAGGATTTTTACTTTGCATTTAAAATATTTAAATTGGGAGTGACAGAGTTAACCGAGATTAAAATTGATGGAAGATTCATTGTTCTCTAACTAATTCTTTTTATCGGTTTAAACATCTCCTGGTTTGTGGGCTGAAACTTAATAATGAAGTGGGCTTTATTGTCGAATTTGAGCGCACCTAATATCCTGTTAAGTTTGCCTCTTAAACCCAGCAAGCAAAACGGAAAACTGAGAAACATCTCGGAGAAGAAGAAGCATAAGCGTGTGTAGAGGAGGAGATGTCGACGATTTACGTGCTAGAGCCACCGACGAAGGGAAAGGTCGTCGTGAATACAACTCATGGCCCAATCGACATCGAGCTGTGGCCGAAAGAAGCTCCCAAATCCGTACGGAACTTCGTTCAGCTATGCCTCGAGGGTTACTTCGACGACACCATCTTCCACCGTGTAATCCCCGGATTTCTCGTCCAAGGCGGCGATCCCACCGGCACCGGAACCGGTAATTATCCACTCCGCCCTCTGATTAAGTCTGTATGAGTCAATTTCTGAACCTTCACGATTGTTTTCTCCTTATAGATCGGATCAGCTAACTCTTAAGAGTGATGTGTAACAGGTGGAGAAAGTATTTACGGAGGTGTCTTCGCCGATGAATTCCACTCGAGACTGAGATTTAACCACCGAGGGATTGTAGCCATGGCTAATGAGAGCTCACCGAATTCGAATGGCAGTCAGTTCTTTTTCACTTTGGATAAGTGTGATTGGCTTGATAAGAAGCACACTATCTTCGGAAAGGTAAAATGAAATGGTTTCCTTCTGCTTCGTCCAACTATTGTTTCCAAAATCATGATCATGTTAAGCTTAGCTGCAACTTGTTTCTCATTCTCTTAGGTAACGGGTGATTCAATCTTCAATGTTCTAAGACTAGGAGAGGTTGATACGGCTAAGGACGATCGTCCCCTCGATCCTGCCCCCAGAATATTATCTGTTGAGGTACATTCTCAATCCATTATAGTGTTCCATGCTGTTATATTGATACTCGTTTTTCGGTATGTTAGTTTTGTGATTTACTTGTTTTTTTTTGTACGTTAGGTTTTGTGGAACCCTTTTGAAGATATTGTTCCTAGAGTGTTAGCAAAGACGTCACATGAACCTGTTGCTGAAGTCAAAGAACTCCAAAAGAAGCCTGTGAAGTAAGATGCTATCCAGGGACAATCTAAAATTTTAGCTTATATGTTTGCTTTGGCTGTTTTTTTTAACATTTGTTCCTTTTGTTGTCTTTGCTGCAATCAGGAAATTGAATTTACTGTCATTCGGAGAAGAAGCTGAGGAGGAGGAGAAGGAACTAGCTGTTGTAAAGCAAAAGATTAAGAGCAGTCATGATGTGTTGAACGATCCTCGACTTCTGAAGGCAGAAGCTTTAGATAAAGAACGGGTACTTATACTGTTTATCCTTTTTTCTGGCATTTATTTTCACTTAAATTTACTCCCCTCCTGATGTGTATTGGAAACCATTTTTTACATTTCAGAATGCATCTGACTCGAAGGAGGTGCTGTCTGTGCGGGAAGCTCTGGGTTCTAAGAAAGAAGCCGCTCAAAAGGATAAAAGCTGGTCTGTATCTGATTCAGCTGGACGTAGCGATGATGACGATGATGATGAAGACGACGAGAGAAAATTTGATGCGAAGATGAGGAATCAGGTGCTTAACAGAAGGAAAGAGATGGGAGATGCGCCTTCAAAACCAACTCAGAAAAAGAGTAATTAGTTTTCCCATCATCTCTCTAATCTCTATTCGGAAATATCAAAACTTAGGATTTGCATATTAGAATTACAAACCAACTCATATCTGTGCTTAGGAATGTTAACTGTTTATCACACGGTTTGGCACCAAGTAATTGCTAGAGAGGAGTATTTTACAGTTTTCTCTGTTCCTGCATAATGTTTATATTATCTCTAGTTATTTCTGGATATTCTAATTTGATTTACTTGTGGTTGTTCTCTTAATAGAGAGGGAGAGCTCTAATGTGAAAGGCCCTGAAGAATCAATTCAAAGGTAATGAAACCCACAATTATACCCACTAATCCACAGTTAGTTCATGTTGCCATAACCAGTAACACAAGCCATTGACTCATTAGTTTTGCTATTAACAGGTCTGATGCTGCAAGTAGTGAAGACGAGAAACCAAGGATGAAAAAGTTATCATTGAAGAAAAAGGGTATTGGTTCAGAAGCCAAAGCCCAACGGTTGGAGAAAGGTGACACTGATTTAGAGCTTTACAACGCTTCTGAACGTGCCCGGCAGTTACATAAGTTGAAAAAACGCAGACTGCGAGGAAACGAGGATGCTGTGAGTTGTTTACTAGCTTACATTTTTAAATCTATTTTCTTATTGATTCTGTACCTCCTTTACTCATTGACTAAATCCATAAGCTGAAAAGTAAAACTTAATTTTGTCTGAGAAACAGTGTTAGTAGACAAAATTATCAACTAATCACTGTAGCCCTCTTGCTCTGCAGGTGTTGGCAAAACTCGAGAAATTTAAGCAGTCCATTTCTGCAAAACCGTTTACCTCGAGTAGTGAACCAGGAGACAACGAAGAAGAAGAAGATGTTTCTGACTGGAAGAAAGTAAAGCTCAAGTTTGCACCCGGGAGTGGCAAGGTAAAATCTCTTAAGTTTCCATCTCACATTAGTTTGGTTCTAATGGATCTAGTACGACACTATTTCGTTCCCTTTCTTTACTTATCGTGAAGATCGAATTATCCATGTTTTTAATCAAACGCTTGAGCTATATGTATTCTGTTTATCGTGTCCCATGGAGAAACTGAAAAAAAGTGAAACTACCCTGCAGGACAAAAGGCGCAAAGATGATCCAGATGCGTATGTTGTGGTCGACCCTCTTCTTGAAAAGGGAAAAGAGAAGTTCAACAGAATGCAAGCCAAACAAAAACGAAGGGAACGAGAATGGTCAGGAAATTCGCTTGCTTGAGTTTTGGAATCTTAACAGTTCGGTTTGTGTTTGCTTCTGTTGTTTTGTTGATTCTTATTAAGATGCCGATTCAGTGTCAAAAGCTCTCCAGTTTTATTAAACTTGGATACATGCAGAGACGTGAGCTTCTTAAACACAAGGTCATAAGCTCATAATGATACAGTTGTAGTATGTTAATACTAATAGATAGATGTTTTGTACGAAACTTGGCAACGTGAGATGGTTTCAAACCCTTTAACTTGCATTTTATCTTAATGGACTCCATTTTTTTTACAGAAAATGTGATAAAACGTCTTTATAGAAAGAATCTGACATGATGTACTATTAAAAAGTGATGTTTCATATTTCACGGCTGGTGTCGACAATGTCTCTTTGCTAATAAACTACTAATAAAGGAAACTTGTTGAGTTGGCATTTCTTCAGTTGTGTCACGTAAAATATAAATAACAAGAAAACACCGAAGCATTTTTAAAAAATAATATGACATATACATAAGTCTGTCTGATTTCTCTTTTTTTGCTTTAATGTAGCATGGTTTTTTTATTGGTTTTTCAGAGAATGAACCAAAGAGTTATTAGCAATATGCGTACATATGAATCTTCTGAACTCCGCATGTGTAACATTCAATTCTGCATGTAAAAAAAGTACAGAAGCCCACTTGCCCTTTTTATCTCTTTTGAGTTTTGATCGACCCTGAAATCTTGATGAGCTAAATTCCAAAAACATTTGCATTTTTAAAAATAAGTTATTAAAAAGTTCAGCCATTGATGTGATGCCACGTATATAAGCCGTCGAAATATAGACAAAACACCTTTTTACTTTTTCGAATTTTAATTGTCTCTAATTATGATTACAACGCAGCATTCTGACGGTTTGCTCCCTCTTACAGCTAGACCACTACCCTAACTCTACTTGTAAACAAAAGTGAATACATTTTTTCCCTTTTTTTAACTTTAGTTTACAGTACACTTTACATACCTTTTCTCCCATCATTCATATTCCCAAAATAAGAAAAACATAAATTATCGTCTCTGCCTAATTTACATTCCTAATAAATGACTTGAAATGCAATTGCTTTTACAAGAGCTATGTTTTGTTTGGTCAACCAGAGAATGGTTGACATTTAGCGTTATATGAAACTGAAACTTATTGTATGCTCACAACTGGTTAATAATACCGTATGAAACTGAACTTTAGCATCGTATGTCTATGTGAAATATAAAAGTTGATGGATTTCTACCTTTTTCTTGTATATTCAACGAGATTGCTGTAAAATGTAAATACAAAGTTCTGTAAGATATCCATGCTGTCCACATTTTATGACTCTCCTAAACTATTAAATTATAATATCATTCCGAAAGTAGAGACTAATGATTCTTTCATTTGTAAGTGACAGTATTTGAATACAAATACAAACTTCACAGTTCCTTATGTGACTTCCATTTAATCTATGTTAAAAACAAAAAATAGCACCAAAATTGGTCTAACTGTTACTCTATGCAAAACTCAATGAAGAAAAAAACTTTCACTTTCACATAATGGTAATTAATTTGAATAATGTACTCCATCATTTACCTAGAGTGACAGTTGAGCTGCGTACACAAAAACAGCAATAGTTGGAAATTTAGATACCTAGTTAATAATTTAGAAATAATTTAAAACCGAAGGGATAGACGCTAGGAACAAATTAATTAAATACTTATAATCACACACCCATCGAATCCTATGCGCGTGTGAACACTACGATCCAATCAGGAAGCAAGCAGCTTCGTTGTCTAAACTATCAAGACGAAGTTCAAATTCCAATTAAGCCCCTGACAGCGACACACACACTCTCTCTCCAACCAAACATATCTGGAAGTTATAACCACGCGCATTCGTAAACGCGTGAGTCTCTTCTTTTCCTCTACTCTCCTGACAATAATCGTTAAAAACTTTATCGGCTAATCAAATAAAGGAAATAAAAATTTAGAAAAACAAATCTTCTGAGACTTTAGAGTATGCAAGTATTTCTGAATCTTTCCCATATACAGAGTGCCATCTCGACGAGAAATCAACACGTGTCCCCTAGAGGTTCGTCGTTTGAGGGTAAAATAGTCAAACCACGTCTCCTCCATCATCTCTCTTTAAGAATTTCCAGAGCGAGAGAGAGTGAGATAGATAGAGAGGGAGAGGTGCTGCTTTCCATAGTCGAGAGAGACCTATTTATACTCAAAAAGGAAGAAGACGACTTGTCGAGAGAGAGAGAGAGAAAGGAGATGGAGGATATTCAGGAGGAAGAGAACGGCGGTACGGACGAGGAGGTGCTGGGATCGAGCTTGACCATGGAGAAAGTGGCGGCTGCGAAGCAGTACATCGAGAATCACTACCGAGCTCAGACGAAGAACATTCAGGAGAGGAAAGAGAGGTACAAATCGTCTCCAATTTCCGTCTTCTCTTTTCACTTTGGAGAGATTTGAGATTTGGAATCATTTTGTTTCTGATTTCTGGAGACATTGTTTAGGGCAAAATTAGTTGTTTGAGCTTGATTAGCTGATTAGCTCTCACCTTACTCTTTTGTACTGCGAGTGTGCGAAGCAATCAAATAGCGAGATTAGTGTTTAGTGTTGAATTTGGTGAGTAAGCTCCGGAAGTTCAATAACCGATTAACCGGCATTTGTTCGATTTTGCTGCAGACGGTGGATATTGGAAAGAAAGTTAGCTTCTTCCGGAGTGCCAAAGGAGGAGCAGATCAACATGATAAAAGATCTTGAGAGGAAAGAGACGGAGTTTATGAGGCTTAAAAGGAACAAGATTAGTGTTGATGACTTTGAGCTTTTGACTATCATCGGAAGAGGTGCTTTTGGTGAGGTTCGCTTATGCCGAGAGAAAAAATCTGGGAATATTTATGCTATGAAGAAGTTAAAGAAATCTGAAATGGTCATCAGAGGACAGGTAAAATTCGTAGACAAATTGTGTTCTCTGAGTTTTATGTACAGTATGTGATTTAGATTAATGCACGTTTTTTGGCAGGTGGAACATGTCAGAGCAGAGAGGAACTTGCTGGCTGAGGTTGCAAGCCATTACATAGTGAAACTGTACTATTCGTTTCAGGATGCCGAGTATTTATATCTGATTATGGAATATCTCCCTGGTGGTGATATGATGACTTTGCTCATGAGGGAGGATACTTTGCGTGAAGATGTGGCCAAGTTTTATATTGCTCAAAGTGTCCTGGCCATTGAATCCATACACAGATACAACTATATTCATAGGTGGCTTTTTGGAAATTACATTCCTAGTTTGAAAGATTTTGGTGCGTAAAAAGTGATATTTATGTACATCTTGATTGATCCTCTTGTCTGTCGTTTCACTCTTTTGTAGGGATATCAAACCTGACAACCTTTTATTGGACAAAGATGGACACATGAAACTCTCGGACTTTGGGCTCTGTAAGCCGCTTGACTGCAGAACTTTACCTTCAATTCAGGAGAATAGGGCCACCGACGATGAAGCTGTTACAGAACCTATGGATGTTGATGACACTGATAACAAAAGAAGCTGGCGCAGTCCCCAGGAACAACTTCAGCATTGGCAGATGAATCGCAGAAAACTGGTGTGTTGTTCTTTTGTTGGAGTAGAAAAAGTCTAAACATGGAGTAATCTTCATATTGGATGAGAACACTTTCATCACTACTTCAGTCTGTTTATTAATTTGGGTGAGAACTTCTGGCTATATTTCTCTCTGATTGGTTTCTCGTTTTATGAAAGGCATTTTCGACTGTGGGAACACCCGACTATATTGCTCCTGAAGTTTTGCTGAAGAAGGGATATGGCATGGAATGTGATTGGTAAGTTGTTTTGTTAAGAAGTTTATCATTTTCAGGATCAACTGTTACGATGATGCATGCCTTTATCCCTTTATTGATAGTGCCGTAGCTGTTCAAAATTTCTTTTCCATTACCTCCTGGGCTGGTGTTTATTTTTGCCCTTGAAATCTTGTTTTGTTTGTGGTCTTTTAGGTGGTCGTTAGGTGCAATTATGTACGAAATGCTCGTTGGGTATCCTCCTTTTTATGCAGATGACCCAATATCGACATGCAGAAAGGTATTACGTTTTGCTGTTATGTTTACTATCCCAGTGAGTTTGCTCTGTGCAAAGCTTCAAACAGTAAGTTCACGAAGTCTTAATTCTTTCTGGTAGATCGTCCATTGGAGAAATCATTTGAAATTTCCCGAGGAAGCTATGTTGTCATTCGAGGCAAAAGATCTTATCTGCAAGTTATTGTGCAACGTTGACCATAGGCTTGGCACAGGAGGAGGAGCCCAGCAAATCAAGGTAAGAATGTTCCATGGGAAGACTTGGTAGTACTTATGATAAGCTTTGTTAAATTTCCTTTAATAACATGTTCCTTAAATTTGCTTTAGGAACATCCTTGGTTTAAGGGTGTTGCGTGGGAAAAGCTCTATGAAATGAAGGCTGCGCACAAACCAGAAGTGAACGATGAGCTAGACACACAAAACTTTATGAAGTTTGATGAAGTATACCGTAAATTCTTCTTTTTCGTTTTCTTACATGATTTGAAAATGTTATCTGGAAAGTTAGACTATCCTCATATTACTTTAAGCGCTATCATAACTTATTACAGTATATATTAAGACTCTAATTCTGGAATTTCCAAAATTCAGTCTAATGTAACTTTGTACTAGTTATCCTACAGATCATACCCGTTATGTTTAAGTTAATATTGATAGAGATCAACCACTCTTTTGATCCAATTAGGAACTTAAATTGGTGACAAAATAATAATTTAAGTGCATTGTCACGTAGCTTTTGTACGATATATGAGGGTTACTGAACTCTGAACTTGTTGATATCATCTCAGGTGAATTCTCCTGCACCTGAAAGAACTAGATCAGGCCCCTCCAGGAAGGTTTGTGATTATTATTTGTGTATACATTATCATGCAAAGTTTATTTGCAAAGTGATAGATAGTAAGCAACCTATTTTTCTTTTGAACGACCCAACATTTTCTTCATTTGGTGCAGATGCTTCTTGCACCCAAGGATCTAAGTTTTGTTGGCTACACATACAAGAACTTTGATGCTGTAAAAGGGTTGCGTCATTCATTAGGTACATTAAAAAAGCCTATAACTAAATCATTCTCAACCACGAACCTTGACTCGTGTATTTTTCTTGCCTAATAATCTGTTTTAAGTAATTGAGATACACGAATTCATTTACTCTAGGGAAGATTCTGACTCATTTCTTTTCCAACACTGTAGAGATGGCAAGAACTATGTCTCTGGATCGATCCCCAGGTAACCTTTTGCTTTTCACCGTTGGAAAATCCCATTCATTTTTGCATGCTCAGATCCATAAGCTTCAAGTTCATGAAAAAAGTTGAAATTGAGAGAAATCAAAACTGTGTGCAGCTGAGGCTATCCCTGTGGAGCGGATAAGCGGGGAAACAGCAGAGGCTCAGATGGTATCATCGATGGATGATCCAATGATTATTTGAAGTAACCAACCAAAACAAGTAGTTGAAGATATATATAGTCTTCCTCAGGTTTCGGAAACTCATCTTTAGCCTTTCTATTAAAAAATGGAAAAGTGTACAGCAAGCCCAGAAGTGAACAAGAAGAAGATCGACAATGGTTAAGCGTTTCCTGATGATTCTGTGTATTAGAAGAAGAAGAAAGAAAAGGGGACTAGAGGATTTGAGTAAAGTCTTTGTGTTATATTAAAAGCTGCCCAGGTTGGCTAGTAGTAATGTTGCCTTCTCTAGTGGCAGTTTTACTGCAACATTTTTACTCTTTTTTTCTTTCACCTTCGTCTGTGTGTGTATCAACTTTAATTTTATAAATTTGAAGACCCACCACTGAGGAGTGAGGACTTTATTAGAGTGTATATTTGAGTTCTGTCGGGAGTCCATTTCTAACCAAACTTGGAGACAGGAGTTTGATGTGTATTCTATTTCCGGTTATATTTTTCGTTGTTAGTAATAGTAATCGTGAGCAAGTCCATTTGCCTTAACCCAATTGTTCAAAGTAGAAAAGATCAAACGTATTGTTAACCAGATCCATAAAATACAGTGTACTAAATGAATTGTATTGAATTTGAAGATCTATTTTTTGCCGTTGTGCTTCTGAAGGTTGGTTTAAACACTACAAGTTCCAATGCCTCATAAAGATGACACTGGGAAGATGAGTAAAAGTGTAAAACGAGTCTTCTATCGAATCTTTATTCATTAAGTTCTTCCATTAGTGTATTCCCAAGATGATTAGTTTGATCATTCACCAAGTTTGACCTGTGTTATATGCGACTTTTGCACTTCCATTGGAGTTAAATTCGTTGGAACACGTATCCTCTATCTATCTATATATAGGCACTTCTCTTTTCGCTTCACTTTTACCATTACAGATCCTTTCATATTCTAAAAGAAAATGTTTCTCGAAGTAGATTTGGGCATAGCTCGTATCAAAACGACAATAGCTAAATATCAAAAACAGGTCGATGAAGCCATACAAGCCCTGATGTCTAGTTCCATGAACCGTAATAGGTTGATCGGCTTGGACACGATACAATGGCAAACACCATCAGGAAAATCCAAAATCGCTCTCCTCCAGCTCTCCGATGGAAGCCAGTGCCTTATAGTCAGGATTGTGTACTTCTACCGTCTACCACAGTCTCTCTTCAACTTCCTCAGCTTTCCGGGTTTTACCTTTGTAGGTTTTGGAATCAAAGATGCAATGGCTAGTCTCAGGGAAGAGCACGGGCTTGTGTGCAAGAACGTCCTCGAGGCTGGACACTCCGGGTCGCGCAGTTCAATGCTTTATTTGGTGAAAAATGAGCTTAGAACTATGCCTATACCACCAATTCATTACATGCCAGCCACTTGGTGTCCTGAAGATGATCTCACAGATGATTTAGTCAAGCTCGCTGTCTCAAATGCCCATACTGCATTTCGGATTAGAGACAAACTTATTTTCTATCCTTGATACAGTCATCTTAAGAAGCAAAAAAGTAGTTTCATTTATTTTTGGTTTGCTTTCCGAATTTACTCCTTTGCCTCATTTTCTTTTGTATTCTTATGGTCAAAAGTCCTTAAAAATATGGAACTGTAAGGAACCAGTAATATCTGCGTTTTTGTTTTCTACATTAGTCATTATTCATATTAAACATTCGGTTAACCTGACTATCATGAACGGAGCTTCAATTTTCAAACGCGATTACGCTTTGTTGCTAGCGTTAGTCATCATCCTCTACACAATGGATACGTTTCCCGGGTTTTGGTCGCTGAAAAGCAAACTTTATTGGTGCCAAATCCAAATTTTGAAAACTGCTTTAAAAATTCAGTGTTTAAAAGACGAAACAACAAAGGTTTGCTTAAAGAACATGAGCATCATAGTTAATTCTGGAGAAAAACCTGACACAAATTGAGTTAAAAACTTTCTAGTTTCGAGAGAGCTGAGCAACGAGCTGTGTGAGATTTTCTTCCTTCCTGATACTCTCAACCCAATTGGCGTTAATGTGAACCCTTTCAATGCTCTGCTTCAAGGTTCTTGCCATCGAAGGCTTCGATCTCGTTGCAAAAAACTCTTCCACTTCTTTGGCCTTCTCAAACGAAGCAAACTGAGACGATGAACATAATAAGAGGAAATAAATGAGCGAGCCGTGAAAAACCAAAAGATCTGTTTTATGAATACACGAAGGTTCATTTTAAGAAGAACAAACCGGAGAGACGACTGCACTAATGAAGCGTGTAAGGAGAAATCCGGAACCCCATGTGTCCCCAATGTACTCCCACTTCTCCTTTAGCCATTTCCAGGCTACTTCACGTCCTTCCCAGCTTACACCGGAAAGTCCATAAACTGCATCTTGGTTACGGACCTGTACAAATAAGAAATATCCATTGTTTCAAGCCTAATGATGTTATGATTGTTCACTAAATCTACAGAGTTGTTAGTAAAATCCATATATATACCTCATCAGACAATACGAAGTTGAGAACATCTACAACTATGGCGGGATCTGGGCAACATGCTAACGAACCTGCAAAACCACAAAGGAAGAATTAGTAATTGAACCACAAATTTTGAACTATTTATTCTCTGGTATGAGACACGTTTGCAGTCAAGTTACCTAAGATTCGTGTTTTCTCTTGGCTGAGGTCTGTTTCCCTATAAACTTTCAAAAGAGACTCATAACCAGATTTGTCTGACTTGTTGGCTCTCTGCATTACAGCAACATAAGCAGCCTGCAAAACACAAAGCCCATACAGATATTTAGTTTAATATGTCTGCCATTCCAATTTCAAAGCGTGATTGGGTTGTATAATAAGGAACAAACCCTTCTAATGTCAGGAGGCAGAAGAGAAGTGTTCCTATCAGCTAAGAATGCATCAAATCTCCGAATTGCTTCGTTTAGTGTCTCATCATGCCCAAACACAGCAAGTACAGTTAAGACCTCCCCTCTCAGCATAGCATCTAGATGGCTCTCTCCTTGTTTAGGGTCCCAGCCAAGTTTCCTGTAGGAACAATGAACATTGTAACGACATTGATTCTTTTATTTCCGTTTGGTATTGATTACAGTTTTTTTATGTTGGTAAGTCTAAATTCTAAAGAAGGGAAAACAGCTAACCCAGCAGCAAATTGGAAAACGCCGATGAAAAACTGTTTAATCCCAGAAATCAGTTCTTGACTTGCATCTGCTCCAATCTTCACAACTTTGTAGCTTATCTGTATGGAGGAAAGAGTAAGAGCCAGAAGCGAAAAGCATAACTATGCACCAGGGAAAATTAAAGGCAAAAAAGGACAGATCCTTACAGCGATGAGGTTTGACAGCACGGTGTAGTCAAGTTCCTTCTTGTAAGCACTGGTCAAAGTGAGTAAAGAGGCCAAAGACTGCTGACGAGCCATGGAAAGTGCAAAAGAATCATCCAAAATACCTATGGAAGAAAAAGTAGGATATATTTCATCTCCACAAGAGTTCCACAATATGTCAACCAGAGAACAACAATTCTGCAAGGTTACATTACCATATCTATCAATAGCGGACAAGCTTTGGCTCTCTGTTGCTTTTCTGAGTCCAGCCGCAAGGCTATCATCATATTTCACCCTGTAAAATCCAGCCTGGTCGACATTAATTTTTATCCACGAACATGTCGCACTGTTTTTGTCACTGCAATCGGCAATGGAGCAGCCCACTAATTCCTTTAGATCATATGCTCCAGACTTGGATTCCAATAAGAAGTTTTTGCGCTTGTCATATGAACCACAGCACAAGGTTACTGGCACAATCCATTCTCCTTCCCCAGGAGAACCGCTTGACAAGAAACGAGACTGTAATTTCAAAATGAATTTATTTAGTCGATTATGCACAAAATATAATTATGAACCTCCAACCTTAGTGGCATTTGAAAGGGTATAAGAAGGACATTCAGCAAGGGGAATAAGTCTACGAACCTGCTCAAGTTCCAATTTTCCATCTTTAAGTTTGGCTGAGACAACAGGATATCCTATTTGCTTTGTCCAAGAACTCATAAGCTTGTTCACAGGTTCTCCTGAACCCTTTTCCAAAGCATTCCATAAGTCTTCTGTCTTTGCGTTTGAGTAGGCGTGATTTTTAATGTATGCAGCAAGTGACTTCTGCTCACGAAAGCCATACAAGTAGGGTAAGAAGATTTGGAGACATTAGGTAAAGTGAAAATAGAAGCCCCCATATTTTACATGTATAATTTAAGAAGATAAAAGCTGCAATTCTCATAACAGAAGAAGATGGCATGAGCAGAACCTGAAAAACTTCAGCACCAAGATAGCTTTGTAGCATACGGATGACAGATGCACCCTTCCTGTAGCTTATTGCATCAAATATTTCATCAATTTCAGCAGCATGATTAACCTCCACCTGATAGTTAAAGGAAAGAAGGCACTAAGCTTTTACGACACATCATTTTTCATTATTGTGCCCCAGCTAATAACACAGACTTATTTTAGTTACCTCTATCGGGTGGGACTCCTCGAGCCCATCTAGCCTTAGACCCTCAGTAGATTCGTCTAAAAACTGGGTCCAGATTTTCCACTCAGGGAACAAACTATCAGTAGCCAAGTAGCTAACCTGAAACAGATGAATAGTAACATTACATTTGCAACAAAACTGAAAATCATTGTTAATACAAAGACCTAAATTTGCAACTTACCCAAGTAGCAAACCCCTCGTTCAGCCATAGATGAGTCCACCACTCCATAGTGACAAGATTGCCAAACCACTGGTGAGCCAGTTCATGGGCAACAACAGTGGCAACCTGGCAGCAGAAAAATTAACTGCTTTAGATAATTTCACAAAGGCGCACAAAGCAATTTCCATTAGAGGAAAAAAAAAGGACATGTTTGCAGTACCCTCTGTTTGTTAGAAGCTGCTGAATGCTGTTCATCATAGAGGAGAGCTGTTTCACGGTATGTAACTAAACCATAATTCTCCATAGCTCCAGCAGCAAAATCTGGTATTGCTATCATATCCATTTTGGGAAGGGGATATGGCACAGCAAAGTACCTACATGAATGATAGGAGTCATTTCGAAACGAATATGATACAGCCTAAATGTATAAGTGAGGCAATGATGAATTATGCATGCACATAAAGATTCCAAAGTCACGAAGGACCTACTCTTTGAACAAATCCAAAGTCTTGGCACCAACATGCAATGCAAATTTCCCTTGGTCAGCTTTGCCCACTTGACAGTATACTCTGACTTTAATCCCTGAGAACAAAAAAATGACAGTTGATTTAGAGCTATTAGAATTAACAAGACGGGAGATAATAATTTTGATAAAATGAATAATTACCATCAGATGTATGATCTTCCACATAGTCAAACAAACCAACAACAAATGCTACCAAATATGTAGACATAATTGGTGTCTCTTGATAGGAGACAACCTTCAGAGCCCCATTAACTTTCTCCTCCACGACGGGCATATTGGAGAGAGCCACTAACTCAGTCGGCACCTCGAGGGTAATCTTGAAGGTAGCCTGTTGCAGAATGTGTAAATATAGATAAATAGGACGAAAGAAAAACAAAAATGCTGATAAAAGAGAAGGTTCAGAGAAAGGACATGTACAAACCTTGCAAGCAGGTTCATCCCAGCAAGGGAAGCATCTCCTAGCATCAGCTGGTTCAAACTGGGTAACTGCCATATTCTTCTTCTCACCATTATGTTCATAGGTACTACACCAAGATAGTTTGAGGGATTAGCCCTTATCTATGTAAATTCCTAAGTAGAGAAAAAAAGTGATACTTTACCTTCTGTAGAATCCCTTCATTTTGTCATTTAGTACTCCAGTGAACCCCAGTTTCAGAACTCCCACTCCATGGGGAAGATTCTCACCAAACTCAAGCACCAGAATCTCATCCTCTTCAAAGAGAGAAACTTTTGGAGCTGCAAGCGCCTGCTTAACAAAAAGTACTCACGTTATACTTTTTACTTGCAGAAACGAAACATAAGAAGCAAAAATCCAATATTTTCTCCTACTTCTAAAGATGTCAATCCAATCGAATCCCGAGAAGACGGATAGCTTTCTAAAGCTCAAGCTGTAGTTTTTAGTTAGTAACCAGCTCAAACAGAGCAAATCTGGCCGAAACCTAGTTAATCTATCACTGGAATCAAAATACATAAACCATATCGAAGTTAATCATGAAAACATCTCTATTGCGTTAATTGCTCAACGAACAAAGCATCAATACCATACTTCTTATCACATTATCGAAAATCAGAAACCATATCATTAACAACAAAAATAGAACGCGACAGAGCTAATGGATCGGAGCGTTTGAAATACCTTGGAGGAGGCAGGAGGAGTGAAGGAGACAGAGGCATCGTTGACGGAAAGATCAGCGGCATTGAGAACGATGAAGCGAGTATCAGCGACTATATCCAGGTCGATGGAGACGGTTCCGGAGAAAGTGCAGGCGGTGAGATCGGGATTGAGGCGGAGATCGTAGCGCTTGGGGACGGCGAACTTGGGGAGACGAGGCTGACCTTTGAACTGATCCATTTTTCTTAAGGGATGTTGTCAAAGTGCAAATAAGATTTTTTTTTTTCCTCTCTCTCTCTCGGATCCTTTATATAATCGAAATCGCAGTGGAGGAAGGTTTTATTTTATTTTTATTTGGATAAAGAGAGAGAAGTGTTTTATGTTACGCCACGCGAGATGATGACCATCACATGTACGTGACGTTGACCCATTATGTTATATGTACTTTTCATAAAACAGCTGAACATAAAGTACACACAACTCTCAATTTCTAAATTCGGGTGTAAGAGTTTTTCATTAGCCATCTTTGATGAGAGTGACTTATTATTGGAGCGAATGAAATTTGTTGAACTAATAATCTTGGAGTTGTAAACATATGTAATGTGATTTCGTATCGCAGACGACGAAATGATAAACTCTGCTTCATTGCCATTTAAGGACTAAACAGTCTGGGCTCCATATCTTAGTGCCTTAATGGGCTTAACAGTCGAATGCCAGCTTCCAAAACGACAGCGTTTTAATGCTTGAGTTAGGGCTTTTGTTTTGTCTGCCAAGAAAACGGCGTCGTTTGCGCGTTTCCCCACTCGGTTCGTCGTCGTCTGGGTCGGTTGATTGATTTGCGGGTCTGGGTCTGAGAACAGAGAGCTCAACGTGACAAGGAGTGCTCACGACGAGAGTCTGAGGTTTACGGGTTTTTGCCAAGGCTAATATCATTCTCAGATTCTTCTTTCTCTGCTCTAATCGAATATTTACCACCCGTTCCGATCTAATTCGGGTAAATTTCATTTCCTTCATAAAAGATGTCTGGTTCTGTCTTCTGTGCATTAAAATCCTGTTGTATTGTTCGATTTTTTCAGTTTTCATCCTAATTTATCTCTCTGTTTGGTTTCTGTACGTATGCTCATTAAATAAAAACATGTTTGATATTTGGAAAGAGACTACATTTGGTTTATAATCGTTCATGGGGGAAATGTCTTGTGTCAATGTGCAAGGAGCATGCTTTTGTGGTCAACAACTTTGAAAGCTTTCTCTGTTTTGGTCCTCTGTTTTCTCTTTTTCATTTTCTGTAACTGCTTGTCTTTTGGTTATGTTCGAATGTACTTCTCTGTTTTCGATGAGTCATGAAGCTTGTGTTAGATATGTAATGTCAAGTGTTTACACATTTCAATTTCTGTTTCTTCTTAGGATTGATATAAATCTTTGAATTATAGATGGATTCTCGAAGTTGCTAAAGCTGACAAATTATTAGTGACTGCGACGATGGGCTTGTTGAAGAAAAAGGATTCAACTTCTGGTCGCTCCTCTACTTCCCCCTGCGCTGATCTGCGAAATGCTTACCACAATTGCTTCAATAAGTGAGTTTCGTCTCTTCAGGCATTGTTGTATTCCTTTCTTCCTTTCAAGTTGTTCCTAAAAGTTGCATCCTTTTTCTTGATATCTACAAGATGGTACTCGGAGAAGTTTGTGAAAGGCCAATGGGATAAAGAAGAGTGTGTTGCTGAGTGGCAAAAGTACAGAGCCTGTCTCACGGTAAACACTAATCATGTTTTTACATGATACTAAATCAAGTATTAAGCTTCTCTTTCTGAGTTTTCTTTTTCGGATTTTCATGTTATCAAACAGGAGAATCTAGATGGTAAGCTTCTCACTCGCATTTTGGAGGTCGATGGTGAGCTCAATCCAACAAAGCAAGCTGCTTCTAAAGAATCCAGTTAGATCATTACTTGACCCCCAAATGTTTCTCAACTTTAAAACAGATTAATATCCATTGAGCAGTTTTTATGATAGGAAAAATAAAAACCATATGAAATCAAAGTGTTTTAGGAGATTGTTGTATTGTTTAAACGTTGCAAAAAATTCAAAACCACCAACGAATTATTTATTCAGAGAAGAAAGAGGTAAATCATTTCTTCTTGAAGAGGAAGTGAGAAACCATCCACTCTTCTCCATTGCTGTATCCAAAAAGCTCAGCGACAGCGATGAAGAAGGTTCTCCAGTAAACCATCCACTTCACTGCTTCCTCTTTCCCATATGTCATTTCCATTATCTCCTTCACTGCAACTATCTCCTTATCCATCCTTTTAAGCCACTCTTCACTGCAAAAGATTCGTACTATAAATTAACAAACATCACAAGACACAATAATCATCTTCTTCTTGCTTAATATCACAACAGCTTTTTGAAGTTTTTACCTGGTCTTTGAATAATGCTTCCCGTTTATGAGCCAGTGATCCACAATCGAAACATTTTCCTGAAAACAACAACATTACATATGTTTGAATTATTGATGATAATCTACTGAAACATGCATGGAGAGTTGTATAATGTGCATTACTTGGAAATAGAGGAGAAGATTCGCTGAGGGCATTGTTCCTCCGCTGAAGAAGTATCTTGTGATCCAGTCATCGTCATTCACATCCTATAGTTAATCAAAACAGTCTCAAATTAAGTTTACAATCATTGCCAAGAAATATGGTGAAGTAAACTAATCAAAACAAGAAGCTAATGTATTTACTCATACCTCAAAATGGTAAGCAAATGTCTTGTGGCAGAAATAGTGAACAAACAGAAGACTATCTTCCTTCATCCACCCTCCTATCTTCTTCAGAAGCTCTCCATAGTTTTTCATATGCTACTCACAATCCCAAATAGAAAAACATCAAAATCGATGACACTTGATACACATCAGTCAAGCCTGTAATGAAACATTTTAAAAGAGAAAAAAAAATCCAAACCTCAAACATTTCGATGGAGAAGACTCGGTCGTACGTCTCTTCATGCTCAAAAGTGCTAATGTCCCCAACCATTATTTCAATATTCTCAAGCCCGAGTTTCCTTCAAAACATAGACAAGTGAAGAAACCATTTATAGTAGAACTTGAAGCTTGAAGCTTATGATGTATATGACAATGAGGAAAATACATTACCGGCATTGCTCATCGATGAAAGCTTTCTGTGTTTTTGAGTTGCAGAGACCGGTTATCTTGCATTTGCTGTATTTGCGAGCAATGTACAAAGACAGAGATCCCCAGCCACATCCGACATCAAGAACAGTTTGTCCATCTTCCACTTTAGCTCTTTCGCAGTAAAGAGCCAACATTGCTTCCTCTGCATCTTCTAGGCTACTTGAATCGTTTGAGAAATAGCAAGAGCTGTACTTCATTTTTCTTCCAAGAACAAGCTCGAAGAAAGCTGTTGGTAACTCATAGTGTTGAGTCTTTGGCTTCTCGGTATTGATTGCTATTGGCATCTCCTTGATAGCTGAAATATATATCATTCATAAGAGACTTATAAACATTTTTGTGAAAGAAAAAAAAATGAAAATCATCAACAAGTTTAAATTATTTTTACAAAGAAAGTTTATGCATCACAAATATCCGAGTCTGAAATATATCATGAACAAAACTGTCCTATAGTTTATTTATTTTGAATTATGGCCTTGAATTAGTCTTCTATATGCGTAGAGCTCGGATATTCAATTAATAACACAAAAGTAACATGTATAATTTTTTGTTTATAAAAATAAAATTTGTCTTCGCGGATCTCTCAACAAACAATATCCAAACTAGAAAGATATACACTATTTTTTTTTTGGGTAAAATATACACTATTTTTTTGTTAACATTTCTTTTTGAACATTTACACTAAACAAGATTAATGAATCTTTACTCAAGACGATATGTGGTGGAGAGAACTATGAGATAAGAAACTCGCTGTATTGTGGGCCACTAAAGTCATCTTGTGACAGAAGAAACTAGAACGTTTTTGTACTAGAACGAAACGAAAGTCGTCTTTAACCTTGAAATCGTACGTTTAACAACATAAAAACGAATCAAATAGAGTAGAAGTTTGGTACGTCACTTACAGTTAATGAAACGGAGGAGATCGGAGAGTTGAAGCTCCGCCGTGGGTTTGTAACCGGAACGGAGACGACCGGCCAGAAGAAGCCGCGTCAGCCGCCTAATGACAACATCCGGCAAGAGATTCTTCTCCAACAACGTCAAAACTGCCTTCACGGATGCGTTATAAGCTACCTCAACAATCTTCTCCATTGCTCTCTCTATCTCTTTCTCTCTCTCGCCTCCTTTTTGTTCTGTCTCTTGAGTTTTCTCTTTTTTTTTCTTCTAGTTGTAATCTTAATAAATAGGCACAGATTTGTTTCTCAATTAACGCACCAGCTGTTTCATTAGTCGTACAAACAAATTAATGTACCAGAGCCACCAGGCATTCTTAATTTACGTGTATTACCTTACTTAGTGCTTAAAAACTGAGGTTTAAAAAACAAAAACAAAACGTGCGTTCAATTTTAAAGTTCTAAATCTCCTTAATGTTTGACCTTGGTATTTGGATAAACTTTTCAGTTTTTTCACTATCAAACATCAACAAAATCTTATCTCATCTTATCTCTTTGGCATTGTTCCATTTTCTACTATTTCAGTATTTTAACTAGGCAAAAAAAAAGAACAAGACCAGCGCCATATACAATAAACATGTTATTTTATATTTCCATGTTATCAAAGATCTTTTGTAAAGCTGTGAATTCATGCATTTCAGGTTTCAAGCAACCAATAACTTCGTTTTTTTTTAAATAGTCTAGAGATCAAGTAGAAAACAAAACATTGTACATTTTTTGGAAAATAAATGATCAATTTGGTTTTGCCAACTTACACTTAGGGGGTCTATAGGTCTGCACAATGCATTATATGTTTAACTAAATAAAGAGTATGAATCGTTGCTACTCTTGCATGCCCATAACCTTACCGGATATCGTCAGATTTGCTAAGCAAATTCAGAACATTGCTGTGGGTTCTTTTTCAGAAATTATAACGTTGAGTTCCTCGGTGAGTCCAAGTAACACACCCTGCATTTTTTACGTCCAAGTTACTTTTAGGCAATCAATGAGATCAGGAGGAAATTTGATGAGGAGGAACAAGAAATTATTGATGCTAAGCAAAAGGTATATGCTGACAAAATCTTTTATCAGTTTATGGTAGATCAATTGAGCAATTGATCATGGTTCACTAACTTTTTTTTGGTTCTGGTGTCACGTTGAGAAGCTTATCAAAGAATTATCCACGATATATGGATAAGAAATCTCAGCCGAATCAAAGCAGCAGTTGGTGATCATCCAGGATCATCTTCCACGTGATTTAGTTGAAGCAATTTTGGTTGGAGTTCATGTCTCACATCTTGTGCACTTCAACCTGGTTTCCAAAGAGTGGAAGAGACTTCTCAACCAAAAGCAATTTGTGGAGAGAAAGCTGGTTTGGGATAAAAAGAATGAAGCACAATTTCTGCATGTGAGGGTAACTGAATCCCACACACCCTCACATACCTTTGACTCTTTCTCTTCTCAGGTGTGGTTGTTTGATTCCAAACCATCTCCACCAACATACATAAAAGTGAGAGAATTATGTGGGTAAATTGTTAGATCAATTTGTGAATGTGATGGAATGCTTCTATGTGTCACTATCTCCAATTGGATGGTCATTTGGAACTGCAATCGTCCATCCATATGCAGATGGATACAATTGATAAATATGAGGGATTTTCAAAATTTGAATCTTTATACATGAAATTAATTTCATCAATTACAATAAGATATCAATTGGATAGACAAGGGTATCTCTTTCTATGACTTGTTCACTCATGGACAAAGTGACATGACCTTCAAGGTTATGAAGTTCAACTTTGGCTAGCCTGACATACCACTTAGATACTGAGCAAAATTAGTACAAGCAAAAGTTGAAAGAACCCACATCGACCGATTCAACAAGCTGTCTTTAACTTCAATTATTTGTCAGTAGTGTCCAAGTTTGATTCAGGTGCCAAAGAAGAAGATTAATGTCTCTTATGGTGAAAGTTGTCTCGAACATTGCTACACATTGTGTTATATCCTGGCTGAGACAGTATTGTTTTTTTTTTTTTTTTTTTTTTTTCTTTTGGTAGGTTAAAAAAATGGATGAAGAAAACGAAGTAGTTATAAAGTTGATATTTGGTGTAAGTGTTCCTATGATTCTTGGGGAAGTGTTTGGTTCACCACATCATATAAAACATTTTTGCTAACCTTGTTCACATTTCATGATTCATCTAAATAAATGCATAAAGAAACTGTTAGGAGAATTCCAGATGATGAATGATCTCCCAGCCTTCAAAAGGAGAAGAAGAGAACAACTTCAGGTCTTTGAAAGGTACTTCCCTTCATCCGAACCTATTTTCTAAAATAATCATTACATGGTTTGATTTGATCGGAATGCTGACTGTTTATTCTTTTAATTTTGACACATAGGAGAAAAGCATCAGAAGACAACCCCACATATGTTTTGACTAGTTCTTCTCCAGGTACATTTTCATTCTTTCTTCCAAAGTATTTTTCTCTGTTTTTCACTTTCTGCAGTTGAATTCACTCTAAACGAGTTTCTTCATTTTGAAATCAGACACATACACAGGAAATTTCGTCATCAATAAGCAATCTCAACCAACTTCTTCAACGATTCCAAAGCCAGAGGAGGACGGTGTGGCGAACATTGGATTAGCGTCTATATTACACAACTATGACAATGATGAAGACGAGGATTGATTTCTTTGCTTCTTTTTCTTTTCAACAGGCTTCCCACCTTACAATAGACACTCTTTTAGAATTTCGAACCCTAAGCTTCTCCATCTCAGCCTCAACAAGAACATAGATTCAACTATAATCTGGCATTGTGGCTAATGGCTAAGGACCACATCATCATCTTTTTTTGCTTCTTCATTCTACTTGTAAAGCTTCACTATCCACAGAAACCACTTGTTTCTTCTCTCTTTTCCTTGTCACCTGTGGAATCAGAAAGAGCAATCATTTGTTAAGACACTAAAACCAAAAAATGCACACAAAAAATAGAACTTCAAACAGAGTCATACCAACTTGTTTGGGAAACTTTGTGCATTAGTCAACTTCGAAGGTGCAGAGTAATGAGACTTCTTCTGTAAAATCTCAGAGAGACGCCGCTCGTTCTTCTCTTGCCTAAGTAAATACCTCAAGGAAACCGATTCTTGCTCAAGCTTCGACACCGTGATTTCCAATACAGCTAAGCTGTCCAAAAGCTCTTGTGCCTACAAAAGCTTTCAAGAAAATTTCAAACACCGAAAAAAGCAACAAAGAAAGAAAATATCTGTTGAAAGAAAGGATTGACCTTATCAGGAAGTTCACAAGGTGACTCCATGAACGGCGAGCTAGAGTGCTCAACCGCGCTTGTTAGAGCTAACCGCAAATTGACCTCCTCTTGTAGCTGCTGCTGCAGTCTCTTAACCTGTATCATCTCAAAACATTACTGATTTGTACATAGTGAATAAAAAATCTAAGAGCACAAGCACACAAGCAAATGGGTATGATGGTGATAGATCTGACTCAGCTTACTTCTTGTTCAAGCTCACATTTGTACCATAGTTTGCTCTTGCCTTCAAATCTACTACTACTTTGATCAAGCATCTTGCTTTCCTGCTACAAACAAAAAAAAGGTAACTAGTTTCAAAATGGATTGATGTGACCCTAAACCTCTCAAAAACCCTAGATTTACTGAATATCTAGTTTTTGATCAAGAAATGAGATAATAACGAAATGGACAGAGAAAGAGAGCTGCATTACATCGAGATCAGGGAAATACAAAGACCCATCTCCTGAGGAGTAAGATCTTCTCGAAAATGTACCATTTTTCTTCAAGTACCTCCGGATCGAGCTTCCCCTGTCACAGGAGAAAGAGAGGAAGTAGTGCAGCATCAGCAACAACAAAAAGAGAAACCAAATCGAGAGAGGGAAACGAGCATTGTGGGAGAAGAAGTACCAATTGATGGGAAGACGGAAAGTGGGATTTCCGCCGGAGCTACGATCGGTGGTGCTGGGAGAAGAGGAAGAGGAAGCTAAGGTTTGATCGTCGCGGAGAGCTTCCGATTTGAGACAGAGCATCGTTTCGTCACGGAGCGGAGAAGAAAGAAGAAGAAGAAAGCTGATTTGTTCAAAGTCAGAAGAAGCTTTCAAGTTTTCTCCAGAGGAAATTGAATTTGGTTGGGCTCACACTTCACTCTCTTTCCTGATTTCTGCTTCTCTCTTTTATGATTTCTGAAGAGAAAACAAAAATGAAAAATACAAAAGCTGAAAAGGGAAAAAGGACGAATTTATTCGTGTCTCAGACAATTTTTGACTCCTTCACTCACTCATTCATTTTCATTTACACTGTCTCCTACTTTTTCGTGTAACTCAAAAACAAAAAAAAACAAATTCGGCCAAAAAAAAAGTTATATGCTTAAACCCTTTTTCGGTTTTCAAATTTCTTTCTCTCATTTCAGATTTCTCATAGATCAGAACAGTGCACTTTCACTTAATTATAGCTGTTGACTTGTTTCTCTCATTCGAAGAACCATATGGTTAGTCAATTGGACAAAACCGGATCTACCATTTCGAACAAAGTGTGTATATGTTTTTATCGCCGTTCAATTTGTAGAGGTAACGCCGTAAATGTAGGGGACGACCATATTCTATACGAGTAGTAATTAAATTCATTTTTATTTTCCGTTTCCGTTTCAAGTCCCACCAAGTGCTCTAATGCATGATTATTACGTTGGAGCGTTCTAGATTGCTTTTTCAGATTTGTTTTTTTTTTTTCCCTGTCTTGAGAATTTATTATTTCGTTTCGTCGATTCGATTTATCCTTTTTCTCTTTTGATTTCGATTTTCCTCTGCCTCGATTGGGTGAATTTAGGGTTCGATTGGCTCGTTTGCTTTGGATTTTGATTGGTGTAATGTGAGAAAGGTTCGTTATGTTAAAGAGGCAGTCTCTCGCCATTCTCTACAGAATCGCCCCACGATTCGATTCACAAACCCTAATGTCTGCTTACACCGATCCCCTTTTTGTGCGATCGCTCCACACTCGATCCATCGCGAACAGAACGGACGGAGATTTCGTTAGCAGAATCAATCCCATTGGAATTTACAACAATAGCAGCAACAGTAGTCGCTCTCATGGCGGATTGTTCAAGGTTGATAAAGGCGGAAAGCCCAATGGATTAGCCATTAGAAGTTGTTTTGATTCTCACAAGAAGGCTGATCAAAAGGCGCGAGCTTTAGCTCAGCAGCATCGCCGTGGCCTGGGATCTGGTCCGAGTGAGGAACGCGGCGGCGGAACCACCGACTTAGCGGATGGCCGTGGTGCGTATCTGCGTAGTAGCACGACGAGGTTCCCAGGAAATGATAAGATAGTTGTGGCTGTTGACATAGATGAAGGTTTGTTTCCTTTCTTCTTTACTGATGTTTGCATGTTTGAATTGTCTTCAAAAGAAATTCCTTTTTTAAAAAGTTATGTTGACTTGTTGAACTGTTAAATGTGTTCTTGGAAATATTTGGAGTCAATGAGTGATGTAATCATAAGCTGAAAAGTATAATATATGGTGTAGCAGAATTTAGAGAGCTTCCTATGAAGATCCTTATTCACATTGTTCGTTTTTTTTGTAAAATACGTTTACTGATTCGAATATGCATCACCATACTAATGGATTTATGTGAATTTTTTCATGTGATGTGTGATCTGTTTCCAACTCGATTTTAAGTAGTGTCTTGGTTTGATGGCTAGTTGGAATTTTTGAAGTGATTCATCTGCTAATATCTCTTATCTTTGCTTCCTTATATTGAGATCACATTTTGCTCATCTCATCTTCATTGAGACATTAATTTTACCCTTTGCTTCATCCTCTGTTCTTTGTTTGTAAGCAGTTCTTGGAAACTTTGTCTCGGCCCTTAACAGGTTCATTGCGGACCGCTATTTGTCTAACCATTCAGTCTCAGAATACCACGTCTACGAGTTCTTCAAGGTATGAGGTCATAGCATCACATTTTGCTCATCTATTGCTTTTAGCTGCCGGATTGGTTTGCATTCTAGTTTCTGACATCATATGATGAGATGAATGAATGAAATATTGAGTTAACTTAGGAAGAAACCCTCAAGGAGAAGTTTGTTTATAAGGCTGACCACTTTAATTGCTATATTTGACTTATGATAATTGCTCCTGTTGCAATCAGGCTTTAGCGTTGCCTTTTAACCATTGATTTTGCCTTAAACTTGTGTGCAATTTTCTGTCGCAGATATGGAACTGCTCTCGCAATGAAGGTATCATCTTTGGCTTACATACAGCTATGGCATTAACCAAGTGACCAGCTGATTATATATGCTCTGTTTAAAACTGTCTTGTTGTGCAGCCGACTTACGTGTCCATGAATTTTTCAAGACATCATATTTCAAGAAAGGGATCCATCCTCTTCCAGGTGCCCATAAGACTCTACACAAGCTATCAAGATACTGCGACATGTCAGTTGTGACGTAAGTGGCAAGTGGTGTGTGATCTTCTCTCTGTTTAATTCTAAAAATCAGTATCTGAGTGTTTGCTATATGGTTGTTTGATAGGTCACGGCAGAATGCGATAAAGGATCACACACTTGAGTGGATCGACATACATTTCCCGGGACTGTTCAAACAGATTCATTTCGGGAACCATTTTGCTCTTCATGGAGAGTCTAGACCAAAGTCTGAAATCTGCAGGTGCGTACATAATCAACTCACGAAATAGCTGACTTCTTTCTCATATGATTTTGATGGTGCTAATCCAAGAACTGGAACTGCAGATCATTTGGAGCAGAGATATTGATTGACGATAATCCGAGATATGCGGAGGAATGCGCCAACATTGGGATGAAGGTTCTTCTCTTTGACTATGAGAATTCATACCCTTGGTCTAAAACCGAGTCTGTGGATAGACATCCTCTGGTGACTAGAGTTCATAACTGGGAAGAGGTGGAGCAGCAGATTCTCTCATGGGTGGTTTCAAAGTGTCGAAGCAATGTATAATCATGAAGAAGGCAAACGAACCTAGAAAGCAAGCTTGATGGGGGAATAAGTGTAATCCGAGATGGAATTAGTTTGAATTATCACTTTATAGCATAATTCAATTCTTTTTTCTTCTTTTAAATTTAGTTTGGTTTCAAATTGTTCAACTGCATTTTTATTTGATTTGATGGTAAATAAATAAAATCATGTACAATCTTTTTAATTTTTTTTTTTTTTTCAAATCAGTTCACTAAAAGAAATGGTTTGATTTGGATCGATTTGACCAAACTTTAGTGGATATGTTGAATTGGAAGTTTTATGTCTGATATGAAGAAATGTATAAAATGGCAGAATATTCAAATTACTTTTGCTTTGGAGGTCAGATATTCAAATCTCTCATTACTTGCTAAATAACATTTTAAGGAGGTGGTCAAGAGAGATCGATGGTTGCTTAGGGAATACGGAATACTCAAGTAACACAACGCAATAAAACGTAAAAATAACCAAATAAAAAAAGTATAACATAAACCATATAAATAGATAAATCTTATTTATTCAAATATATGATTCATCATAGGAGCATAAACAAAGAAGTTCTTATGCTTGACTAAAAAACCTAAAATTTTCACTTATGCTTGAGTAAAAAAACAAATAAAATCAAGTACAATCTTTACAATTTGTTTTTCAAATCAGCTCACTAAAACAATCTTTGGAATCTACGAATTCGAATTTGGAATGATGATTCTACAGTAGAATCTAGGAATTCGAATTCAGAAAAATGATTCTTTACTCAGCGGGATACAATTGCCTAGAAGGACTTATCATTAGTTTCTGATTCACTATTTGAAAACCTTCATTTGATGCATAGACGAATAAACTAGGATTCCTAAATTACATACGACATTAACATGAAACCCCACTCAGACTCATGTGATCATCAGTTTCTGATTCACTCTTTGAAACATCCATCCGATACATACAAGAATAATTTAGAAATCCTAAATTACATACGACATTAACATGAAGCCCCAAACAAACAAAAAAACCTAAGAAAAACTCAAAACATTCCTCAAACGGATCAAGTCGTAATTCTGAATAAACAAGTGTGAGATAGAAATTGAAACCTGGCAGTGATTACTTATGCTCTGGGCGATCCACTGCTTGAGGCATGCCTTATGAGCATACTGAATGGAACCTCTACAGTTGCACGTAGTCCATAGACGGTTTCCTGGTTACCCGCTTGATAGCAAATCTGAAATTAATCTTTATCATTGAGCAGCAGATTAGTAAACCGAGATGGAATTTAGTTTTTTTTCTTCTCCTAAATTTAGTTTGGTTTCAATTATTTTACCCATTATTCAACTAAATAAACAAAATTAAGTATAATTTCAAATTTCATGTATAGTTTTTCAAGTCAATTAATCAAAACATTGTTTAATTTTCATCGATGTTACCCAAATTTTGTACCTTTAGTGCATCTGAATTGGGAATTTCAAATCTGATATCATTATATGAAGAAATGTATAAAATGGTAGAATATTCAAATTGAGGTAAAAAATTCAATTGATTTGTTATTTGCTAAATAAAGGAACGAGTTGATGATCTATGGAATGAAGTTGTTATTGTACTATTTATCTCTACACAGATATCTCATAAGAATTAGATGTGATTCTTGTTACCGTCAAAGAGAAACATGTTTGCGCTGTGTTATATGTATAAGAACGTAGTTTTTCTAATAGCTTTTCAGTTTGGTTTTCGAATCATCCATTTATTTACAATTTTTTTTGGTTTCCGGGTTCACAAATCAGCACCTTTAGTGGACTGGTTGAATTGAATTGATTCAATTATCTCTATCCATGAAACTACACCTTCTTCAAATTATTATTCACTTTCTGTAGGGGATAAGTCATCTAACTGAATTACTTGCAAATTCTAAATTTCTAATGCAAAGTCACCAAGAAGGATTTATGGTAGCGTAATAGAATTATATAAGACAATCAAAATAAGATAAAGATAAATAACTCATTTTTTATTATAAATTATGATCATCATAGGATTAATAACATCATAGGAGCATAAACAAAGAAGGTGCTTATGCTTTTAAGTTTTTAAACTATTAAACGCTTTTCACTTAGTTGCCTTGTCCTTGGCATGAAGATTGTCAAAATGCGCTTTGGTATTTGCTTCGAAAGCATCACGAGGTATCTGAACCACACCACCAGTCCCCGGTGCCACCATATTCGCCGAACCAGATGGACCGGATCCATTGCCACTGCTTTGTGCTGCATTGCCAGATTGTCCGCTGTTCTTGTCCATTTTCTTGATCTCTTGAAGATGCGAGTTTAGTTATAGTATGATGAGAGAGATGAGATTTTTGTTTGGAGTGATACTATAAAATGAGGAAGAGGTGGTGAATTTATAGATGGGATTTGATCATAATTAGTCAAATCAACACTTCCCAAGATCATATCAACGAAACCAAACGCATGCATGCATTAAAAATATGGAGAGAGTCTTGTCTTGGAAAGCTATCAATGGCACTTGGAAATAACAACACTCATCTCTTTTTCTTTGTCATGTGAGAAACTTAATTGTAGACTATCAAATTAATTTATCTCGTAAACGGAATTTTGTAAGAGCAATTTCATTTATTCACTTTTCCAAATTGCTCTTAACAATTTTATTTTAAAGTTTGTATACACATACATATGATCATTTACTATACACATACATTGAGATTTATGGACATGAGTTCTTCTGTACAGAGACATTATACATATAATACATATCCATGTACACTTTGTCTTATCTTCTTCTGTCCTTTGTGGGGTATATAATCTCTCTGTCTTCTTTAGCGTAGTCTTCAAGTTATTGAGAAACAGTATACAGAGAGTTCTTCAACGAAAGAAAATCATTCTGTCTTCTCCATTAGCTTTATACCATATGCTTTCAGTATATCCAAAGCTGTACGAACCAGCACAAATCAGCATCATGATCGTGTTCATCTGCAAACACATACGCTAATATTGAAGCGGAAAAATCAAAGTTACCTGGCAAATAAACCTCTGGTTCGAGAGGCCTTAACACTCCTCTTGTCTTGATCTTGTCTTCAATTAACAGCTGTAACACACAACACCAGAATCATACGTTTAGAAGTGTAACTTAAGAGACAAGTAAAGACGGGACAAAGTGGTGATCAGTGTAAGAACCAGAGCTCCAATGGCTGCAGGGATCCCAACGGTTTTAGCCATAGCAGTAGTTGCTTGCCCGTTCTTGATTTCCCCAAATTCCAAGAGAGTCGCAGTGTGCTTCTCTGTGCGTTTGCTTTCAGGGAATTCTACTTCTACTTCGTGATGCAGAAGCACCATGTCCTGAAAACATAATTCTACGTCAGCAAATCAACATCAAAGAGAGAGAACCAATGTTTTATCAATGAGAAGCTACTTGAAACAGAGACCTGCTCGTTTCCTGAATAAGCTAGTTTCTCTTCCATTAGGTAACATGTTGCATCGAATACACTTTTACACGATGATGGAATCTCCCTCTCTTCGTTGAACCCCAAGAATCTAAGACCATCGAAAAACAATCAAGCTTACGTGTGTTTCACGTTAGTTTTAGTCTCAGAAGACAACACTCAGATCATGGAGAAGCTTACACAATTGTTTTGGCAGCTTTTGTTGCAGTCTCCTTGGAATGTCCAAGCTTGATCATTCTCTCGCTGATCTCTTCTTCTCTCGCTAGAGGCTCAGATTCATTGTCTGCGTCCTTTTTCGTAATGTTACTTAAAAGATCACCAAACGTAATCTTCTCTCCAGTGGAGAGTACTTGATTTGTTTCATTGTCAAAGAATCCGAGTTTTGCAAGTGTTGCCATTATCATACTAAACCCTGTACAAGCGCCAAAATACAAACAAGAATGTTAATTAATAAAGCTATCAGATGTCAAGATGTGTGACTTGTGATTCACGGAACTCATGCCTTCATATCTGAGGGTTCCACGAAAGATCGTTGATGCTTCGCTCTCGATCCCATAATGCTCCCCGTAAACCAAGGAGTTCCGGTTGGGAAGACACTCCAATGCAAAAGCTGGAAGATTTGGTACTCGGAATCTTGTGGCTGAATCATACAGATTCTCCCCTGATATTTACATTTCTCGGTTATAAACAGAAAAAATGACATGTGTAGTGAAGCTAAACTATAGACCAAGAATAGTGTCTATCATTATTACCATCAACATGTATTATGTCTCCGTTGATTTTGTATTTGGCCGGATTACGACCAGCTCGAATTGCTCCAGCAGGATTCCAGCTGAAACATATAGAGATGGTGATTGAGAAAGCTGAGTTTCTGAGATGATGGAAACAGAGAAAAAAACATACCTAAATTTGTATGCTAATGGATTGTTTGCTGCAGCAGGAGAGGGAAGTCCACCACAGTAAGAGGTGAAAGACTTCACTTTCCCTTTTCTTATATGAGCCTCGTTGATCATCTTCATCGCCATCATGTGATCTGAAGAAAGACTCATTATTGTATCACCTTCTAAATTTATCCCAGAAATATTTTGAAGCTACAAAGAAGCTATGTTGTGCGATGTGATTTACCGATTCCAGGGTCCAGTCCCATTTCACCAAGAATAGTTATCCCAGCACTTTTAGCCTTGTCATGTAACATGGATGTTTCATCATCCACATAGCTAGCAGTGACGAGATGCTTCTTCAGCTGATGAGTGAGTGAATCACAAAGAAGAAACAGAGGAATTTAGAATCAAGAAACTACTGAGAGAGAAATGTGCTATGTTGTGAGAGTATGAGTGTACCTCAATGCATGTCTTTGCTACAACAGCATGACAATTTGCAGGTAATAAACTCAGGACAACATCAACCTGTTGCGCAATGGTAATGGATTTGAGCAGTGGATTTAGGTGTAGTAAAAGGTAAAATTTATGAACAGAGGAGTTAGTAAAAATACCTGAGAAACATACTTAAGAAGGCTTTCACTATCTGACACATCTAGCTGAACAGCTTCTACGTCTGAAATACCTTCAACCGTCTGAAACATTTATTCCATCACTTCAGTGAAACAGAACAAAGCTTGATTGATACTTCAAGAAGCATCTTTCTCATACCTCTTTGGCATCCTTAAGATAGAGAGAAGCGACAATCACACGAACATCTGTTTGTTCTGTTCCCAAATAAGTTTTGTACCATTGCTGTGACGAAATGGTTCTGACTGAAGCTAAGAACTCAGCAGCCGGGCGACACACACGTCCAGCGCCAAGAATCAAAACCGCTGATGATTTCTTAGTCATTTCTTCTTCTTCTTCTTCTTCTTCAGGCTTCTCTTTTACAACGTTTTCTTGCTGGACTTTTCCAATCTTGAGTGAAATCTTATTTGTTTCTCTATCTTTATCTGGATTAGCTAGTCGAGTTAATGAATCAATGATTTGATCCAATACTTTTCTATCATCCGCACCAACCTACCCAACAATAATGAAAGAATCTTTAGCAAGTGGCAAAAAGTTAAAAGTGGGACCTCACTCTTTTGGCTTCTAGGTTGATTACTTGTTCTAGAAACTTACGACACTATTAGCGAAAACGACACCAAACCTAAACCTGACAACTAAATCTCTTGACAGCTGTACAATATCAAGAAACAGACTTACTTCAAGTTCTGAGTATGACTCAGCATCGGCGCTCTGCCCCAGTTCACATTTAGCCAAATGAAATGAGCCACCGGCCGCTTCGATCATATCCAGAGCTTCGTTTATCAGAAACTTATCAAACAGGTGTCCACTTAGAGATACCTACAAAAATCATTGTCTCAAATCAAAAACATTATAATAAACTACCACATATCTTGAAAAACGTATCAATCTTTCTTTTCTTTAAAAACGTATCAATCTTTGGCCAAGAAACTAGATAGAGAGATGATATAGTTATAGGATGTTAAATAGTTATATTTTACTTTCTTGCACAAGAACCTTATCCTTGAAAAATTAATCTCAAGAAATTGGGTATCTTCTTTAGTAATGGATCAATTAACAGACGAGGGTATTTGTAGCAAGAGCTTTGTCTCTCTGCTTTACGTTGTTTTCCAATCTCACTGACCTTAACTTCTTCAAAACTCACCAATATGTTGTTACATGTCTTTTGGATGGAGACCCCATTGGCGATGTTGTCTTGTGCCTCTCTGCATTTAGAGTGTATTAAAAGAAACATTAAAACTATAGTTTAGAGAAGAAACCTAATCACTTGAGATGGAATCGATATTGGTCGAAACAGAACATACTCTGGATCAGACTTCCTCATACGTGGGATATACTCATACAAAGATGTCAACTCTCCTCTATAGCTTATGCAAGCCCTCTTCAAATGCTCCGGTAGATCTGCCATTTCACTCATCGAAGCCAAACTACCAACAAATTCCGAAAGAATATCTCCAAAATGCTGAGATGCCTTTTATCATAACACACAAAGAAATACAAATCAATATAACCGTAGAATCAGTCCAAAGTACTAAAACTGTAAATCTTTCTTACCTCTTTTGCAAATTCTGTAGGTAGAATGTCAATGGCCATGCAGAGTACGCCATCACCATCCATGTCATCGTAGTATGAATTGTTCCAAGGATTAAACCTAAAGAAAGGGGAGTCGATTAACGTAGCTCGGTTAACAAACTCGATGGAGCCACCGATGTCACAAGTTATATCGCATATTCCCACTAGTGGACATCCTCTTGTTGTTAAATCTTGAATCTGTTTGATGCTCAGGAGTCGAGGAAACCTCTTCTCCCAGTACATACAGTTTACTGCACAGAAAAAAATGACTTACTTATTATGTAAGCTCCTGAACATTAAAGGTGAAACAGAGATCAAGATCTACCAAGAACAGATGTATACGGAGCGATCTTCTCGTGGAAAACTGGATTGTAGTGTTCCGGATGTACATAATAGTCGGCCTAAACATCAAAAAACTTGAAAGAGTTAATGTAGTGACACACAAGTCACAGCCATGGAACTAAATTGTTAGGTTAAGTGTTACTTTGTCAAACGACTTTGATGGATCTTGGTGTTGAACCATGTCTTGGCTGGTAATGATACAACCGTATACTTGATGGACTCGCTTTGTTGATTTCCCATTTTGGCTACTTCCTTTGTCCTATACAGAAAACATACACTTCATTTCTCACAAAACAGATTTTCGGAATATGAATAAAAGGCAAATCTAAAACTTACTTTAACAAATAGTTCCGGAAGCTTGCTTGGTTCAACAAAAGTGTGAGGAAGAAGCTTGAATATTTCTTGTGCCCCAAGAGAAACTGCGGATAAGAAATTTAATTGACATGAAACATCCACAGGCTGAGAGGTGCAGTAGGATTTAAAGAAGTTACCGTTGCCTGTTCCGGTGAAGACAAAGACAAGAGGGCAGATTCCTAAAGGCAATCCCTGGCTTGCAATTTCTTCACCTACAGAAATCACAGCTGCTTTTGCTGCAGCCAATGAGGAGTACATATATGATGATCCCAGAGAGAGGAAAGGTGTTGAGTATCCAAGACTTAAGTATCCTGCATCAAACATGGAAAATCAAGATTCATCAAATCTTGATCTGCAGAGAAACATGAATTTTCATGAAAATAATAACAACTAACAAGAGCTACACTACTTACTCTGTCCAAGGCCGTGTAAGAAGTCAACAAGACCAGCTCTGCCTGCATATCTACCAAATGCCAATAGTCTTCTCCCTTGATCCCCAACTATGAGCTCATAATCACACAACGTCACTCTCTCTGACATAATCTGCATTTTTTCAAATTCCTCAATCCTCCACATGTCTTAAAAGGATGAATATTGATAAAGTGTCTTACTTTATCCAACAAGGGCATGTTTTCTTTCTGTGCCTTGTGAGTGTGGGAAAAGAAAGCATATGCTCTCTCCGGTAGAATCATTTCTAACTGCAAACACAACAAAACCCAATAAACCGCTAAAATCTCATAAAAACTGACACAAAAAACAGATTCTTGTTTTCTTTGTCAAACCTCGGGTTGTTTGATTCCGAGTATAAGCCCGCAATCAGAGAGATCATCAGAGATTTCACATCCGACATCTTCGTAGAGTGCATCGTGATGGATACGCTTAGCAGATGGCTGGACCACAATCCGGGAAACGCCGGTTCTGTCTTTGCCACCGTGTAGTAGCCGAGCGCAATGCGACGGCGTCAATGGTGTTCGTCTCTCCCACTTGTTCACTGTTTCAGCTAGAATTCCCACAACTCCATTCCCCAACTTCTTCATCTCCTCATCATCGCCACTTGAATTCATCTTCTTTTAAGTTTGTTTATAATCTCTGAAGATGAACAACATTTGATATCTCAAGTACGATCAAGCGAACATCAAAACCCCAAACTTTAACTAATTTACCGAAACTTGCACATGAGTGAGAGGACGATCATCGATTCGCTACAAAAGAGAGCTTACCGATTGAGAAACTTAACTATTTGTGAAATAGATTTTTCTCGAGATTTGAAGTTAAAATCGTACGATTTGAGATCTAGGGAAATTAATTGATAAGTGAAATCAAAAACGTTGAACAGAACAGAACAGAGTAGAGCAGAGCAGAGCAGAGAAAAACAGAGAAACGAAGATCAAACTATTATTTTCCAAATTGAAAAGAGAGAGTGAATGATTCAAAGCTCTCGAAGCTCATTTACGAATTACGATAAGGAAAATGATGCAAGAAGAAATCAAACGTACCAGATGACTTTGATCATGCAATGCCTGTGAAAGATAGAAGCTTTCTTTTAAGCTGAGTTTGGGCGCTGTAAGAAACCTGTTTTCTTTTTCAATCCTTTTATAAGCTCAATTACGTATTTGATTAGTTTTTTAATTTGATAAAATGATTAGTTGGACAATAATAGCCGTGTGGGCTAAATATTATTTATATCTTTAATTAGTAACAAAATGCAGTCCAAAAAAAATAGATAACAAATAATATTAGTATAATATATGATGACAAAAATATCATTTTTAAATGATATGATATGACAACAAATATAAAAAATGACCCCCGATCGATAATTCATATATTTTCTGTAGCATATTATTCCATTTGAGTTTGAATAATGCACGAAATCTCTTGGTACTTTTACAACTTATAAAACATATCATATCTTTATCACAGAAATCCAACATGTTGCATTATATATCGACACATCAGTTTTCCTCGATATGACACATTCTTCTCGTATATAATATGATAGCTCCAACGAAAGAAAAATTAATTTTGAACTGTCTCCCTGTCATTTTCAAACTTATTAATCTTAAAGTCCATTCATTAATTTCCTTTTCATGGATATTATTAACATTTTGTAAGGAAACTATTTTTATGATTTCTTTATAATTTCACCAGGAAAAAAAAACAAAAACAAAAATCTTTTAAGTAATAATAACAAGTCCAGAAATATTACAACTTTTTTCCGAGAATCTCACAGTTTTAGGAAAATGTCTGAAATAAGGTGTAAGGGTTTCTAACCTTTTTGGAGACTTCTTAAACAACATTTGGTCATGTGTTTATAAACACACGAGAGTGACATGAACCAATCAATATTACAAAAGTAACCCAAACATTGTCGAAGAGTCATGTTAAAGTTATCGCTTATCACAAAAAGTCATATAATGCAGTAGCTAGACATTAATAAATACTTACCAAAGAGGATAATATTAGTGAATAAGGAGCATCTAAGAAGATGAGCTAAAAGAGGAAAATGATTCTTGTTATTCATTAATTGTGTGATTACATTTCTCTTTATACAAGAGTGTTTTCGGTTTACCACACACGATAATCGGTTTACATTAATTTCTATCGCATACTCTAATATCCCCCCTTAAGATGGCGAGTATATCGAAAGAAGCGATATCTTGGACAGCAAAGAATTGAACTGAGTAGGGAACAAGGGCTTTGTAAACACATCCGCAAGCTGAGTCTCCGTAGTGATGTGCAAGTCCTGATCAAACCACTCTGTATCTTGTCACGAACAATGTGACAATCATTCTCAATGTGTTTAGTCCATTCGTGGAAAACAGCGCTGTTGGCTATATGGATTGCAGCCTTCGAGTCACAGTAAAACGCCACAGAATGAGGTTGATTTACCTGAAACTCCTGCAAGAGATTGACCAACCAAGTGATTTCCCGGACAGCAAACACCATGGCACGATACTCAGATTCTGCCGAGGAATGAGAGGAAGTTTGTTGCTTCTTAGACTTCCAGGAAATGAGAGAAGCTCCAAGAAACATACAAAAGCCAGAAGTAGATTTCCTCGTGTCAGAACAAGAGTTCCAATCAGCATCAGTGAATCCTTTCAACAACAAATCGAACTCCGCTGAGTAGAAAAGACCCAATCCAATCGTGCCTTTGAGATAGTGAAACACCTTATGAGCCGCATGAAGATGAGAAGGCTTTGGAGCGGAAGTAAACTGACAAAGACGATTCACAGCATAGGTGATATCAGGGAGTGTAATCGTCAAATACATCATCTTTCCCACCAAACGACGATAAGGTGTTATATCCTCAAGAACCGGCTCATCAGAATCAAGCCGCAATTTGAAAATGGGATCCATCGGGATTGAAGAAGGTTTGCAAGCAAGCATACCAGTGTCCTCAAGAAGCTCCAGAGTGTATTTCCGTTGGCAAACTGATATGCCTTGCTTGAACGAGCAATCTCCAAACCGAGAAAATATCTTAATTCGCCCAAGTCCCGTAGCTTGAAAGCTAACTTTGGATTAGACTTTAAAGTCTCAACTTCTTCATCGTTGTTGCTAGCAATGATAATATCATCTACATAAACCAACACAGCCACATAACGACCACAATCGTTCTTGATAAACAGGGTGTGATCCGCGTGTGACTTCTTGAAACCCAAAGCCAGAAGTGTAGTACTGAATTTGATGAACCACTGACGAGAGGCTTGCTTAAGGCCATACAGTGACTTCTTCAGCCTACAAACAGCATTTGGAGGTAAAGTGATTCCAGGTTTTGGAGTATAACCAGGAGGAAGTGTCATATAAATTTCCTCATCCAAATCCCCATTAAGGAAGGCATTAGAGATATCGAGCTGAGTCAAACTCCAATTCTTGGCCGCAGAGACTGCAAGTAAAGTCTTGACAGTTGTCATCTTGGCCACCGGTGAGAATGTGTCTACAAAATCAACACCGGGTTTTTGAGTGTACCCTTTTGCAACTAAACGTGCCTTATAACGTTCCAAGCAACCATTCGCCAAAAGTTTGAGCTTGTAAACCCATTTGCAACCAATAGCGTGTTTGCCGTGAGGTAGAGAACAGATGTCCCACGTATCAGTCTTCTCCAGAGCCAACAATTCCTCATTCATTTCTTGAATCCACTCCTCAAACTTCAAAGCATCCTTAAAAAGGCAGGCTCAGGTAATAATGCGAAAGCACAGATATAGTCCTTATACTCATCAGAGAGTTGACTATAAGACATGAAATTAGCCAATGGATAAGGAATATCCACATCCGTAACATTGCAGTAGTAATCTTGCAAGTAGGCAGGCTTCTTCTGTGCTCTCTTGGTACTTTCCCTTTGATCTCCATCACATGAATCTTCAGAACGAGAACCAGTGTGGGAGGGATTTGGGTTCTCGACCATAGAAGGCGAATTCACAACTACGGGAACCTCCCCGATGTCCACACCAGAACTATCAGTGTTCAAAGATCCCTGCGAAAAATCGAAGAATTCTAAGGGAAAGGAAGACTGACCATCAGAAAATGGGAAAATCTCTTCATAAAACACCACATTGCGAGAGATATGGACTGAATTTGTCTCCAAGTCCAAGAGTTTGTATCCCTTGTAGCCTGAAGGATAACCCAGAAAAACACATGGCTTCGAGCGTGGTTGGAACTTGTGGCGCTGCTTCGGAGAAGTAGAAGAGTAGGCGAGGCAGCCGAACACACGCAAGCCAGTATAGTCAGGTTTCTTCGAAGTCAGAACCTGAAACGGGGATCGGTCTTTCAGAAGAGGAGTCGGAAGTCTGTTGATGAGAAAAACGGCCATAAGAACGCAGTCTCCCCAATATTCCAACGGTACATGAGCTTGAAACATCAAGGAACGAGCCACGTTCAAGATATGCTGGTGCTTTCTCTCAACAACAGAGTTCTGTTCTGGTGTCTCAGGGCATGAATGATAAGAAACGATGCTCTTTTTCTTATACAGAGCTGTGAACTTCAACTCTGGAGCATTATCTGATCTCACACCTTTGACCACTGCATTGTACTGCGTCTCAACCATAGTCAGAAACTCCGGGAAGACAGTGAGAACTTCATCCTTAGTCCGCATCAAGTAGATCCAAGTCACTCGGGTGTGATCATCCACAATAGTGAGGAAATACCTATAACCTTCAACAGTAGACACTGAGAAAGGACCCCAAGTGTCTATGTGAAGAAGATCAAAAGCATTCTCACACATATTATTGTTAGATGCAAAAGATAAGCGTTTCTGTTTGGCAAGAGGGCAAATAGCACAATGGAAAGCTTTATTCTTTTGTTTGGCACCAAGTACATCCGCAATAAAGTCGGTTTTAGAGAAAGCAGGATGTCCTAGTCTATTGTGCCAAATGGTTGAATCAACGACAACATGAGAACAAATATAAGGGGATGAAGAAATGTCTCTAAGGGAAGCAGCATCCAGAACGTAGAGATTGGAGATTTCATCACCCTGACCAATCATCAGCCCCTTGGTATGATCCTGTATCATACAGAATCCTTGTCAAAAACAACACGATAGCCCAAATCTTTCGTCAATTGACTGATACTGAGAAGGTTCAGACGAAAATCTGGGATATACAGAACGTTGCGCAAGACCAAGCTATCATTCAACTTAACCGTGCCAATGCCTTCAATAGCAATGCCTATACCCGTAGGCAATGTCACTGATCGATTCATAGAACTGGAAATCTCAACAAACAAGTCTCTATCATGACATACATGATGAGTGGCACCACTGTCTATAATCCAAGACTGAGAAGAAAGAGCATTGCCAGTGGCTTTCAATATCCCAACAAAACACAATGTAGAGTTTGAAAAAGCCATACCGGGTAGAGCCGTAATAGTGCCACTAGTGAGAGATGATGAGGGCATTGAGGTGTTCTGAGAAGGAGACGTTTGAAGTTGAGAGTTGAAGTAGGCGATAACACTCTCAATTTGGTCTTTAGAAAGATGATTGATGATATCCGGAGACTGGTTCTCACGAGTGCCATGATGAGGAAGAGACACTTGAGCAACCACCGGTTTTGAATTTTGTTGAGGTCTAGGAGCAGCAGATGGCAAATTCTTCTCTGGCTGTTGTTTCACCTTATGCTTGAAGCCAACGGGGTAACCATGAATCAGATAACACGTCTCAATAGTGTGACCGGAATAACCACAATGAGAACAAAGAGGACGGTTGGAATTTGGTTTCCCATAGGTGGAGGCAGCAGCGTTGATAGAGGGCTGAGCCGAGTCGGATACTGCAACTTGAAAAGCACCAGCGTTGTGAACGGGATTGATGGTTCGCTGGCTGTGATCCTGATCAAGCAGCTTGTAAATCTCCGAGAGCTCAGGAACATGTTTCTTCATGATGATTTGGCTTCGAATAACTGCATAGCTATCGTTTAACCCAGCTAAGAACTTAATCACCTTAGCATGATCGGCCTTCTTATTCATCGCCTTGCAACAATCACAAGAATGGCAAGTTTCAATGCATTCAGCACCATCGAGTTCATCCCATAGAGTCTTCAGCTTGGTATAGTAGGTAGCTAGATCATGAGAACCCTGCTGGAGAGTCCAAATTTGCTGGGACAAATGGTATGAACGAGGGAGATTGGTGATATGAAATCGAGTCATCAGATCATTCCAAATCTCAGATGCATCATTAAAGCGAAGAATACTCATATAGATCTGCTTCGAAACAGAGTTGAGAAGCCATGATTTCACCATTGAGTTACAACGAGACCAAATCCGAAAACTACGATGCAATTCAGTAGGCCGAGGAATAGATCCATCCACAAATGAGATCTTATTCTTAGCATCTAGAGAAATCGTCATCGCAATACGCCAATTATCAAAATTTGTACCGTCAAGGACCTCAGAAATGAGAGAAATACCGGGATTATCACCGCTTGTGAGGTGGTACGGTGAATGGATACTGTTTACCGATTCCAGGGAGAAATCCGAAGAATCCGGTGAGGATGGTGGCGAGACTTCAGGAATGGAAGCTCTTCGTGCTGATGACGTCGCTTTCGAAGCGCGTCGAGTAACTTTCCGTCCGATCACCATTGAAGTGGTTTTCGAGCTAAAAATGAAGATAAACCCGTGAAATTTGGTGAAACTTGGCGGAATAACCAAGGATCTTTCACGAAGAACCGGGAGAATCAACGATCGATTAAGGTCAAAACGAAGGGAAGAGAAGAAAATTCGGATCGAGTGAGCCGTTAGAGCTCACGCTCTAATACCATATTAGAGAACGAGAAGCATTGAAGAAGATAAGCTAAAAGAAGATAATCATTCTCATTAATCATTAATTGTGCGTTTACATTTCACTTTATACAAGAGATTAGTTCCCGGTTTACCATACACGATAATCGGTTTACATTAATTTTTATCGCACACTCTAATAGATAACGTGACCAACCAAACAGTTAATTGTAAATTTTTTTAAAGACTAATACAGTCATTGTTAAATGCTTTTGTACAAGTATTAACTTCTGCCGTATCATAATCTAAATTGAGTAGTAACGATACAAAAGAAACCAAATGCAATAGACATTAACAAAGTTTATCAACATACGAGGACAACAACAATCAGCCAACATACGAATCACTGAATATCGGAAAAAGAAGAGCTAAAGTATATACGAATCACTATGAAACGTTGAAGAATTTAGTTTTAGTTGATTAGTGCCTTTTCCCCCTTTTAAAATAAACATATGTACTAGAACATGCTTATAGTAAATAGCATAATTGCGTTTCAAGTATATGAGAACCTCTCTTCGAACAAAAGAATAAGAGTGAAATCATGAAAAGCTAGTATACCAATCGGTCCATTCGTTAATGTTGTAATATTAAGTTATTACTTATTAACATAAACTTTTTTATTTTGAAAAGACTAGTAAAGTCACCGTTAAACTTAAATATAAATGAATGAATGAATTCACACGAAAACAGTAAGGAGATTATTATATAAGAAGAAAAAAGATAAGTGACAACGTCATCTTTACGTGTATGGATACATGATAGGACCGAGGGAGGATCCCTCCAATGGAAATTGTATTACGTGTACAAGAAGAAGAGAAAGAGACAACAGAGGAGTAAATTAAGATGTTCATCACTTGCGGTTTCCTAGATCACGACGCTTACCACTTTCCGTCTTCTCTACGTCTATCTTTTTTTGGGTTTAAAACATGGAATGTGACTAAATAGGGTTATGTGTATTCAATGAATAGAAAAGTTATGTAGCTACACTACCAATGATAGATAACAACGACGGATAACAAATTCATTGGGCTGTAATTGTGATCTGAATCTTAAATAGTAATATCAAATTTCAGAGGTTGGGCTTAATTTGTTGTCTTATAACAGCCCAAGTCCATTTGTCTTCTCGTGATGTTTTGTGGATTGAGGAGTTTCTTCTTTGTGTCACATAATCTTCTTCAAGTGAGGAATGTAATATTTGTCAAATCTTGATTTTTGACAAATTCAGAGTATTAGCCCACTGTGAGACAAACTCATCAGGAATTTTACATACATAAATTTTTATACAGCAAGTTCTGACAAATACGCTAAGCAAATTTTGTAATGTAAATTTTAGTTATTCTCATAGTTACAACTTACAACTAGCAAATAAATTTCTGCAACACGTTTTTCCGGTCTTCATACATAGTAACTAATCACATTTGTTACAAGGAATGTGAAATGTGAAACTGAACATTGTTTTGGTATCATCGATATCTCTGCGGCGACCTATTTGGTTTTTGTCGACAGCTTTTCTTTTGAATAAGGTTTTATATAGTTCTCTTTTTAAAGATTTGTTATTATATTTTGTATAAATAATGTAGTTAATTGGGCATGGCCTGGGAACAAGTTCTGGGCATTGACTTTGCAATGGCACAAAATTCGATGCGAGAAGAGATTCCTCAACGAGGCTACAAAGTAACAGTGGTCCTATGCTTTTGCTTTTACACCTATCCCTTCTTCTTTTTTTTTCATAGATTTTCCTCACAAATAAATAACTTTTCTTCTTTCTTTCTCGGCTATTATTTTCTCTGACGTTGCATATACATATTTTGCATCACTTGTAAATCTGAAAATCCCTATTGGATTTTTTTTCAGTATAATCATTTGTTTATACATAATTAGACGAAGAAATATGGTAAAATTTTGTGTGATAAACGAAACATCTTGCAATTCCCATGACATTTTACGATGGAGTCTCCTTTTTTGGAGATAAGCTGAGTAAACATTTTGAAACATTTGATTTCAAATCACTTTCTCTGCGAATTTTCATAAACTGAAATATGATAGCTAGAATGAATATCCTGTATCATTTTCCTAAAGAACATTTAACAATAGCATGAAATACAAAAGATTGTATGTTTGGATGAAGAATTCAACGCCAAGTTTGACAAATGATAAAGACAAATATGAGTTGATGCCAAAAAAATAAAAGACAAAAAATAAGAGAAAACACGAGCAAAAGAAAAAGTAAATACTTTTAATTTGATATTCGAAAGGTAAAACTGTTTAAAACAAGAAAAGAAAAAGAAAAAGGAGAGGAAAAGAGAGAAGACAACCCACACGAATCGCTTTAGATAGTAACTGATAGTATTAGACAAGAGAAGAGACTAGAGAGGGCAGCTCCTCCTCCTAAGTCCTAACTAACTTTCTCTTTTGCTTTTGTGTCTCCTTCTTTAAACCTTCCGTGGCCGTGCCATCTCCACTCTCTCCGTGCGTTTGTTTTCCTTTCTTTTTCTATGCTTATGCTTCTAATTCCTTTATTATTGGATTCTCTCTAGTTCATCAACAAATGACAACATGAGACGTACACGTCATTTTGCGGAAACGAGATTTCTGACGTGATATAACTTTGTTTCCTTCATTCTTCTTTGATTAGACATATGGTATTGCAACAAAAAAAAATTACAGAGATTAAATTTGGAATTACAAGTTTATAACTCAAAGAAATTTTTATTTTTGTTACTAAATAAACAAATATTTTTTGGTGTAATATATATACATTTGAAACAATATTCTAAATAAAATGTAAATTTATACAGAATTAGGACATGACTTAATAGTTTTAATCCCATCCTAGTTAACTAAACTAGTAAAGTACACACTACACAGAGTGTTGACAGCTGTTTGGGTAGTGAAGAAGAAGTTACAACACAATCTTTCACTTTTACTCTCTTTTCTCTCTCTCTCTCTCTCTCTCTCTCTTCTACCAAACAGTATCTTTGTGGATTGTCAACGCTCTCCGAAAGAGGAGCCCAAGAACTTTCCTTTTCTCTCTCTCTCGTCCTCTCTACAAATCTCCTCTCTTTAAAAATCCCTTTCTACTCTCTCTGCTTCACCACTCTCGCTCGAGCTCAACAATTGTCTCTCTTTCACTTCTCTCTCTCTTTTCTTTTCTGCATTTCATCAATCTGTGCAGATTTAAGCAAGCCAAGCATGGGTTTCTCAGCTGGGAAAAGAAAATCACGAGATGAAGAAGACACAGACACACTGACCTTAGCTTCTGCTGATTTCCCCATGGATGACCTCAGCGAAGACGTCCTCGAAAAAGTCCTCTCATGGCTACCAACCTCCTGTTTCTTCCGCATGAGCTCCGTCTGCAAGCGATGGAAATCCACCCAATCCTCAAAAAGCTTCAACCTCGCCTGCTCTCAGATCCCTCGTCGAGATCCTTGGTTCTTCATGATCGGCACCGATCTCAATCCTTCTTCCTTCGTCTTCGACTCCACCGAAAACAGCTGGAAAAACCTCAACCACCGCAATAATTTCCTCCTCCACCGCCGCGATTTCACCCCCGTCGCTTCCTCCGGCGGCCTCCTCTGCTTCCGCTCCTCCACCTCCGGCGAATTCCTCCTCCGTAACCCCCTCACCGGATCCTCCCGCCACCTCCCCCCTCCAATCTCCAACAAACCTCTCCAAGCCGTAGCCATGACCACTCTCACTCCCTCCTCCTCCAGCTATAAGCTCGTCACAATCTCCGGCGAAATCCCAAATCTCACTTTCCGGATCTACGACTCAAATTCTGACACGTGGAGCAAAAACCAACAACTGTCGCTACTAAAGAACAACAACGAATCATCACCACACGATGATGGCGATACTGAAATCGGCAACAGCACAGTCTACTTTCTCAGCAAAACAGGAAACGTAATCGTGGCGAGTGACAACAATCTCCAGAGAAGTCCATCGAAGCAATACTCTTCCGTTATAACCGTCAAAGACAACACCGAAACCGTTTACTTCCTCAGCTCTTACGGAACAATCATAGCTTGTGATCTCACCAACAGATGCTTTACCGAGCTCCCAAAGCTTCTTCCTCCCTTCCTTGAGTACTCCATCGACTTGGTGGAATGTAACGGAACCATGTTCGTGATTCTTCTCTCTGAGTTTTACGAGAGTGCGAGCTTAAGGATCTGGAAGTTAGAAGAACAGAACTGGATTCATGTCGGAATGTTGCCTCCTGCTTTGTCTCATGAGTTATATGGGAGAAGAGGAGACATAAACTGCGTTGGAGGAGGAGGAGATGGGAACAAGATTCTTGTCTGCTTCAATGCGAATCCTCCTGAGGTGTATTGTAGATACTTTGTGTATGATTTAGTTGCACAAGAATGGAGCGAGCTTCCGAGATGCTTCAATGGTGGAGAAGCTGTTGATTTCGTCTCTGCTCTTTCTTTCCAGCCAAGAATCGAAGCAACAGTTTGAGATTTTTTTTAGCTTGTTCTTTACATTGATTAGGCTTTGTGATGACTTGTTGTAAGTTTATCAGTTTGTGTGTAATGTATTGGTTTATAAAATGATAAATCATTCAAAATTCTGTTACCAAAAATCACCACAAGAGCATTGACCAGCCTTAAACCGGTGAAACCGGTTTGCATCTCTCAGTATAATCTCTCTATTGTACACCTTTGCTATGTACTTCATGGCGTTGTGACAGTCTCCACATACGCGTAGGTTCTTGATCACACGGATCGGTGTGGAGGGAGGAGTGTTCATAAGCCCGAAAGCAACCGCAAGCTTCTCGCTGTGGTAGTACAAGGCTCGCTCTTTCTCCTCCTCTTCCACGTCCACAAGCGTGAAGTCTGTCTCAGGAACATAGCCTTCTTGCTTGATGTCTCTGATCACATCTTTCACTTTCCTGTATATCGATTCGCTTTCCGGGTTTGATCTGTCGTCCACAACGAACAGATGGATCTTGTTCTTCACCTCGATCCAGCTGAAACCAGGATCTTTCTTCACTCTCTGCCCTTTCATCATTACCCGAGCAAGTTTCATCTCACTCCATTTGGAAGCAGCAGCGTACATGTTGGATAAAAGCACATAAGCTGATGAATCGGACGGCTCTAGCTCCAGAAGCTTAGTTGCCACTCTCTTCCCTGTCTCTGTGTCTCCTTTAACTCTGCAAGCAGCAAGCAGAGCTCTGTACATTGACGCTGAAGCTTCCATGGACAATGACTCGATTAGTTCTTCAGCCTCTCGAACAAGTCCAGCACGGCCAAGCGCATCAGCTAAACAAGAGTAGTGTTCTATTTCCGGTTTAATGCCATAGTCTTGATGCATTGTTTTGATATACTCGTGTGCCTCTGATACTAAGCCTGAGTGACTGCAAGCAGAGAGAACGCCGATGAACGTGACCTTATCAGGTTTGATACCCAAAGACTCCATCTGTTTGAAAAGCTGGAGCGCTTCTTTACCTTCTCCGTGTTGAGCTAATCCTACTAACATTGCATTCCAGGCAGCGATGTTCCTCATTTCAATCCTTGTAAACAAAGTATACGCATCGTCTATGTTTCCACACTTTGCATACATGTCCACAAGTGACGTTCCAACGAAAGGATCGCCTGTGCAATTCAGCTTGAGGGCATTCGCATGAATTTGGCGGCCTTGTTCTAATGCAGTCAAACAAGAGCTCGCTTTCGCAAGTGTGGCTATTGTGAATTCATCAGGCAACACTCCCATGAGCCTCATCTGGCTATACACATGAAAAGCTCGCTCTTCTTCTCCGTTCTCTATGCATCCTGATATCATTGTCGTCCAAGCAACATCGTCCGGCACAGGAATGCTATTGAAAGCGAAATGTGCTGCCTTCATATCGCCACATTTTACGTACATGTCCAAAATTCCACTGCTGACCCAAAGATCTAAGTCATATCCAGATTTGACTGCATAAGCATGTGCTTGCTTCCCCTGATTCATCGCAAACAAGGAGCCACATGTCTTCAGCACTGTTGCGAGCGTGAAATCATCTGATCTCTCTCCTTGTTTATGCATCAACGCGAAGAGCTTCAGAGTCTTGTGACCGTCATGACTCTGCGTATAACCAGACATCATGGCATTCCAAGCCACAGGGTCGAAACTGTTCCTCTCAAACAAAGCCTCTGCCTCTCGCATACACCTGTTCCGAGAGTAGGCATCAATGAGAGCAGTAGATACGTAACTGTCTGCAACGTTATTGAACTTGATCGCATGAACATGAACTTGTTTGTTCAGCGACAAGCTTTCAGGAAGAGAAGAAGTCGCCTTTAAAACACTCGTCAGAGTATACTGGTCTGGTGTGAGGCCGCAACGTAACAGCTGCATAAAGAGCAACACTGCTTCAACTTCTAGGCCGCTCTGAGCAAGCCCGTCGATGATCGAATTCCACGAAATCAAATCTCGTTCGCTCATACTGTGAAACACTGTCCTAGCAAAACCGATTTTCCTCAGCTTACAGTACATGTTTACCAGACTATTCCCAACGGTGAGCATCAGATCAAATCCTAACTTCAGTGTCATACAATGAACTTGCTTCCCTAATGCTAAACTATCTAATCTAACAGCTGAAGCTAACACTAAGATAAATGTGACTTCATCACATTCCAAGTTGGACTCAACCATATCAGCAAAACATTGGAGAAGAGCTGAATACTGTCTTGCCTGGAGATGTTTAGTCAATCTCTGGTTATTGGATCTTATCTCTGACTTCAAACGTCCTTCTACAGACTCATCACCAGTAATTCTAGCGAGTAAACGCAATGTGATGTTATTGGGACGCAAGCCACTTCTATGAAATGCAGAAGAGAGGTCAATTGCTTCTTCTTTAAAACCCATTTCCAGATGTGCCTTCAACATCAAGTTCCACAACACCAAATCTTTGTAAGGCATCTCCTCAAACAAAACCCTACCTTCCTTAACCTTACCAAACTTCAGATAAATATTGACAAGAGCTCCTGAAACAAACTCGTCACTGTCCAAACCGATCTTGCAAGCATACCCGTGAACTGCCTCTGAAGCCCACGCATATCCAGAATGCAAACAGAGTTTCAACAGTGGAGATAGAGTCATTCGACTGGTATACACAACGTCTTGGCGTAAGATCCGGAAAAGAAGAAAAGCCTCCTCGATGTTCTCGAGAACCCCTTCGGAAAACTGGGCATAGGCAGCTAAAATCGAGTTCCAGGAAACGAGATCTCTTTCAGGCATTTTATCGAACAGTCGGCGAGCATAAGTGAGTGATCCACACTTTGAGTACATTGAAATGAGATTGTTGACTAAGAACCGTTCTGGGTTTTCCTCCAACGCTAGGATACGCGCGTGTGTACATTTCCCGAGCTTCAAATCCGACGTGGAGATGGCGTCGCGGATAAAGCCGAACCATTGTGACGAAGAAGAGGAAGAAGATGAAAATGTCGAAGCAGAAATGAGACGCAAAGGAAAGAGAGAATGTGAAGAGAGGAGATAGTAGAGTTTCGGAGGTCTGTGAAAGGAGAAAGGGATCGCCTTTAGCGTTGCTTGCATGATCGGTTAAAAATGTAACCTTTTAAAGTTGAGGGGCGTTATCTTGCGAATCAAGAAACCTTGAGGAGAAAACTTGACGTCACTTGGGTTTTTTTTTGTTTTAACCAGTAGTGGATTAGTGGACTTAAAATATCAGTAAAAGTGATTTCATTCTGAAAATAAATTATTTCTTTCTCTTGTATACAGAAGAATGGGAAACAAATCATTATTAAAATATTGTTCCATTAAGGGAAGTCTCTATACATTGAATAAACATCACTACAAAAATCAAAAAATCATTTTATCATCATATCTCCCATTCTCTCTCTGACAAGAAGCCAAGAAGGGTAGAGATATGTCGCTGTCGTCTTACCTCAGCCCGACGCGCCTTCTAGAAGGCTATATCCGCCGTTGCCTCACGGCGGCAGGACTGACGTCGCAGACTCTTTCCATAGACTCCGAAACAACCATCCACTTCTGGGGTCCATCACCCTTACAACGCATCGACGACGACGATAGACCGGTGATGCTTCTTCTCCACGGCTTTGGACCAGCCGCCATGTGGCAGTGGCGGAGACAGATGCAAGCCTTCTCTCCGTCCTTTTTCCGGCTGTATTGTCCCGATCTTGTTTTCTTCGGCGACTCTACCACTTCCTCCACCAGTCGCTCCGAGGTCTTCCAGGTATAAAAAAATTATAGTATATGACAACTGTTTTGATTCCACATGTTTCCCACTTGAATTACCGAAAATATATAAACATAAATTGAGAATTAAATGAATGTTGGTAGCTAACTAAACGCATTGGGATGGTAATAATCATGAAACCACAATAATTTGAATATTATTTTGGATAGTGCTTTTTAGACGAAATGGTTGGACTTTGGAGTATATTGTAACCATTTAAATAACAATTTATGGCAAAAATAAATGATTAGGCGGAATGTATGGCAAAGCTAATGGAGAAAATAGGAATAAAGAAGTTTAATGTGGTTGGAACAAGCTACGGCGGGTTTGTGGCGTACCACATGGCAAAAATGTGGCCGGAGAAAGTGGGAAAAGTTGTGATTGCAAGCTCCGGCATCAACATGCTAAAGTGTGACGGTGAAAGCTTGCTGCAAAGATCCAACTGTGAGTGCATTGAGAAAGTTATGTTACCATCAACTGCCAAAGAGCTTCGGACACTTATGGGTTTGGCATCTTCTTGGAGGATAGTTCGTATGTTTCCTGATGCTCTCTGGAACGACATTATTACCGTAAGTAACTTATATTACTGTTTTATACTAATTTTCCTTGTACTATAATATTAGCATGTATAAGAGTAAAACTAGGAATTAGATTCTTGTTGACAATGCCTATCATCGCAATTACATAGACCAAACTCTTATTGACATTTTTTGTTCTAGCAAAATTTGAAGCTAACCCGGAGCATGATTTGTTTTTTTTTTAAATGATTTTACGCAGAATTTATATCAGAAGAACAGAAAAGAGAAAATAGAATTATTGAAGGGGGTGACTATTGGCAAGGAGGAGAAATTAAACATCGGTCCTCTTTCTCAGGTACATCCGTACATGTTTCTTCTTTTCTCGACCACGTTTTTTTTAGTAGTCAGAATGTAAATATCAAACATTTCGCGAAACTGTGTTTTACGTAACTTACGTCCAACATATATGATGTACTCTTAGGAGGTCCTAATAATCTGGGGAGACAAAGATCAAATATTTCCTGTGAAGATGGCTTACGAATTAAAAGAGTAAGTAAAATTATACCTTGTCCAAGTTTAACGTACAAAATGAACTGTTATTAGTTAAGCATATTTTCCAAATGCTATAACGGTTGGTATATTAATGCAGGGTTCTTGGAGACAAAACGAAACTAGAAATCATTAAGAACACTTCACATGTTCCCCAGATTGAATGTGCGCAAGAGTTCAACAAAATCGTTTTGAGATTTTTGAAGGGATCTCAATAACGGTGATTATTTATTCGCTACATGATCTTTGAACATTTAAGATTTTTCTGGCATATGTAATATTTTGCTACTTTACAGTTTACATCCCATGCTTTCTCAAATTTTAATGTAATAACTTCAAATATTGTGTCAGATAATATTTAATTATTGACACGAGATTTGGTCCTGTCCGTCATTAATGAATTGGTTCGAAAGGAGTTATGATTTGGTGACCAATAAATAAGTAGGCACAGTCAAGTGGTTCAAAGTTGGTGGTTTACCAAACTACAAATCACTTTCTCAAAACTCAAAAGTCAAAACTATTTCATTCGATCACTTTCGTCCACGTTACCGAATCGGTAACGGGAATGTTCACATTGATCTCGACATGAGAATTTCAAAGAATTATGAGAATTCATTACTTAAATATTTACAAAGATGTTCTACCATTTACAGTAGCCAAAAAGGAAAAAAAAAAAAAAAAAAAAAACGAAACACTGACAAAAGTTATACAACAACAAATATTTCGCCGTCAACATACAGTAACATTTCTACAATTGCCAAGTCTAAGCATCCATTGTTCATTCTCTTAAAGAGAAATTTGCAATAGCAAATGGTTTTTCTAACTCTCAATGATGCATAATCAAGCTCATATGCATCAAATGATCTGCTTTGAGGCTGAAGCTGTGGAGAGTTTCTTCACAAGGGACTGCGCACAAGTATATTCCGATACGAATTTTGGTGGCTCTACTTCTGACGGGTCTAAAACTGGAATGGCCTTATCTATATCTTCCGCAGAGAAAGGAATGCTACACACAAAGAATGAAACTCAAATAAGTTTTAAGATATTTCATTTAATTACACAGACAAAAAAAACGAAAGAGAATAACACCTCATATCATCATCCAGCAAGAAGGAATTCGATGTTAGTTTTTGGCTATCCTTGTCAACAAGTATTCTCATTTGAGAAACCACCTACAGCGCAAACATGTGTTAAGGTGATTAACAAAAGACATTCAACGCCTCGTATTGAGAGTTTTAGACATTTGCTCACCTCATTCGAAACGCTTTGAGTTCCATATTTATCGTCCCAGTACATCGTACTTATTCGATATATTTGCCTTATTGTCAGTGCCTGTAAGAGAATAAGATAGTGCCGAGTTTCAGTGAGATTTGAGAAGTGCTTACGGCAAGGAGAAAACGGGAAGCCAAACAAAATACCAACGTACCGGGCATAGATCCTGCCTGATTTCATCCAGTGATTTCTTTCTTTTCTGGTGTATAACCTAAGAATGAAAATTAAAAATTGCATAAAAGACGAACCAATTAAAAGCAAGTTCCACTACAAAAAGAAAGTTTGTTTATAAGAGAAGAAGAAGAAGATGAATTTTACCAAGAATCCAACAGCTTGTCTAATGTAATTCAACTCGTGCCACGATGTTCCTGAAAACTGTATTCACAAAATTTAAGATCACAGATAGCATCTATCTATGAAGTAACTATAGGGTATATAACATTGGTGTACCTCCTCCTTTGCACTGGCGATCCACTTCTCCAATTCTGCAATCCCAGATTTCACATACTCCCCATTTGAAAATGTGCAACATTCACGTCGAAGGAGAAGACTGAAGAAGAATTCAAATTAAGTATGCAGAAAACAAAAGTCATCTGCGGTAAGCGACACAAAAAAGAACTGAAAGTAAGATCTACCTGTTGAAAAGTGATAGGTTGATGAATGAGAAAACTTGAGTTACAAGTTTGCGAATGAAGAACGAGGGTACCTACCAATATAATAGTCCGGTTAGAAATAAGAAAAACAATGTAGATACTCTAAAAGCACAAGGGACCATGGTACTAATCCACGTATGTGGAGAAACGGGGAAGAGTAAGAGTTTCTCGTTTATATGAAAGCAGACATCATAATTGAATCTACGGGATGTGTGCATACATGATTTTCGCGTAGGCGGGACATAAGAGAATCCAAGAATTTGAGTATACTTTCCCATTGACTGCTCGGTGATTGCTGCGGCAGACTACCTGGTGATCTAGAGGCTTTTCCAGCGACACTTCGTGCAGCTTTGGGTGCCTTGATGCATGTTAAAGAACAACGATTATGGCATCCAATTCAATAATCTAGAAAAGCAATATCAATGTTGCTGAATATCTACCTACTTTCGACTTCTTACCTGAATGCATAATCCCAGAAGCGGTGATAATTCTTTTTTCAAATTATCACGAATTAGACCATAAATTTTCTCCACGCATGATGTCAGCTGTTGTTTAAACAATATAGCTGGATATCTTGCTTCTATATGTGCACCCCCATCGTCAGGTCCCTGAAGTTTAAAAGGAGACTTTACTCCCTGGTACACAAGAAACATAATTTATCAGTTTACACAGGGAACATTTTACAACAAGACTATACGTTGCTACTGAATCTCAATAAACAATAATCAATGGGAAATTTAATCTAGCAATTTCAATTCCATAGAAATGAAACATGCAAATTACTCTCAAGTGGAGATATCAATTGAACTTACATATGCAGCTCTCCCAGAACGCTGAGCACTAGCATTTAGAAAACTATTAGACCGCAGATTTCTCTGCAAGAGGCATAGAAGTGCTGAAGCGTTTGCGAGCCAATATGGTAATACACCGTTCTCATCTGCACCCTGAAATACATATATAAGCACAGACGAAGTTAAAACAACTTGGAAGAAATTTGTTACAAGATCCCTTCAACAAGAGGGAGATCAAGAGGGTAAAATTTGGTTCCAACAAGAATCACCTTAAGGGCTTCATTGATTCCATCGATAATGATGTTAAATATAGTTGTGCTCTCAGATTCAAAGGCGTGCCAGTGCAGAAGACATTTGTATATTGCACAAGCAGCCAGTGGCTTATCATCATTGAATCCCAAATTTTCCTTGATACATCTGGAGAGAAATTCGTAGTTCTCCTGCAATATAGTGGTAACTTATGTCAAACTCCAGTAACTACTGAAGCCAACAACAAAATGGCAATATCTACATGCGACGAAATCAAAACAGAAAATGAGATAATAGTATTCAAACATGTTACTATCAGCTGAGGAAACCAAGTTTCGTCCTTCACAGTCAAAACAAATTGACAGCCTAATGTAAATAGTAGCGAACTAGTACCAAGTTTCTTTCTGCAGTGAATTTGGATCGACGTGACTCTGACAGGCTATGTGAAAATGGCATGATAAGCTTTGAAGGTGTGGGACTCTCCTGTATATATTAATGACATAAGTAGAGTACTCATTGTCAAGCATTTGCAAACTAGAAATAGAAACAAAAAAACAGAGGCAATGAAACAAACAAGAAAAGAAGGTGTAGTTACTTACAAATACAGATCTCCTGTCATTCTGGGCTGGTACAACAGCACTAGAGTGTCTCTGTTAAGGAGAAGGTAACGATGCTCAGTTGGTAAAATGTAAAAACCAAAGAAAACATTATGGCAATCAAGTAACAAGCAAAGGTGGTGGAACGCATGTGCTAAAAAAAGGCAGATATCTAGTACTTTCGCACATGCATATTTCAAAAGGTGCAGCTGAGAATAGTCGAAGATTACATACTTCAACAATTATATGTCCTATTCTCTCTTGGGGTGTACTTAACGTCTTTTGCCTCAAGACACGGTTCTCGTTCTCCACGTGAGTGAGTTTCTCCTCAAGACTGAATGAAAACAACTCAAAGGAAAAAATGAAAATACTTGTTAGACAAAAAACTAGGGGTGACGTGAGAAAGAGAGCTGCAACGACAAACCTTTGAACACTCGTCTGGAGTTCAGAACATCTTTTTTCAGCTTCCTTCAACTTCTGTAGTGTGTTATTACAATCGGTTTTAGCACTGAGAAGCTCCTTCTCCAGAGCCAGATTCTTCTTTTCCAAGGAGTTCATCGAGTTCTGTGATCAAAAAGGGTTAGCAGAAGGAGCAGTGAAGAATGAAAAAATAAGACATGTTAACCAAATATTTAAATCACTTTTGAGACCATTGCTCAGAATCTCTTACTACCAATGATGGAGAACATAACCCTTAAAATAGTATCCCAAGTCACCAACAGTAACACAGAACAAGCTCTTTATATATATGCATTCAAAATATAAAAGGAAATTACCTTCAATGAGATGTTATCCTTTTTAAGTTCAACCACTCCATTAAGTTCTCTTTCAACAGCAGACTTCTCCTTCATGGATATGTCTAGTTGCTTTTGAAGTACTGCATTCTTGTTGCACTCATTAATGGTAGCCAGTCTAGATGCATCTAGTTTGAGGCTGAAGGATTCCAATGCTTTCTGAAGCTTGGATATTTCACCTGACTTGGCCTCCTCACCGCTTGTCTGTATTGACAGTACTTGCAGTTATTTACTCTGTTTCAGGAGATCATTACCACACAAATGATAAGAACTGGCAACATACCCGCAATCGTTTCTCAAGCTGCAACCGCCATTCAAGATCCTCTAACCGCTTCTCAAGATTAGTTTTAGCTAAACGCAGAGCACCTGTTTCATTAGCAGCCTGCAAGAAGTCGATGTGCATGTTCATACATTGAGTGATAGGTAGCGAACTAATATTATCCTGCTCTTTACCATAACTAAAACATACCTGTTTAAGTTTTCTAAACTCTCTCTTTGCAAGCTTCCGTCGCCAACAACACTGAATAGCAATAATAGAGGATTGACGGTGCCTGAATGCTGAGCGAAACTTATGCATTCTCCAACGAGCCTAAGAGATTTATAATACATATTATTCAGCCACACGAAATTCATTAGAGACTGAAATGATGAAGGATCAGGAAACTAGACAAATATAGGGTAAACTAAAAGACAAAATAAAATGTAACACGTATTAATCACACAGAGTTGAAGAGCCTAAGTACCTGAATGAGAGAAGCAGCTCTATGCTCCCTCCGATGAGAAAAATCTAAGCGAGCTGAGTCAGCACGGATGCAAGACTGTATTACCAAGGCAGCTGATACAAGTTTCACAAACGCACATCTTGACAGCCACCTGCGCGCATGCTTTTGTACCAAGACCGCTGCTGCGGCCTTCCTTCTAGTGGCATAAACGTTCCGAGACAGGCATCCTTGCCAAGAGATATTATTATCAGGCTTAGAAATGAAACAGAGATAAGAAGAAAAATACAAGTGCATTACTATACTAGCAACCACAATTTGCATGCAAGATCCATGTGTACATGTTTAACAAAAGAAATCAATACATAATTTTCAGAGAAGTGTGTTAGATATCTGAAGATATCTCAAAATGACCACAAATTATTGAGTGCAAGAGAAAAGCACATGCACAAAGAAAGAAGAAGAAAATTAGTAAATGAGAAAGGAACCTCTACAGTATGCTTGGATAGAAATTGCGGAAGCCCGCACAGAGATGAAGCCCTGATGCGTAACAAATGTTCTCAGTCTTCGCTGAATGAGTCGCGCAGAAGCATCAAGAACTTCAGCCCGCCTGGAGTCCAAAATGCCAATTTGACCAGCTCTGAGGAACACTTTTGTCCTTCCTAGCTGTGAAAGATAATCCAAATATCAGCAAACTAATAAGAGCAACTAACAGGAGCTATGCATAAAAGAAAAGCCTTTGGTTTTTTAACCACCAAGAAGCATACCTGATAATTCCCAAGTCCTAATTTCGTCAAGATTTTCTCAGTCAGTACCTGTTCATCATTGCTGAAAAATAATGTATATATTAACAAATTACTCTTGCTGGCAATAGGGATTTACTCAAATGCAGGATACAAGAAATTAAAAACATAAATGAAATCCAGCTCCAAGGTATTTGTCCTGGTTGAAAGCTATTAATAATGCTTAAGTTCTATCGATACACCATTCTATTTTTCCTCAATCAAGCGGTAATAAATATATGTTGATTAACCTTTACGCAGGTTCTCAAAATTGCAAGGACAAATATAGGATTAGTAACACGCCAGCAATAATCTTATAATCATCCATCAGATATGCACACCTTTCGTCCATGAATTTTGGAGCTAGCAGGCCAAACCGATCCACAAAGTCTGAATAATATCTTCGTGTAGGATACCCTGCAAGACTAATCCGAACAGCTTCCAGCACACCCTATCCAATTGTGAATACAAGACATCATCAAGTTAAAAGACCAAACAATGGAAAAAACCATGAACACAAAAAAATACTACTATAACCAGCTGAGTGTAAGCCAGATCATTTCAATTAGTCACTATAAGGAAACAATCAGGCATTTTAGAAAACGGCTAAGACACTAACCCCACAGCGTAGTTGATGTAAAACACTAAGATTCTCAAACTTCTGAGGTCTGTTGAGTGAGTTTGGCTTCACACAGCGAACATAGTGAGGCTCCGTTTTGCTGAGAGTTTCCATGAGGGCTTGAAGTTGTTGCTAGAATCAACAGTTAATGATCAGTTTCACAATCGATAATTACACATTTCATAACAGAGGACCTTGCAAAGTGAAAACGGAAATATCTGGACAGTTTCCTGACCTTAAATCTGGAAGACACAGAAGAAAATTTGTAAGAAGACCTGGCAGACTCCTCCGGAGCTGAGAGGAAAAGCCCAGCAACAAAAGGGGATTTGGAGGAAGACAGCAGATTGCAATGCTCCACTATAGCATAATCACGATTTTTATCCAAAAAGGTTTCAGTCTTATAAGTAACCTGCAGCAATGGTATGGCAAAAACTCATTGAGGTTTTAAGGAAACAAAATAAAACATTAAGCTTTGTCCTAGAGCAAGACTTACCTTGCCAGCATAATGAGCGAGAGTAAAATCCGTCTCTGAAAACTTTGCCTTTTCCAATCTCGGATGAAATTTCAAGTTCTGGAACAGCTTCATTGAAAATGACTCATGAGTTGATCTAGGAAACATGCTGCATAAAAAGCAAACAAAGATGAGTCAGCGCAGAAAGAGACCAATCAACATACATATCGTGGAGATACAAAGTTAGACAGGAATATTGTACCAAGCTTCGTCCAACAGTGCAATTACCCCAATAGGTTTCTGCAGATAGCAAACATATTAATGAAAGATTTAGAGGAAGATAGATCAATTATCCTGACATGTCTATTTACACAAAACAAAGAAAACAAAATGAAAGGGACACAATATAGAGAAACGTACCTTCTCAATAAGGTCCAAGACATCCTGGTTGTCAATAAACTCGATATAACTCCAATTAATTTCTTCTTTTCTGTACTCATCCTGCTCCATCTTGAATACATGCTGAAAACAGAGCAGAGATCAAAATGAGAGGAAGTCATGTCCCGAAAACTCGCAAAATCCTTGAAAATGAGTCACTTATATTACCTCATTGAAATGTTGCTGAAGCTTTTCATTTGCAAAATTGATGCAAAATTGTTCAAAACTGCAGAGTGCAAACAAGTATTGGCTTTAATTTTCATTTCTAGACATTGATTGGGTGAAAAGTATACTAAGCCGTCAGAAATGCACCAGCCCAGATAAAGAGTACACAGTTCACAGCTAAACATGGTGTACCAATAAATTTTGCAATAAATAGGGCTGGGAAATGGAAGAAGCTATTGTTTAATCAGTTCAAGAGATCCTGGCTAACCTGTTATTCTTAAAGCATTCAAAGCCATAGATGTCCAGGACGCCTATTTGGAAACGGGAGTCTGGATCTTGCCCAACAGACCTATTAATCTTATCAACCAACCTGACGGAAGCATAAAACGAAAACTTCAAACACAAGTATTATGCATTAATACCTATTCACTAAATGAAGGAATTGAGCAATTGAAAGCAAACCAGTCAAACAGACGGGCGTAAACTGTCTTTGCGAGGGCATCCCGGCTAGTAGCAGCAGCATTACTGTCGAGTGCTTTGACAATGGTACCTTCACGGGTCAGAATTGAACGCGTGCAGAGAGAAGCCAGTAAAAGATTTGCATCACACCTAATTCAGTTTACAGGGATACAACAAAAATGTAAAAGCTATGTCTTCGTACGCCCAATTGAAAAATAGTTTTAACCAAAATGTAAAAAACTAATGTACTTGAAAAGGTCAGCAGCCATCTGCAGATGAAATCTAGATTCCCGATCCTTTACTACTGAAGAGTCGTGCTCTTTTCCTGGGGAAAATTCAACATTTCCAAGATGCAGAATTCCAGCAAGCGTGCGGAATATCCCTTCCTGTAAAATTATTTGTGCAGGGATCAAGCAAGGGCTTTCAAACACCGACGGAAGAAAAATATATGAAAATTCAATTAGAATTCAAAAGACCTGCTCGTCGTGACTTATGCCCACAATATCCATGGCCCTCCTTGTATTCTTATACTCTTCTGCGTTGCTCACCCCCTCCAGTTCATAAGTCTTGCTTTGATTTAAATAATGAAATTGACGTGGATTGCTTAGTTTATATTTTTCAGCGTCCTATACAAAAAGGTAACTGATTAGTAATCGGCATAGATAATTGACAAAACCAGCCAAGAATTCTGCCATAACTCAATCGGATAACAATAAACCCGATTACAATATCTTCTGAGACATATACAGAGCAAGAAGAAGAATTACATTCCCGGAAGCGCACAGCTGATAAAAACAATGGTAGTTCCTCTCAGGGTCTGTTATCCGGACTACGCGTGATCTCTCCAGAAGGTAGGTTCTGATTGCAGCACCAGATATTCTACCATTTACGTCAAACTGAATTTCGACAAACTTGCCAAAACGGCTGTTCAAACAAACAAAAAAACAGTAGTTTGGTCAGTAGATCTCTCATTTTTAAGAATCCATCTAACTGAAAAAATCTAGGGCAACACACAAGATAACTGCAGCTAAAATGCCATACATAAAATCAGATTCATTGTTTGACCGAATTAAAAATTTCAATAACAAAAATTCTAGAATCCAAATGCATAACACTTATAACTATGGTTCTATACATCCGAGATGAAGAAACAAAAAAAGCTAGTTCTTCCTAGTAGCTGTAAGATTGTTACCATACTTCATGTACAAGGACTATATTAATCAACCAAACAGACCCCATAATGCATTTTACACAGGTAGAAGGAGTCTTAACGCCTTAATGGTCAAGGTTGTCAATGGACCATAAATCTGATGTAGAACTACTACCATACTTTAAGTAAAAGGTTTAGATAAACCTGCAAAGTTCATGATTTCAACTTTGCGCCGTTACCAGTTACCACTAGTGTCTAACAGCCCTAAATAGTTTATTTTAAACGCTATGGTATCGTATATGTTCTAATCAGTTATGATGATACTGTCATGAAGAAAATTGTTCAGAAATGACACAAAAGCAACTAAAGAAACACCCCCACAGTTTTCATTGGGAAAAAATAGAAAGAAAAACAAAATTCAATACCCCACCTGGAATTATCATTTCTAACTGTTTTCGCATTGCCAAATGCTTCCAAGAGAGGATTTGACTGCAGAAAAAAATGAGGTTAAATTAGATCACTCGCAAACAAAGAAAGTCACAGTGATCAAGCCTAAAATTTATTTGCAAACAGATACCATAGGAGGGGAAATAAAAGGCATATTTCCAATTCTTTTCTTCACATGGAACAAGACAAAAGATAAAATCTTACTTCAAGGACTTTCTGCTCAACACTTATACCATCTTCAGCTGCACGTCCCCCAACAAATGTAAGATACTGCATGATTAGTTTTGTAGTCTCAGTTTTTCCAGCTCCACTTTCACCGCTAACGAGTATAGACTGACTTCGACTATCGTCAATCATCGCTCTGGTTATTAAGCATAACTACGGTTAATTAACATTACTGACAGCAACAGGTCAAAATGTCAGAACAATTTGGGAAAAAAGGGTGGACCACCTGTATGCAACTTCAGAAACTGCAAAAACATGAGGACTGAGCTCACCAAATGGTGCTCCCTTGTATTGCTCCATCATGTACCCATTGTAGAGATGTGGAAGCCTTTTAAACGGATTAACAGCGATCAGAATGCTTCCTGTGTATGTCTGCAAAAGAATACAACGTTGTTGACTAGTCATAAGAATAACTGCAGTCGGGAATCATCTACTAATGGAACGGTGAAAAATGCTGACAGTAACGAGTGGCTACAAGAATGAGACTGAAGTTATAACCAAAAAATAGTTCCAACAAAGTATTCAATAGGGACATAAGCTACGACCAGAATATTTACTAAGGGCAAGCCAGCATTCACATCAAGGGAACCTAGCTGGGTACGAAACCATCTGGCAAATAACTACACTTTTGCCAACTAGATGACTTAACGAAGATCTCCTTCTTTAGACAGAATATTCAACCAGAATATTCAAAATCAATCTTTCAGCTAGATATTATACTAGATCACAATCATAATTCAACATCAAGGAGAACCTATCACATAGACACATCCCAAAATTGCAAGTAGCAACAGAAATTTGACCTAATGTATAATTTCGCAGTACCAAAGGTGGCATTTGATTGATAAAGCATAACTACGGAAACAGTAGAGCGATATCTTTTGCTATACAAATTGTTTTCCTGATCACACACAGACCTCAATTACATGGATCATGCAAGTACTGAAACACGAGCACTCAGGTCAGTTCTACAGATACCTAAAATCCCCAAAGAGAACACACCTAAATGCATACTTTACAGCTAAATCTTAAGCCTTAACGGCCCCCACAGTATCGTAGACGAAAACTGGAATACATGGGCCAAAAGCAAAGTATAATTCGTTGCCAGAGGAAAGCTCCGGCCACTGAGCAAAGTCGATATGGAATGAAATCTGACTCAATAAAGTAGCCGGCAGTAATAAAAAACTAAAATTCAAAGTGCAATCATACTCACGAAGACCTCTCAATAGACAATAGCAAAAAGAAGAGTGAAGAGAACTCACGTATATATCATTCAGAGCGTATCTCCTCTGTAAATTGTAAAGCACACCAGCCTCGTGCAAGTATGTCAGCTTCGTCATATCATCGACTCCATTATGTTCTTCATCGTCGGGATCCCTCCGAAAGAGCTTCTCCGGGGAGACGATAACCTGAATTGCCCCGGAAACAAAAAAAGGCGGCACAAAAGCAAACAAATTACGTGAAGAAAGCGCGAAGAAGAAGACGAAACAGAAATCACCCAGCAAAGAAAAACGGTTAATCACACCTTCTTCCCTGTAGCAGTTTCGACTTGGACCTTCTTCTCCAGAGAATCGAGCACATCACCGGCAATCCAAGCCGAATCCTTATCCTCCACCCAAACCTTGTCGCCTTTCCGCAGATTCAATTCCATTGGAATACAATCTCCCATGAACTCGACCTGAGCTCGACGAGAAAACCCTATACAATTTGATTGGGGGAAGCAACAGTCATAGAGAGAGAGACTCCGTCAGGTTGCGCCAGAGAATTTTTCAAATTTCAAATGAACCTGAAACCCTAAGGAGATAGAGAGAAGAGAGAGAGAGAGAGAGAGAGAGAGGGAGAAAGGAAGGAATTTTTTACTGTAGAGTTTTATCTGGTTCAAGTTAAACCGCTCGCGGAAATAAATACCCAAAAAAAATAAGTCAACAAAAAAGGTCTTCCCGCCCTCTCGGAGTACAAGAAAAAAAAGAAGACTCGAAGACAAAAGGAAAATTTTGAAAAACAATTACAAAGTTCTTTCAGTTTCTGGAGTAGATGCTTAGGCAGAAAATGTCAAGTTACTGATTCACAACAAATGAAGAACGCTGTTAAATCCGCCTTATTCATATGCTAACATACACTTAGGAGTACTACGACATGTCGCTTAACTATTAGAACATACTATGAGCAAATGACAAGTCATTACTTATTCATCATATTATACACTTATATCACTCATGAGAACCAAGACTTGCCTTTGTTATAGCAATCGTGGTCAGGCGAAGAAAGTATTTACTAGAAATTTGGAATATGTTATTGTCATCTTTTGATGTATTTTGAAATTTGGGTTATATTTTCTGAATCCTACATATATATATATACTCCCTCCGTTTTTTTTAATGAATTTTCTAGTTATTATGTGTTGTTTCACAAAGATAAAATTTTTACCTTTTTGATGAACTTTTTCAATTTTCAAAATACAATAGTTATATTTGTTGGATTTTTATTGGTTTAAAATTATAAAAAGTTGTTTTATTGCAGAAATCTATGCACTAATGATTGAAAATCAACTTTTTCTTAATTTGTGTGAAAAATCTAGAAAATTTATCTTAAAAAAACGGAGGGAGTATTTAATAATACGACTCTCGAGATATGTGTGCCATGTGATATGGAATTAGAGATCATGAAACTAATTAATGTCGTGTGATTCCGTGTGTTACAATTTTTCTTTACTGTTAGTCTACTTTTTCCCCACCTATCTCTTGCTTAACTTTTATTCGATTAACAGCTAACACTAGTTAACAGATTCTCTTTGGTCTCTTTCCCCGTTAAATTCTACTCCTAGATTTTATTTTGGTTTCCTGTTTTTTACTATTTCCCCTATAATTTTTCACTAGTCATATTTACCAAAACTCACTCTAATTATTTGGTCTATTTCTTTCCCAACATGGGGTCATTATGAGCTAATACCAATTTAAGTTTCTCTTCTCCTATCTTAGAACATTATCTTCCTACATTTGTAAGATTTATTTCCATTTGTTGGCCATAATATCCATCTTTACAATATTTATTCACTATATTCTCTTTGTATAATTCACAAATAGTATTTTGTTTTTCCAAATACAAAAATTTGTATAACTGTATTCTTCTTTCTTGGTTGAGTTTTCTTTCCTACATTTGTAAGATTTATTTCCATATGTTGGCCATAATATCCATCTTTACAATATTTATTCACTATATTCTCTTTGTATAATTCCCAAATAGTATTTTGTTTTTCCAAATACAAAAATTTGTATAGCTGTATTTTTCTTCCTTACTCGAGTTTTATTCAACTTTTTTGTTTCCTCTTCTGCTAGTCTAAAAGTAGATTTTTTTGTCTTTTATGTTTCTTCCTACTATTGGCAATCGTCATCATTTTCTTTCCATTTTCTAAAAGCTCTATTGATCCATGTTATACTGTCTAACAGTTCTTGAGAAATTATGTGGTGTTTCAACTTCGGTCTCTATTATGAGATATAACATGTTATCTAATAGTTCCTAACAAATTTCACACTTCGACTGCATAAGACACAAACTCCCCATTCTCTTTTAGTTGTTTAGTTAAACTTTTGCCTTTTATTAGAAAAATAATCTGCAGGAGTGTAAACATTACAATTGAACCGACAGTCTCATCAGACTTGTACTAACACACAGAGTATGCGTCGTGTGGACTTAATATGGATCGTCAGCCGACATGAATCAATGAATCAATGCCTAAAAGGTCCAATCTTGGGGCCAAATAGAAGAACTATAACAGTAGCAACAATATCATAAACCTCATGTCAAATAAGAAAAGGAATTATGTTGTTAGGTTTGTGTCATCTCACACAAGCATACAAGGCCACAGTACAAGCTCCAGAGGCCTATACGCACTACTGGAAACTCTAGACTTGGACCCATTTACATCCCAAACACCACACAGCACAACACAACACAACACATCGTTTGTATAATCTGCAGAACAAAGTTGTATATAATCAAACATACAGTGCAAAATCCTAATCTTGCAAAAGATTCGGACTGCTGAAGACGCGCTTCAAACTGGGGCAGACTGTTCGGAACTTCGCCATGCTCACCGAAGATATCTGTAAATCACCAAGACAGTGTATTAGTTATTACATTAAAATGGATTACTTGCCAAGTTTTGATATCGAAGCAAACACTCTTTTATCATTACCTTTGGACAGAAACGGAGATCCAATGTCTCCAATGAGCTGCATCCTGATATAGCCGCTTCAACTCCTGCTTCGTCCATGTTACAAGACTACCAAAGACAAACGTAACAAAGTGTGTTTAGCGCCTGTTCAAGTAATTCTGTTAAACTAAAAGAATATAAAACCATACTCTAAGCTTACTTAACTAGCTTCAAGAAAAGACAGACAACTAAAATGTAAACTGAGCCAGTTATGGGGCATAAACATACCTGAAGAAAGAGACTAGCCAATCTTGGACAGCCAAGCTTCAATACCTCCAGAGAGCAACAGTTGCTAGACAATTCATTTTGATTCGAAATAGAATTAGCAATAGAATAAAACCAATCATTTGATGGAAGATAAAGAAAATAAGTCAGATAACAAACAGGAAATCCTCTTACCTTAGATTCAGCAAGACGAGGTTGGCACAGGTGAGATCAACCTCCTTCAAATTGACCGATAAAGAAAGGTTCAGTGATGATAAATTGTAAAACCGAGCTGTCGGTGGGATCAACACTTTTCTGATATTGGGGCAACCCACGCAGTTGAGGTTTTGCAGTAACCGGTTGGCTGTTTCAGCTGGTTCTTGTGTATTCTCACTAGAACTGTAGTCACCAAAGTAGTCAAACAGCTGTACATTGGTTGAACCCCAATCAAGGTCATGCATGTTAACACAGCCGTTCAAACTCAAATGAGTCAAGTGTGTGCAGCACGCAAGTAGATCGTCTATCGCAGTCTGACAGAGAGTACCATAAGACAGGTCCAACTCCTCGAGTGCCGGCAAAGCACCTTCTTTGTAAAGAGGCTCCAATGATGAATCAGTGAGATATTTGCAGGCTTGCAATTTCAGTACCTAACAATAAAAGTATCAAAGTAAGCCCAAAAGCAATAAGATATGATAGAAAAACAAAACATGAATGGCTGATATAAAAAAGAATGCACGCAGGAAGTGCTCATAGACGGAAGATAAAATATATGCTCTACTGCTGACAGAAAGAGAAACATCCAGCATCATACAAGTTATAATGTCTTAATTACCTTCAGCTGAATACAGGACTTGAAGACAGGCTCCAAATTCATCAAGAAAGTGTATGATAAATCAAGAACAGTCAAATTTGGGAGCCCGTTCAAGGAAGACAAGCCATCAGGGCCAATGGAAGGGCATGACATGAGCACCAGCGACTCAATTAGTGGGCAAGAAGCAGTGGTTGCAGACAGACAGTCATCCCTCAGTTGACTGGAAAAGGTAATGGGGAAAATTGATTAGTAGCACCATAAAATTAGTCACGAAAACTGAAAATAACAAAATAAATAGATATTTACCTGCAGAAAGACGCATCTAAAGATGTCAGCAGAGGACAAATAATGGATGCTTCAGACAGTACACCGCAACCTTTCAATTCAAGTGACACCATATAAGGTGCTTCGATATTGAGCACGCTCAGCTTCGGGCATATTCCTAAGTTAAGAGACCGGAGGGCGACCTATTCACAACCAGAAGGGAGAAGCAAGAAATCGACGAGTTAAGATAAGTTCGTTATTTCATATTTGATATGAGAGAATCAACACTCACAGGCTGGAAGATTGCAGTTTCAAGATGATCACATCCATCCAAACAAATCTGCTCTATGCGAGGGCACTGCAACTCAAGAGAAGTAACAGCTCGACATCCAACAAGCGAAAGACTTGATAATGATGAGTTGCAGAACCGGACTGCTGTTAAGCTCTACAAGATGATAACAATTTTTAGAATCAGTCAATTCATTTCAATAAATTATTTCACTTTTAAAATGAAGAAACTGTATCACACCTCACAGTTGTCAAGAATTAATGACTTCAGCATTGGGCATCCACCATCATCACTAAATATCTCACAAACAGTGTTAGACAATGATTCACAATCAGAGAGATCCACTTCTTGCAAGTTCTGGCATTGCAGAACTAACGTTGTCAAATTCTCCTGTTTCTGGAGAGCCAATCGCTGCAACCAAAATGAAGAAATATTAAAGGATGTTTATCAGATAAACTCCAACCAAATGGAACTGCAGAAACAAAACCATGTTGACTAAGTGCATACTCGAAGGGAGTTGGAAGTGATTGTGATACGACGAAGCGCTGGACAATTGGACACACTGATCGATGAAAGCAAGGTGCTTTGCAAGCTCAGCTCTGTGAATCTGTCAACACAACGAAAATAGGACACTTGAGTGATACAATAGCAAAAGATAAGAATAGAAATGCAAAGCAAACCAAAGATGAGGACCATACTTGCGGCAATGGACTAGGCTCATACTCTGCAAACGCGATAAATGCAAAGATACAGTTGTCAACAGGTTGCAATTATCAAGCTCCAAGACCTGCAATAGATTATATGTGGTTAACACAACTAGAAACAGTGGTCTCGAGTTAAAGGTTGTAGAACAATATACACTTGTGTGGTAAAAACAAAAGCAACCACAGACCTCTAGCGCAGGACTATTAGCAATCCAAGTCATAGACGCGGATGTTATACCCTCACAGCTATGAAGCTTGAGAACAGTCAACATCGGAAGATGTACTGACTTCAAATAGGAAAAGGACACAAAAGTCAGAAAACCGATAATTAGACTACAAAAGTGGGAGAAAAAAAAGGCATCAGGTAACAGGACCAACCTCAAGAGAGATATTGGGGCAGTATGAAGCATTAAGAATATGGAGATTAGCACAAGCCTGGGCTATTTCACGCAAAGTTTCATCGCTGACACAGGAACAGTTAGAAACGTCGAGCGACTCTAACTGAGGACACGATGTGGCTGCGGAACGGATGGCAGCATCCAAGAGCTTATGGCAGGAGGCTATATCAAGAAGTTGAAGGAGTGGACAGATAAGCATCGCCTGTGACATGTTGCTTCTTTTCAATGATAAAGTCCTGAGCTGCGGACACCTAAAAGATAGAGACAAAAAAATTAAGAATGAAATACACATAACCGAATGAGAACGAAAATGAATTTATTGGAAAAAACAGTTTCACCTGATAGACAAACGCATGACGCGGCATTTTGTAATCTTAAGTTCACGTAGCCGATCATGACTCAGGTGTATCTCCTGAGCACCATTTCCCAGAACAGCCTCGCTTACAGTCACACTCCTTAACATATTACACTCCCCTAATGCCTGGAAAAGGTTTTCACTGATCTGACCTTTTCCTATAGTTAAGGCCTCAAGATTCCTGAAACAGACGAAAAAGCATTACGATGGATATAGTAACATAACTCATGAGAAACAAAATTCTAAGCCAAACGAAACAGATACCTCAAAGTGGTTGCTGCTTTCAAAGCCAGAGCGTTAACAGCAGGAGCACCGTAAATGTTCACTTCAGTGGCATTTGGATAGCGATGACACATGTTTTCAACTGCACAAAACGCAACCAAATGTTACACTTTCTCTTATCTATATCGATGTCTTACGAGTATGAATGTCAAACAACTTACATTGTTCGATAGAGATCCTCATATTTTCAAAGTTCAAGACCTTCCAGAATTCTTCATGAGCACTAGCGACTCTCCACTGTCGACAAACCATAGCAGAGCGACAGAGGTCGACGTGATTCAAGAAGGAGAACACCTGAGTGGAAAAAAAATTACAAAATTTTTAAAACAAAGAAACAGGATACTACCTATGGATTAACCTTGAAATGCTAAAAACGGCATACCATATGTAAGAGGTCGTCAGTCAAATCTATGTGAACTTCAAAATCTTCTGCGTCTGAAGAACCATTATCATCTCCATCATCTTTTCTCCCATCTTTCCGACTGTAATTCAAGATGAAGTTCTGGCAGAACATATCAGTATCCGTCCGAGAAGAAGAGGCGACGCCGAAACTGACTGTTCTCTCCACCGACGAGCCGGAATTTCCAGCATCTGAAGATACCCCGGAAGTTGACCGGCACTCGCTGCAATTGCAATTGAACTTCAGCATCAGTAACACATAACAGATAAACAAACCACAGAGAAAAGGATCACTTTTAACTACAATTCTTCAAAAATCAAAATCCTTTTTTTCCGAGCCGTTACTAAGAAAAGGAGATAAGAGAGCTCACGCAAGGCCAGAGTAGACTTTAGCGCGCTTGTGGTGCGAATCGTGATCGGCTTCCTCCATGGTACTATCCTCATCTGCAGCCGCCGTCGCCGTCGCCGGCGCCGCCACTGGATTGCTACTCTCTCCCGGAACCAACTGATGCAGGCGAATCTCAGATGTCCAAAAGCGCTCCATATCAGTCCCGGCAGCTTCCTCCGCCGCCAGCATCTCCTCACACAGCGTCCAATCCTCGTCCTCGGTGAAGATTCCACCGCGCGCGGCTCCTAATTCCCTCTCGAAATCACCGAAATCGCCGTCTTCGTTATTGTTATCCATGGCCGATTGTTTCAGTCCACCGGAAACTCCGCCGCCGTTTTCTTCCACGTCGTCGTCGATGAAGCAATGGAAACACCAAATCCTCATGCACCCACGAACCTCCCTCCCCGGAAACGAATAATTGGGTCTCGATCTACCACATTTTAATTGAAACCTGATCAGGAGATGAAGAGAATTTTGGGGGAAAGTGACCAAATTCGGAAAGTCCGGATCGAATTCAGAGAAAACGGAATTGAATTTCTAATTTTGAGATTAAACAAGGAGAAGATCAAACGCTAATCTGAATTTAGATTAGGGTTTGAGAAGAGAGAAACGGAGAGGTGAATCGGATCAGATCCTGGGAAGAGAGAGTAGGAGGCGGTTTCATTGGTAAGCTTAAAAGAAGTGGTCGACGGTAAAATCCGGCGAATCGTGAGAGAAGGAAATCGGCGAAAATGGAAAGGGAATGACGAAAATTAAAAAGACAAAAACAAATCGGGAAAACAGCAGCTCGTTTGAGAGTCTTTGGTTCTTTGCTTCACCGTTCTTTTTTGGTCTGGAAAGACGTTTCGAAACGATGTCGTTCGTCAATAATTTACTGTAAAGCAGAGAGAGAGAAGATACTCTGTTTTGACTGTAGTTAATTACAAATATTTAGTTCGTACGAGTAGTTGCATACTTTTATGCGTTACTGATGAGTGATGACCTTTGACATTTCCCAAACGAAGACGAATCGATCGTGTCACATGACGTGAGCACAAATATAAGTACAAAATACGGAAACAAAGACCATCCGTCCGTGCGTGGCTCGAGCCACGCTGGAGAGTCAGCATACTGTAAGAACGTTACTCAAATTAATGAGCCGAAAGAAGAAGATTCATCATCTCTTTATTCTTTTTCTTTTTTTCCTTTCGATTTTTCTTTATTCGTTATAGATTTTTTTCCTCATTTATATTTGTTCCTCTAATTTAGTCACCAATCAAAACTTTCCAGTTTAAATATAACTGAAATAAGATCTCATCAAAGTTTTATTTATCTCTAAAAATTAAAGCCCACAAAGAGAATACAATTGAACCATGGATACGTATAATAAAGCCCATTAGACAGTTGCCCACTCGGAAGAGGAAAATGAAAAACGGCATGCAACTTGCAAAGTAGGAGGAGTCGAGGAGAAGGATCAAAGCTGCATGATCTCACTAGTTTCAAGGATTTATGTTGATTACTACTCTTTTATGCATAATTCACTGATATGATTGATATGACGGTGGGTGGTTGGGTGTGGATATGTGAAACAGCTGCATCGGGTGTGTGAGTACGACGACGACCGAGTCTGAGAATGTAATGGATGTGTCGTGTGTGGGACGGTTGAGTTATAATTAAGACATGTCATTATGGAGTATTGAAAACAAAAGAAATATCAACGAGGAAGAAATGAGTTGTTTGGTGGGATAATGAAGTTAAGTCCCCAATTAATTAAAGATTTTAAGTAAAACTAACTGTTACGAAGTAGACAGACAGGTGGGTGGAATTTAATGCAATCCCTTCTTTTAAAGGTTCCACTGACTCAGAAGAGCTTCAATGTCATCACAAACCCCAAATCCTTCTTCTTTATTTTTCTAATCATTTATTTATTGTGGTTAGGAATTAAGATTGAGAAAAAAAATAAAGAAAAATGTCATGGTGGAAGTGTTTCTTGATTTTCTTGATGTTGATGAGTCTGTGTGTGTCATCGGAAGACAGCATGCAATACGAGTACTTGAAAGTTCCGGCGAGTGAGTTTGTGAGCTCTATAGACTTGATAGTGGAAGTAATCAGACAAGTGAGTTCAATTCTTTCTCAGTTTGCGGATTTCAGTGGAGACCGTCGGCTGCAAATTGCGGTTTCCGATTGCCAGGATCTGCTCGATTTTTCTTCAGAGGAGCTGAGTTGGTCTGCTTCTGCTTCTGAGAATCCAAACGGTACGTACATTAAACCCTCTTTAACAACATAATCTCTCACATCCCTAATTGTAGTGTTAGAAACTTTGAATGCAGAAATTGTTAACTTCATTTGTAGAATATAAATTCTGATCAGTACTATATCAAAATTGTTTATATAGCAACAAAAAGAGTTAGATATCGTTGATATAAAAAATAAAAATTGATTTGTTTGATAATGAAATTTGAACAGATGTCTTAAAAAAATTGGAGTAATCGATAATCTTTTTTTATAGATAAACAAACATATACATCGATAAATTGGGGTATGGTTTTTGCCGGTTTGGGAAAGATCGGTCAAGCTGACGTTTACGATAGCTGGTTATAACTTATACTACAGAAATAGTCCGTTTACTTGGCAGAACTTGTTGCCTTTTCCAATTTAACCGACTAGAATAGAAAGATTTCTAAGATCGGTTGTTTAGACAGTCAACATGCTTCAACCGCATTGAATTTGATCAAATTGGTAAAACCACAATCATATTTTTTGGTGTAAACGAGCTTACGTGGCGGGTTAACCAGTCCAGATGCTCGGTTTATTTGTTTCCTTATAAATATTGAAACCAGAAAACATTGAAATTTTATAACATTAACAGAAGTCGAAACGGTCCAACACCCACAAAAGATAGGTAAATTGGCACTGAACCATCGTTTCAACGTTAGTACATTACACATGAAACATACAAAATAGGTAAAAACGTGACGTATAATACCAACAAGTACATTCTTTTTTTCTCGTTCTTTCTTAGTAAAACAATACACCTGTACAACTCAACTGGTTTGGACTTTTTTACCTAGTCAGATTCTCCACGACTCCAATAAATGATATGACAAGGTGATCCATCAGAATGCTTATAAGTGATCATTTTTATTTTTTAGTGGTTTAGATTAGTCTTAGTATGCTTGATAAGTCTCATGTACATTCGGTTAAAATTAATGAGAACAGCAATAATTAATTCAATAATCATCCATGGTTTAAAACGGTAATAATATAGTAAGACGTTTAATGTATATGACGTATTTTACCAAAAAAGAACCTTGACTAGAAAGTCTATGCTGTCAATTCTTGCAATTTCTGCATTAAATCTGAAGAATAATTGCGACACGGTTATTAGGTGATTCTTTGACCACCACCTAATAAGTTATACTCTACTTCATAAGTCTAGAGTAGATTGAAATTTAAAAATGTAAACATATGTCAAGTGACGATGATGATGTTACATCAAAGTTGTGCATTTTCGTCAATGAAATGAAAGCAAATTTTATAATCATTAGTAAATGGCATGTGCATAGTAGGGACGGAGAACGTGGATTCAAAATCTTAGATATGGCATAATAAATGTAAATTGATGAAAATGATAGTGTTGAAAAAACAAGAATATAATTTTAATCACGAGTATGAAGACGTGTGACAATATGTTGTGTGGGACCAGCTGCAGGGAAGGGCAACGGAACAGGGAACGTGGGATCAGACACAAAGACATGGTTAAGTGCTGCTCTCTCCAACCAAGACACTTGCATGGAAGGCTTCGATGGTACTTCTGGTCTCGTCAAATCCCTTGTCGCTGGTAATCAATCAATTTCTTCTCATACTATTATTGTATGTGTAGGTCACTAGAGACGTAAGAGTAAAACTTAATCCAAACGCTTTGATAAGTTTTAGTTGGTTTGGTTTCTAATTTTAGTTGGTTTGGTTTCAGGCAGTATGGAGCAACTATATTCTATGCTTAGAGAACTATTACCACTTGTTCAAACCGATCAGAAACCCAAGCCCATTTCTAAACCTAGTCCGGCTGTTAAAGGACCAAGGGCCCCACCTGGCCGTACACTCAGAACCACCGACGAAGACGAAAGCCGTCGGTTCCCAGAGTGGATCAGATCAGACGATCGGAAACTGTTAGAAACAAACGGTGTAAATTACGACGTTAGTGTCGCACTGGATGGGACAGGGAACTTCACAACGATAATGGACGCTATTAAGGAAGCTCCTGACTACAGCTCGAAACGTTTCGTCATATACATTAAAAAGGGTTTATATTTGGAGAATGTTGAGATAAAGAAGAAGAAATGGAACATCGTAATGTTAGGTGATGGCATGGACTTGACCGTTATTTCCGGTAATCGCAGCTTTGTCGACGGTTGGACCACTTTCCGTTCCGCTACATTCGGTAATTGTTTTTATCGTATTTTTTTTTTGAATTTAAGTTATCCATTCACGTGTTCATAAGAATTGGTTACATACAACAATTTTTTCTATTTTTTTGTTTTTTTTTTTTTTTAATTCTGATGGATTTGAAACATTTGTGACACAAATATTTCAGCTGTAAGCGGAAGAGGATTTCTGGCGCGAGATATAACGTTCGAGAACACAGCAGGGCCAGAGAAGCATCAAGCAGTAGCCCTGAGGTCAGACTCTGACCTCTCAGTGTTCTACAGATGTGCAATGAGAGGCTATCAAGATACACTCTACACGCACACAATGCGTCAGTTCTATCGTGACTGTACCATAACGGGAACGGTAGATTTTATATTTGGTGATGGGACCGTTGTGTTTCAAAACTGTCACATTTTAGCTAGAAAAGGCCTCCCTAACCAAAAGAATACTATTACTGCTCAAGGCCGGAAAGATGCTAACCAACCCTCAGGTACGTTACTATTAGCCAATCTTCTTCAAACTTATCTTATCTTTTTCGTAGTTCTCAATCTTTCATAGCTATTCCATCATCCCAATCTTGGTAGTTCTAAAAAGAGTAAAAACTAGTAAAAATGAAAAACCGAGAATTGGATAATCCAAGACAAAAACGCAGTTTTGGATTTTAGGGTTACTTTAACCGTTTAACAAGATGTGATAGTTTCTTGTCACCCAAGACACTATAAACACAAATAGTTCTAACTTTGGACCCTTGCTCATATTCAGGATTCTCAATTCAATTCAGCAATATCTCGGCGGACGCAGACTTGGTCCCATACCTAAACACAACAAACACGTATCTAGGAAGGCCATGGAAGCAGTTTTCAAGGACAATATTCATAAGGAACAACATGAGTGACGTTGTGAGACCAGAGGGATGGCTGGAGTGGAACGCCGAGGGATTTGCATTGGACACACTCTTCTACGGAGAGTTCTTGAATTACGGGCCCGGTTCAGGACTCGGCAGCCGAGTCAAATGGCCTGGTTACCACGTGCTTAACAACTCGGGTGAGGCTTATAATTTCACAGTGTCTGAGTTCATCAAAGGAAATCTTTGGCTGCCTTCTACGGGGGTAACGTTTACTGATGGCTTGGGTATCTCAGTGCCCTGAGTGTTTTGAATTTGTGAATGTTTTCCTTTTCAGTATTAATTTGTTTTGGTGTGTTATATCGTTTTTAAAGTTGGCGTATTGTGATTTTCACGTTCTGGCAATATTTTGTTACAACAGGTAAATTTATCGGTCATTAGTCATCGGTTGAAGTTGAACCGAGCATACTTACTGCCCATATGGGTTATCAAATTCAATTTTAGATATCTTAAGTTACATCGGTATTATTGAGGCATGACTGAAAGTCTGAAAAAGAAAACGAGTTTAGGAACTTGGAAGAGATCACAATAAGTCAATAACCAAACTTGTAATTCAATCAACATTCTTTCAGTTTTCTATTACCCTAACATCTTCCTTGTTAACATCGCAAAAATAAAATTATGAACGAAACCATCATGATTCATGAATACAAAAAATGTGGGTCTCTAACCTAAATAGGCTTATAACGTTAATGTGATCGTAAGGCACAATTAACTAAATAGGGTTGGAAATGGAAATGACGATACTTGACCACATTGTAATTATTGCCTTGTGACTTTAGGCGGGAAAATGCAAAACCCTTCATGTTTTTAGGTAAGTAGGATAGGCGTCATGGTTGTAGTCTTGTAGACTTGTAGGCTGTTGTGTTTGTGGTGTGGATTTAAAGTGTTAAGTGTAGTGATGTTTTGGACGAGTTAATCGAAGCAAAACCAAGTTATTACGCGGTGGCGTAGTGAAATGATAGTACTTCAGCAATGCGATGTTTTAATTAGGCACATAAAAAAGAAGAAGTGGGTCCCAACGAAGATAGCCCAAGATCACGCATTTAAAATACGCCGCTTCCCTATGGGCCTAGCGGAGTGCTCAACCCAATGAGAAACTAAAAGAGGATTGATATTCCAACGAAGCGATTGTCTTTCACAATAAAAAAAGGTTCATAACCAGAACAAAATATACTCCATTTACAACAGAGCGAGAGAGAGAGGTCGAGGTTGGAGGAGATAGAGAGTGCCGTAATATCTTACAACAGTTACACAATCGTGGTGGAAACTAAGTAAGTGTATTTACTATGTATCTTATATTAGAGGAAAGAAGAGATTACGAGTGATTAGAATCCTTAATTCACTCAAATCATATATTTCCCATTCATTGTAAACAATATATACTTGCCTTTCTCTGTATAAATGTACCTCATATGTCATCAGTAGAAATCATCTAATTTTCATACGCATCATATAGTATCAGTGCCTTTGACCTAACACTAGACCCAATTTCTTCTTCTTTCCTCCATTATGCTATGTATAATCGAATTAGCCAAGTAGTTTAGTATAACAACAAGTTTTGGCTTCGACTTTTGTGGACAGGTATGGTTTTCACAACAGAAGATCGACTTGTTCGAGTGGTGAACGGGAGATGGGCAAGAACCTCTGACTGTGGCTGGCTTTTCATAGCAAATGAAAGAAATGCTGCAAAAAAACTAAGAATCCGTGAAGGGAACGGGTACAGCCGCAATAAGCAGATCGTCGTTGATGGGTTTGGTCTGTCTTCAGGTGATGGAGACGTGTGTTTGACATTCCAATGGCCAGAGTGGATGGATGTTGACAGCGCGGCTTGGAAAAAAACATGCCCGGTGACGATTACAAACGACGAGGCCATGGACATATACTTTGCCATGGTCGCAGAGAAGAAAGAGTTGCCACTATTGTACATCTCTCAACTGTCTGTGGATGATTCAGTTGATGCAAAGGCGATTGAAATCCTTGAGGCAAAAGGGAAGAATGTGATGGAAGAAGATGACTGGCAACATTTTGTTCAAGAAGATGCTCATGAGGTACTTGCAGGGATGCAGATTGATCATGCGGAGTGTGAAGGCGATGAGCTATTTGTTGGTCGCGTCTTCAAAACCAAACGTGACTGTCAAGTTAAACTTTCTGTATACGCCTTTAGTCAAGACCGTTCGATCAAGAAACTGACGGCTCTGACTTGCATGTTCAACTCTTGCACATGGAGAGTGTATATCGTCAAGCTGGAAGGTTCTGAGAGTTACCAGATCACAAGTGGCAATCTAAGACACACATGCTCTGTTAAAGATCGCCGTCGATTCAACAAACAGGCCAAGGAAAAGTTCATGAGGAGGATCATACAATCAGGGAACGCTGGTGGTCTACAGAAGCTACTTCTAGACGACCACAAGAGAAAAGTGTGTTACTGGAAAGCGTGGAGTTCACAAGAAGTAGCAAATGATCAGGGAGCTATGGGATCATCATCTGACGACAGTTTTGCTTCACTGCCTTCTTACCTTTGGCTGTTGCGTCAGGCAAATCCAGGATCCGTGATGGACCTTAAGACTGAAGCTGATGCTTGTGGACTCTCTAGGTTCAAAAGCCTCTTCTTTGCATTCGCAGCCTCTTTGAAAGGGTTTCGCTGCATGCGTCGTGTCATCGTTCTTGATGGAGCTCATCTACGTGGGAGGTTTCCTGGTTGCCTTTTAACCGCAAGCTGCCAAGATCCTAATTTCGAGAACTATCCCTTGGCGTTTGCTGTTGCTAACGAAGAAGACGACGATTCTTGGGACTGGTTTCTACGCAAGCTCAACACGGTCATACCAGATAGTGCTGATTTGGTATTTGTCTCAAAATGGCAGTCGTCAATCTACACAAGCATACGCCAGGTAAGTTATCATAACGAATGCATAACACTCAACTTTGCATCTACTTATTATGTAGAGACGTAAGTAATAAGTTATCTATAGATTGACTTGTTAAGATACTTAAGGGTTTAGCCTAGTGAGTATAACCCTCGGAACTAACCATGAGTCCTTTGTTTTGTTGTAGGTGTACCCTAAAGCATCGCATGGGGTATGTGTGGTTCACTTGCATCGCCATGTTTGCTCTGTTTTCAACAGTCGCCATCTCGCTGACCTTGTCGTTAAAGCTGCGCGTGCATTTCGTGTAGATGATTTCCATGCTGCCTTTGCTGAGATTGGCAGAATAGAGCCAGAGTGTGCAAGCTATCTAGAGGAAATAGGGTTTAACCACTGGACAAGATCACATTTTATGGGGAACCGTTTCAATATCATGACGAGTAATGTTGCCGAGTGTGTTAATGCTGCGTTTAAGGAAGCTAGAGAACTGCCAATTGTATCGCTGTTGGGTTCCATCCAGAGGACAATGACGACATGGTTTGCAATGAGGCTAGAGGCTACAAAGGCTGAGCCATCATGCTTCCCTCCAAAGGTACGTGAACTGATTCACCAAAGCTTAGAGACCTCCGAGGGGTTCACGGCTCGGCGTATCGATGCGTTTGAGTATGAAGTGAAGGGCGATTCTAAGCGTTCCTTCTATGTTCATCTACGGCAAAAGAAATGCACTTGCCGGGCGTATAATTTGCTGGGCATACCATGCTCGCACGCCATGTGTGCTGCTATGGCTGAGGGCTTTGCCATCCATGAGCTCCTTGATCTTTGAGTACTCTACGGTTTAGATGTCTCCGGCTCTTTAGAGGCTTATCTACTTCCGAGAGGAGACAACAACAAACGTTTATCTTTTCTTCTATCATCTTTTGGAATCATGGAATGTTCACACGGGTCTAAAATTAAAAAAAAAAACAAAAAACAAAAAGGGCACAACATAGCGTGTTTATCAAGCATCAAGCGTCATATAGACCTAACTTAACCGGAGACCCTAGCTCCTGAATCCATTCAGCTCGTAAGAACGGTCCCACCGTATATTTCATGGCCTCTTCTTTGTTTATAACCCTAAATCCAGGCCATTTAACCCTAGAAGCGGTTGCTCCACTTGGACCGTCGTTCTTGTATTCCGCGTAATACAATGTATCGATCGCGAAATCCGTCTCTTGCCATCTCAACCAACCGACAGGATCGATCACATCCTCGATCGTTGACTCCATCACAACTGTTCGAGAATGGTTTTTCGACGGCCGTCCGAGGTAGCTTTTGAACTCGGCCTTTACGGGTTTAAGATCTTCGTTTGGAGCGATCGTACAATTGTGAATCACAAAGCCTGTCGTCTGAAACTTGTCCACTCGTCCTTGAGCCGTCACCGTGTTCTTCTGCCCCGCTACACCTTTTCTGAGAAAGATGTCGCAGTTCTGGAATATTGCGGCCGCATCACCGAATATGAAGTCGATTGTTCCGACAATGACACAACTCCTGTAGTATTGGCGGTGCGTGTAGGCGTGTAACGTGTCTTGGTGGCTTTCGAATCGACAGTTTAGGAAAACTGAACGGTCGGATTGGACACGTATTGCTACCGCTTGGTGTCCCTCTGGCCCAGCCGTGTTCCGGAACCCCATGGACTGTGCCATGAACCCTTCTCCTTGTGCCACTGTAAGCAAATCAAGCACATAGAACATAGATGGTTATTGCACTTCATACTTGTACTAACATAAATCAACCCAAACTAAAAAAGTTTTGTATCTCAAAAATTTTAACGTTATTTCTTGAAAAAATGGTTTTTTCATATATTATATATATTTGAAACAGTTGAGAGACTAATGTTTTAAGAAATCAGGATATACCAAATGTTGCAGTGAGGAATGTGCGGACTTTCTTTGGGTGGCTTTTGTTCCCGGTGACGATCGTCTTCTGTGATCCATCACCGACCATTGTAACATTAGCCTTCTTCTTGTCAACAACAACTGATTCATCATAAACTCCTTGTTTGATATAAATGATGTACCTACCAAAAAAAAGGAAATTTTACTAAGCAGATAATTTGGTAAATGAATTATGAAACCAAGTAAAGATAGTCCAATGGTCATGTCTCTGTTCATCAAGGTTAAGGATCGACCACCACTACTAGAAGCATTATGAGACGGTTAATACCTTCCTTGGTACGTGACAGGCATTGCTTTAAGTGCATCATTAATGGTTGTGAAATTTCCACTGCCATCTTTGGCAACTGTAGCATTAGGTTTCAAAGCTTTCACATCAACAGCTTTTAACATTCGTCTCTCCTTGTTGCTTAACCAAGACGGAGAAGATCTTGATTCAAGAAGATGTCTTGTTTTAATCTTTGGAGCCGAGGAAAGATAACCGTCTAAAGATTTGATCATCGCTAGTGAATTGCTCGTCAGAACTTGAGAAGAATTGAAACTCTGACGTATCTCCGTTTTGAGTTTCCCTTCTTCAAATCCGTCGAGACATGACTCTTGATGAGACATGACTGCGCTTAGCCAACTGTCTAAATCGGGAACTGTTTTCGCATAGTTATTAACCTCTGTGTCATTGATTCTTTTCACAGATGTGTCAAGTTCTTCCTTAGCTTGATCCACAAGCAACTTGCACTGCGCCATTGCGTCTTTGTCATCTTTGTTCTCTGCTTTTAGTTTCAAAACCTTTTCGAAAACTTTCCCTAGATCTTCATTGACTGCTTCGATGGAAGACTTTAAGAGGCTCCTAGGATCAGAAACAGGAGTATCTGTCTTTGTCCCGTTTTTAAGAGTTTTCTCGCAGCTTGGTTTGTAAAGGGTGGAATTGCAAAGTGTTTGGATGATCTTATCGACCTGGCCAGGTTTCACAGATTGTGCTGCAGATGATGGTGGCGGTTTCTGGCTTGGAGTCTCGCTTTTGTCGGAGCTTTTAGCTTTAGAGTGGTTGTTTGTGTGTTTTCCTTGTTCTTGAGTTTTGTTTTCATATGTAACGTAAGCAAAAACAGCTCCAATAATGGCAGCAACAACAACAAGTGTAGAGACGACTCCTATGATGATTCTCTTCCTGAACTTGCGTTTTCTCTCTGCGTTTACGCGTTCTCGAATCTCGTCAAAGTCTTGAAAAGCCATTTTTGCTTTTTCTGTTTTTTTACTTGGGAGGAAAAAATTAAATTTCCTCTGCCTTAGAAGCAAGCTAAGGCAGGGAGCTTAAAATGGAAGATCAATTTTTCTATGGTTTTTTGTTTTCTATGTTTATTTTTGTTTCCTTGGTTTCACATTTTTTTAGTTTTTTTTTTGCTCTTCTTTGATATTAGTTCTTGAAATTCACAAAAACTGGTCTGGACAGGAGAGTTTTATGGATTTGATGCCTATTGTTCGTCTCATGAGCCAGTTTCACGCCTTCTAATTTTAGCTTCCTATATGAAACAATATATGTAATGCGTAGACTTTAAAGTTATGAGTAAGTCCAAAATATTTATTGTCTAGTCCGGTTATTCGTTAAAAAAAATTAATTACTTCGATTGTAATTTTGCAATTTTATACAAGAATATATCCAAGAAAAATAAAATAATATGTATATTATAGAGCATTTGATATGTGCAAAATGTAATACACCCAAAGTAATGAATAACTAATAGATTATTTATGATGCAAAGGCTATGGAAGAGCCATAGGCCACTTTAAGGCTAAGGCTAAGGGTAAAACATTAACAAACATTACCCAGAGATCCATCAACCTACATGTTCGTTTTATGAGACACGAACAAAATAATTTATTTTGGAAGCGGAAGAACTACTAAAAATTTGCAAAACGATCACTCTTGTACAAAGAAAGGGCAAATCGATATGTTTTGATATGTTTCGCTATCAAAACAGGGGCGTGGCTTGGGTTGGAGTTTTGCCTACTATATGGTTTTGGAAGAAGCACATCTCGGGTTGTTGAGCTCATGTGCAAGTTTCCTTGCTACCATCATTTCCTGGCCCCTAGGATACTTTTGGATCGTAACTATGTCTTTCAGTTCAATGAGAATTAGACTTTGGATAAGTAATTGTGTCGTTATTCCCTTTCATTAGATTGGTTATTAAGTGTATCTTATTCTTCTTCATATTCTTCTTTTCTTTTTGATAGGCCGTGACCATTAACAACCTACTCGATCCTGGAGACGACAACCTTGAACTAGATCTTCGCCAGTTTCTCGTTGCATGTGTTGGCTACGGAGCAGTCATGGTTCTTACCATTCTGTTACCCTTGAAGACAGCCACCTACGTTTTTTCCCTATCAAATGTAAAATTAATAGACAGATAGTAACTACCGTTTTTGTTTAAATGGCACGAAACAGCAGGAAGCTACGTGTACACCTATTTAAAATGTACCACAGCACAACACTCACGTCTTAATTCGTTGTGAAAATATCGTGTAAAGATTTAAGAAACCGATGTTATAAGTGACATGGTCTCAAAATTGCTAGAAACAAACGTCAACTGTACTTTTCAGATGAAAATAGGATAAAGTTCTTCCCAAACAAAAGAAAACGTATTGATATGTCTGATGGTATGTCTGATGGAGTAGAGGATTTTATCAAAGGATAAAAACTCACAACAGAAGGATAAAAACTTATTTGGGTTTTAAAATAACTATTAACTGAGAGAAATTAAGAATGGCTGCTAGATTCTAGCGTATGTTCTTTTACGTAATGTGGTTGTCTCTCTTTTCTTTGAAGATATGCCATTTCTTTTTTTGTTTTTCTTTTACAGAACATGTCATTCGTATGTTATTTTAGCATACGGATTTTCAGTTACCAGAGCAGTTTGCAAGATTTACATGTTCTGTATGTTGATAATTTTAAGACATTGTTTCTGGGGTTGGTTGAACTATAGTTTTTTTTAGCACTTAGTGAAACGGATTGTATTTTGCACAATTTCACAAGAATATATCTAAGAAAATAAAAGAATATATTATTAGAGGTCATACCATATGTGCAAAATGTTAATACACAAAAGTAATGCATAAGCAGACATCACTTCTGAAGAACAACGTGATATAGAAGCATTGTATGTACAATTGCATCTAGCATTTATTACTTATGATGCAAAAGGCTATAAGGCTAAGGGTAAAACATAAACAGACATTACCCCAAAGACCATTCAAAAAAACCAAAAAACAACAAATAAACTAGAGCCTAGAAGAAGCCATTGCTAGAATATATATTTTGCTAACTGAATGTTGTGTATGTCTTGCAGAAAATGATTCATGAGTTGTTACCAACACCTTGGATATCGTCTTTGTCTTCTTCCTCCTTCACATCTGCTGAAGAGCTGTTGTTTGCCACAACCGTGGCAGGCGACCATTGGTCAGGAACCATCAGAAAATAAGCTGTCATTGCCTTCCTGAATCGTTTCTTGTATTGCTGAGGCGATATCACTGTGGGAGATGCGTTCTTGGGTCCTCCAAGTAGCCCTGAAGTCTTGACCCAAGTCTCCAGATGCTTGTCCCAAGTGTACTGCCTCATGAAATCGATAGTTCCTAGAACTAGTTCGTTTCGTTCCTCATCCACTCCGACTAGCAAGGAGTAATCCATTACGTGAATCGACTTCAGCCAAAGAAACAAAGCAAGACATTTTGCATCAGTAGCATGTAAACCCCAAGCAAAAATTCGGTATTACAGAAGGGTAAGCAACCAGAAACTTACAGCAAGAAAGGATGTATCGTTCCAGACAGCTCGTTCAAGAAGCCGTTTTGCTTTGCTCCCAACAAAAATCGGAGATGTCGGCATTGCTTCAACCAGATTCTGGTCCAGCAAAACTGTATTGCTACCACTTGTATCGGGATTGTAACGGGCACGAGTGGAGCCCTTTAGGTCATAAAGCCTAGAGAAGTTCCGCTTGAACAGAAGATTCTCCATCACCAAGACATCCATTTTGAACTCTTTTCCTCCTTTAAGGTGCTTTGACGAGACCTTTAAAGATTCAAGAAATGAGCATGAGTCTAATCATATGTCAACAGACAGCTTATAAGGCAAATAGCGGTTTCTATCGAACAAAAGCATTTTCACTTATCAACTAAGCCACAGATGCAGAAGAATCGTTACTATTGTTTTTTATTTTCTGTACCTGATAAATCCCCAAGATCTTTGCAAGGCTTGTAGGGCTTTTAGTAATAATCGACTCGGTCAGGTATTTGAAGTAAGCTGGCCCAAATTTGATGAAGGACTCAAGCTCTGTCTTTGTAACTTGCTTGATGATAAATCGGTCATCCAAGGATTTTGCAAAGAAGACGTTGCTCTTTCCACCTTGGGCTCCCCATTTTCTACAACGACTAAGAGATCTAATGAAATCTGTTTCTGAAGGACAGCAAATCTTCCTCAGAGCTTCAAATTCTTTCGCATAATAACAGGTCACAGAGTACTTGACTTTCCCAGGAGGACCTTCATCTGTAAACGAGACTCGAGCATGGAGATCTTTCAAATACAGGGACGAATGTAGGAGCTGCGAGACTTGTTCATCAGCAGAGCTAAGGCTTCTACTCATGTCAACAGACAAATCGCTCAAAGAGTTCAATGAGAGAAGATTCACAGAATCAAAAAGTGAAAAAGAACCTCCATTATCCAAGCGCTCTCTTGCCTTATCTGATCCAGACATCTGGGCGCTATATTCTGATGATGTAAGGGCATAAGCAATGATACTAGTAGGTTCGTCATCGTATACAGGCAGTACCAAGTCATTGATTCCCAGAGGAAGTAGCAGCCTAGCACCACTTCGCCATTCAAGCTCTCGGTATGAAGAAACATATACAGGCCGGTCTTCAGCCATAATATGCTTGCGAGAATTAAGCGAATAATTCTTGTTGAGTGAATAGTAAAAACTAGGAGAAGGCATCTGAACTTGTGTTGTATGTTCCTCACTGGTTGGGCCCCCTTGTAAATTCAGCCTACTTTCAGAACCTGGCAGCCTTAAATCAGAAGCCTGAGTTCCATTTGCTAACGCAGCTCTGCTAGGCGCACGAGAAATACCAGTCTCTGAAGCAGTTTGTACACCTATCCATGCTGCATCAAGAGTATCAGATAAGTCTGTTGCTTGAGACTGGCTCTCAGATAGTACTGTTTTAACCACCTGTGAAGGCTCCATAAAATTCTCTTTACCACCTTCACTAGGGTCCATCCTACATTCGGGGGGTATGTCTGAGCCTACATCTTCAGGAACAGCACTTTTGCCGCTCATATCAGCAACTGACTTACCCTGGTTAAGACACTTATCATCCTGGGGAAGAGAGTCATGGGTTGATATCGAGCTTAATTTTTCATCACCGAGCTTTTCTAAGGAAATGTCACGACCCATAACTTTTGGAGCCGAATTCCTCAGAGCTTCATTGTTAATTCTTACCATACTTGCAGCCCCTGTTAGGCATTCATCCCAAGCATACGAATCGAAAAGTATCAGCCTTCGAAGTTTATTTATCAGAAGGATATCAATGGTAGGTTGTCCATCCTTAACCATGCTTAACATTTGCTGCAATGATTCCTGAAAACATGCAACAGCCTTAGTCAGTAAAAGACTTGAACCTATAAAGGCTAGCTGATCAGGTGACAACTTTTACAATTGTTCCGAAGATAAGTTTCAAATCCCTTAGCACAACCAAGCACCACACTATGTAATCTACATGAAAAGTGTATATATACAAATGCAGAATATATGATATCTTTCCCTCAAATGTATATCATATTTGTTTCTTTAGGTACGTGTTTATAATTAAATATCAATACGCATATAACACAATACGCATGAAATTTTGTTTCTTTTAACTCTAACCGGAATGTAAGTTGCATGAAGGGTACCTTATATTCCTTTCTACGTTGCTCAAGAAGTCCTGCAAGTTCTTCAAGAGAAAGCTTTATCTTGCTGGGAGCGCTGCCCTTGGAATTTGCACCCAGTGATTTCGCTGAAATCTGATTAAGTGCCTCTTGTACCTCATCAAAAAGGACTTCCGCTTTTTTAACCACCTATTGTATAGAAACCATGATAAATAACAAACATTAGACTCTGGATTTGTTGGATATTCAATTACAAAGATGTAGGAAACTTGTAACCTCTTTTGATTCCTTTTGGAGCCACTCCTGGTTTTCATAGCTAAACTCAAGCTTTGCTGGTGGCAGAATAACTGCAAATATATTGATTGTAGCATAACGGAAGCAAGCCACCATTCTCCCAAAACTGCAGTAAGGAAAACATATGAGACAATCAGTACTTATGAATTTATGCTTTGCTTTACAACCCTCAAACATAAATTGACACTTGCTATATCGATTGCATTACAAAATGTGAATAATCAAAAAGCAAGCAGAACAGCAGAATGGTTTAATCAGATCTCTTCATACCCGTAGAAACGGAGACAGTCTCTGTGAAGGGAATGACCACAGTTGGCCACACGACTAGCTGCTGCATGGTTAGAGAAGCTCAGCTCCAAAAATTTGCCAAAAGACAGGCCCCACGCAGCATCTGACATCACAATTCTGCGTGTGGCTGGAGGAAAGCCACTGATCCTAGGACATTTCAGGCACCGATGCCACATCCAAATTTTTCCTTCGCGTTGTCCAGGTAGCAATTCAGGCAGTTTCTTAACAGATATTGTCAGACTACCTTGCCTGTGAGTATAGCTGTGAATGTGTGCTTCTGCTGGCATCGCACATGACGGGCAAGAACGATCCTAAACAAGAGAATAATGCAAACCTCAGCTATTTATAACAAGAAGTTTATACCAACATGATAGGCTTCATAACTTCTGGTCTTATACCAACATGATAGGCTTCATTTTCTCGCTTTTCCCTCCAGTCTTTCTCTCTCCTAAACTTACCATCCTACTATTTCATGGATTTCTTTTATGATTCTATGAACCTAGAAACTTTTTAAATTAGTTCCACAATTATCCATCTCAAAATGATAGGGTAACTGACAAGTTCGTAACTATATGACATTAATTGATTAGCTGGTCCATTTAGTTTCACCAAGAGTTCAATTTCCTCACCATAGGGTAAATGAAAATTGGTGTGTTAAGGAATAAGCGAAGAAGAAAAACACACTAGAAAATGAAAGGTACCTGATCAAAGAGGTTATCCCTTAAGAATCGTCCTAAAGGCTTATCAAAGCTCCCATAGTATTTAATACGGAGTAAATGAGCCCGCTCACACACAGATCCCTTCCACACACATCTTGTCGATAAGGAAACCAAAATGCTTTGATGGTCAGAGGCTGTCGGAAGAAAGTCTCCTTTTGAAGAGTCCACCTGTTCATGTCTACTATCATTTTGATCTCCTGTTACTGTGGATTCCTTAGCGTAAGCACCATCAGTTACTTGTTCTGTGGCGCAGGGTAAAACAGACCACTGATCTTTTTGAACAGAAGCTTCTTCCATGGGAAACGATAGCTGCCTGGATTCTAGAGTAGGAACTAACCCATCATCATTAGAGGAGACAATTTCGGAGTAAACGGTATCCAAGGTGGTAAGGTCGCCATTGGCTTTATGTGGCTCACCCAATAATTCAGTAGTTGGAGACTTTTCAGCACTTGAAACAGCAAAACCAGGTATTGTGGATATTGATCTGTTAATCGTTGATGGTTTATCAGGTAAAGCCACTGTAATTGGGGTCTGCAGAGGAAGTTCTGGAAGGGAAGCACCTTCATCTGCTAGGAAAGATGTCTCAAGAGCCAAGTGATATGCTGCAAAAACTCCATACTGAATTACATGTTTCACCCTCTTCAGTTCATCTTCCTGTGCTCCCTTGAGCAATATCTGAAAGAAGAGAAAAAAAACACCTAAGAATTCAATAGCTCACGATCTCATGTCTGAAACACCTAAGAATTTTGTGGAACTTACAGTACAGCCCAAAGGCTTGGGGCAACCATCAAAATACATTAAAGTCTTTGTCAGTTTCCTCACACCTTGAGAAGCACTAACATGTTTCTCCACAAATTTTTCCACGTGGAACAGGTCACAATAACCCATCTTTGGTGATGTGAGCTGATCGACCGAAGGGACAATTTGCGCACCAGTGCAGCGGGATATGCGCTCTAGAAGGGGCCTTTTAATATTTAAAACAAGAGATATGTCCTTCGCAAGAAGATACTCCTGCGCAAATCGCGAGACAGACTTCTCCACCAAGAGAACGTCGGGATTGTGAGAGTCAATTTTTGCAACAGCCATCTTCAAATGGTCCATTTCCTGAAACACCAGAGACAGCCTTTAATAATGCAGAAAATCTTTAACCGCCTACTCCTCTAAAGTGACTGAATAATGATTTTCCATTCTTTCTAGTCCAAGGATTCGTGTACATGGTCATAGGGCAAAATCTAAAACAAGAAAACCGATACAGACCTGTTGCAACAAAGTGTCAAAACTTGACAACTGATTAGAGATGCGTTGATACTCCAGAGCACCTCCAAGGATTAGCAGGCGCGGCTTCTCGATTTTTGAAGTCATTCGCCGATGAGCCACATTTTTCTTACAAACAACGCCTCTCACAACCAAACTAAGAAAATGACATTCCAGTCTAATCAGTACTATAGAGATTAGCATTTAATCAACAGAGATATAAGTCTATAACTAATATTCACAGCAAAATTGTGAAAGTAACAAAAAAATAATGCAGAACAGCAAGTTTTGAACTGGACTTTAAGGAAGTGAAATTAAGCACAGTAAATCCCAGATAAGGAGTCCGAAAAATTCACCTCTCACTACGACGTCCACAGGGGATGCATTTAACCTTCACATATCCTCCTGGATCCATTCCTCCACTTCTGCTCGTATCTGGCTTGAGAAGTGTTGCAGCCTCCCAGGACAACGATGTAATTATATCAAGCCAGCCCTCTTCATCGCCTTCGTTGACCATAGGTAAGTTATCAACCTCCAAAAGTTGTGCTACTAAGGCCCTAAAGTGCCCTTCAACAACATTTTTCATAGCACCACTGGATTTGTCCCTAGAGTGGAACTCCTTGTCTTTAAAGCTATTTGATGGTCGAAGGTACCCCCAATCACCTCTATCACCTTCATCACCCTCATCATCAGATAACGCTGCTTCTCTTTCATCTTCTTCGTTCTCTGGCTCTGGCGGTAGCCATAAGAGCCCATCGCTCTCAAAATCCACTACCTCAGGCTCAAATGACTCTTCACAAGGAGGGCTTCCCTCCTTCACATCATTCCATCCATTCTCTTGCTGTTCTGTTTTATCTATCGTCTCTGTATTCACTGCGTCGAGATCTTCATCAGGGGGCAAGCAACTTTGGATGTTTGACTCTATGGCTTCTCCAACATCATGAGGTTCATGTGACCCATAGATACGATCAACTTCGTCCAGACTGATGGCTCCATAGTAGTCATTTCCTTGAGAGTAAGACTGTGCATAGTCAGAGTGATAATCTTCATCATCATCACCTTCACCATCACTCCTGCCACTATCAATTTAACAAAAAAAAGAGCAATTCAGCAATTTATCAAAGGAAACGGACAACAGAAGCTCCAAGGTAAACGTATATACACACAGCACAAAGAAAAATTTACCCGTTCACGAAGAATTCAACTGGATTCTGAGAAGAATCTAACACACGCCCAAAAGTACCCGAGCTTCTACGCGACGATGCATTCTGCTGCTCAGACTTCTCGAAATCCTTGCTAGCTCGAGGATTCATTTTCGGTCTAGGGGAAGGTCCAGCAGTTGAATCAACGGTGCAGTTGCTACTATTAGAAGTAGAAGCAGTACTTGCCACGCTTCTAGCAGAAGGCGATGAGCTAAGAGGAAGGCTAATGATACAAGCTCCGTTATCAGGCGGAATTATCCCTTGTTCCCACTGTTTGTAGCAGTAATTACAAACCCTGATCCTATCTGGCTCCTCATGAGTCTCCTTCGTTTCATCTGATGGAGATGGAATCGAATTTGCAGCGCACTTGGCACAGAACACTCGACCACAGAGCCTGCAATGGTGCCTTCGGTTGAATACAGTGAACTGAGCATCACACTCATAGCACACAGGGCAGCTCTGGTCAGGCATCCAGAAATCCCTCGACATGTGTGATGAAGACTCACTCTTTCTAGGGATCCAAGATCTGACTAAATCAACAAATCCAGGAGCTTTGTTTTCTGGTGGGTCCATTTATTGAATCTCCAACAAGGAGAGTCATCTCGAAACACCCATTTGCTTGTGAGCATCAAGTCTGCACCTTTGAGCGACGAGAAATCACCCAGAGATTTCTCTGAAAAGGACTATGGAAGATGAGAGAGAGAGAGAGGGCCAATGAGATTACCTGGAATTAGATGCCTCCGAGATTCAGACTAACTCACACTGGGTCACTCTCAGCTTTGAAATCCAGAATTTTTTAGATCATCAGATCCCTAAAATTATGTGTGGTCTCAATTGCAATATTCCGAAGCTCAAATTCGGAATGTGAAATCGATAAACCCCCGAAACGAGGCAGCTCTCGGTGCCACGAAACTCCAGAGAATGCTGAAACTACACGAGCAATAAACGGATTGTAATCGGAAGGAAACCAAACAAAAGAAGAAACAAACATAGAAATCCCAGAAAAACGGTTAACGAAAACCAAATACACAAGGCGCAAATTCCTTATGGATAAGATTTTAAATCAATTGGAGGAAACATAACCATAATCTCAGAGAAAAAGTGCCGAGCTGGGAAAATTGGAAAAGGGGAAACAGATTCCTCGATTTTCTCGGAAACCCAAATTCAAAGAGGAGAAGGAAACCAACAAAACAAAACAAATTTTCAAAATTGAACAAAAAAAATTATAAGAGGAGGAATTGGATTGGAATGGTTACATAAACGAAGATTAGCAGTTTCGTGAGCTCCTTGGCTTTCAATTTCCCTGTCGTAATTGGGTTTCTCCCGTTTTTCTGTTCACGACTTGTCTGATCTTTTGTTTGCCTTCTCTCCATTCCACTTTTTATTCACGTATATTTCATTTTATCCGACACGTATCTAAACATAAAGAATTATATTTCACTTCAATCAATTACGTATATATCACATATATTAATATAAGTTCATTATGTCGACAATATAAAATCAAATTTTGGTTCATTGTTGTCAAGAAATTTTAATATTTAATATCTATAGGCTCATTTGTTGTCGACCAAAAGTAAATACTTTGTTAACACTTTTATTACCAGCATGTCTGGCTCATGCTCGTCCTTTGTTATCAAGGCTAATATTATATTTACCAAACTAAACAGATTACTTACATTAAAATCCAAGTTTTATGGTCCCTCTTTCTCAAAAAAAAGAAATCATTTTTTAGTATTATCTTACTGTATTGGATAAGAGGTTGATGCTCTTAACTGATTATAGTTTAGATTTGATCAATAGAAAAATGATGTGAAAAATGGGGGGAGTCAAAAATGTGCATGATAAAGTAGAAAAAGGAGCACGTGAGTTGATTTGTTGTCAAACACGTGAGCTTCCAAATGGATGGCTATCAATGTTCGGATGTGATCCGTGTGTAGAGAGGACAGTACAAAATTACAAATTATACAATACATCGTTGATAGTTGACGGTTATATTTCCACGACCTCAAATATCCATTGCCTTGCCCGTTCCCATTTTCCAAGAGACCTAATATCCAGACTTTTGAGAGAAGACAAAACAAAGTGGAAAATTGGTGAACTTTTTCAACTAATGAACTTACGACCACAAAGAGTCATAATCCTAATGTTTGAAAACACCATATTTTCATAAAAATGGAGCATTTTGGAATCCATAGACGGTAAAACAAAAAATAGAGTTCAATGGCATCCCAATAATCGTACGAGCAGTCTAAGTCTTTGTCAACTTGTTTTTGAAGATAATCTTCCCCAAGTACCAAAACCACATTACATCAGTCTTAAAGTGTGCATTACAAGGATGAAAACAAGAGAAAGGAAAAATTTGCAGTCTCCTCGTAAATTGGTTTCAACCAAGGATGGGGAAGATGCGGGCGATGTGTTCCAAGGGAACACTCTCACTTGTATTCTTCTTAAGCTCCGGATGGTTAAATTCATTTTGCGGCAAGACGATGCTTCCGTCTTCTTTCTCAACAATCCATCCACTGTTCGTCACTTGGTGCTCAACGAACTTGTCTAGCGACGCACCATCCATGTTAACAGCCTGTACAAGCAAATGTCAAGATAACAGATCACCAAAAGCTCTGATGTGGAAACTTCATAATAGAAAATGGCATCCAAAGTTGTACAATATGATAACTTGAGCTATCATATGGTGAAAAGAACGCCATCATACCTCGGCAAGCACAGATCTTGAAACCTTTTGGTAGCTTAAGCTAAGAAGGTGACTTGCATATGCTTGGATAGCTTGCTCAAAACCTGCATTCATCTCTCGCATATAAGACATCTACACATAATCATATAATGAATTGACTTCTATGCCGGCATTTCTAGACAATTTCTATATCCTTAAGTAACTAGTCAAGATCCAGAACTGTGTTATTATTTACTAGACGACTTATTTATGATTCAGAAACTTAGTTACCTGGAACAGCCTCGAGAATGTGACGGTTCTTGGCAGCTTCATCCCAGAACTGTTGGAACCTCCCAGTCTGCAAAGGCACAACAAGCGTTTTCAAGACTCAATATACAACTTTCTCGGATACAAACTAACATTGATGTTTGCATACCTCAAGGTAGTGTGAGAGAACAATCAGTGCCTTGAACTGCTCCTCCATTTGCTGAAAACACAATTCAAACAAGTGCATCTATTAACTCTCACGAATCAGCTACTAGGGATTTCAATTACTCAATCTATTTCACTTGTCAGTCATCATCATTTGATAAATACCGTAAGAGAGTAAGAGTGAAAGAACATTACCACTCTTTCCGGAATCAAAAAGAGGCAAAGGCTGAAGTCTGGAGTTGGCAGAGCCATAAGAGCCTTCGAGTAAAGAGAAAACAAAATCAGCGAGTGTATTTATAAGCCAACAAACATGGTTAATCCGAGTGTTTTGCCATACCTTGATCAGGATTTGAGCCACGATATGAGTGTTCATGCGCTCAGGCTCAAACTGCATAGGAGAAACAAACACGAGTGAAAAATTAGGAGATGCTAAAAAATCTTAGATTACGAAACGACTCGATCTTATGAACAGATAGAGTACCTGATAGAGCCGAAGTAAGCATAGATTCGCGTCAAGACTGTACGTCTGTGATGTAACCTGAAAATCATAATGAAACCAACAATGGGAAGCTAATTACAATCCAATGCATAATCTTCAAACAATTTCATTAATAAAACGAAGGAGAAAGGTTCTAGAGCTATTCGGAAACCAGAATCCAGCGAAATGCTTATATCAATTGATAAGAAATCCGCAAAATTGATCTGGGAAATCGGAATTGAACCTGTTCGTTGACGTAGTTTTCGAGATCAGGCAGGATTTCTGGGTTGAATGGATTGACGGCGACGAGCTGCTCAACGGTGTAAGAACTCTGTTCCTGCGGGGACTGGATCTCTTTTCCCATCACTCCTTCTTTCTCTTTCTCCGTTTATGAGGACTCTTCGTGCTCGATAGATTACTGAGGACGAGGATGTGTCGCGGCTGAGATGGATCTAGGGTTTAAGGCTAAAACGACGAAGCTTTATTCTTTGGGGCAAACGGATTAATTGACAAGTTTGTAGGATCAAATTCGAATGATTTAATAAACGTCTAAGGTATGTTTTGTAAATTATTTTATTGGAAGCCAAATATTATTTCTCTACAACTACTATATTATCTAAAAAAAATAGAAAAAACGACAGTCACCTTACTCACCCAACGACACAGAAAGCCAAAACATTACTCCCTTATTTTCATTATAAGTGTCGTTTTAACTCTTGACATACCCAATGTATCTAGATATATATGAATGTATAAAGACTCAAAACACATCCCGATACATCAATAAATAGTCTAGATTCATTTTGTCGAAATGACATTTATTATAAAACGGAGGAAGTAATATTTTTGGGATTCATTCATCATGATTCATGAATTGACAATTCAAAACTGTATTGGAGCTTATATCTGTAAATTGGTGAGCCAAACTTAATTCGCATCTTACATGTCAGATGATGCAAGAGACTCTTGAAGCAAACAAACAAAGGTTTGTGGTCTCAAGTGGTTAGCAAGTGGTGGCCAATCAGGCAATCAATGTGGTACGTACACATATGGTCTACAAAAACATTCCCTTCGTTTGTTTATCGCTTTTTTTTTTGGTTTTAATGTTGTTTATCACTTTTATCAAGTAACAGGTTCTATTTGTTATGTAGATTCATTTTCAATATCAGGATGTGGCATTCACGTATTCGTCTTTAAGACAAAAACATATATATAGAGAGGACAATACATTTAGTTTCACTAGCACATTTGGTTTAATATGCATTTTTTTATGTCATAGTATTATATTTCATTGGTAAAGATTAAAACAAAATCAAAGCATTTAGGAATTCGATGTTGCCAAATGTTTTCTTTTGTCAGTTTTACAAGTGTTTTTTTTGGGACAAATTATCATTCTTAAAGGTTTTCTTGGTTTCCTTCAGTTTTACAAATTAAAACAACGTAACCCCTGATCAAATAACGTAGCAAGTTTGGCAATGCGGTACACATTTTATCTTGAATTTCACAATGTACAAGAAAACTTTCCATTTTTTGTTTAACACCTTTAACATGTAAAACTTTTCACCAGGTACTATTTTTATGTAGATTCATTTTCAAAGGAGGCAGCAATAGTTACTTTTTCTTTCTCCAGAGACATTAATGTTGACATGGTTTTTTTTTATATAGGTACTTTTAGTGGAAAACTTAGGTTATTGGTTCAAGTTAAAGTGTCTTTGACACGAGGCATTTCCATACCAAAACAGGTTAGCGAATTTACATATAGCTAGTATAAATTTGGAGGAAGTTGTCTATTCTAACGGAAATATGCTAGAGTTTAGCAACATTATTTATTTATGAAAACTTGTATATAAATAATTAACGTAAGAGGCCTTTTAACAAAAAAACAAAATTGTTTAACGTAAGAATTTTTCTATGTTGTGGTGTGTAACCTCTCTCATAATGCTTCTAGTGAAGCCTTTGTTGTATAGTAAGTGTTGCATTGTGACTCAATTTTTTATAGAAATAAAATTATAACGTAAGTCTCCGACTTATTTTCTTGGGAATGTGCACAGAAACGAAGTAGACTAAGCCTTTAACAAAAAAAAAAAAAAAGAAACGAAGTAGACTATAGTTTAATGACATGAAATTGAAAACACACGTGAAAATGAATGAACTTCATACGTAAGTGAATTATATATTCAACAAAATGATGGTACATTAAATTTTTTTACCATCGTAATAACTCTATAACTTCAAACGAAATAACGAAAAGAAACAAAAAGAGAGAAAGAGAAATGGCCATAAATCCCCCACCTCGTCCTCCATAGCAGTCAATTACGGTAGGCACGAATACCGGATCTACAAATACAACGACCTTTCAACGGTGGAACTGGCACGTAAGTTGACCGGTGAAGGGTCGTTGTAGTTGTATATCCGATGTTCGTGCCTACCGTAATTAACTGCTATGGAGGACGAGGTGGAGGATTTATGGCCATTTTTCTTTCTCTCTTTTTGTTTCTTTTCGTTATTTGTGAGTTTCCACTGCCGGCTTTTCCAGAGAAGAGCATCCTCCGACTACTCTTAACGTTTCGTCTCTTTTCATCCACTTGTGAACATGTCGAGGAGAAAGACCAGAGAGCCCAAGGAGGAAAATGTGACTCTTGGACCTGCCGTGAAGGACGGAGAGCAAGTTTTCGGTGTCGTCGTTCACATCTTTGCATCTTTCAATGACACTTTCATTCATGTGACTGATCTGTCTGAAAGAGAAACTCTCGTCCGTATCACCGGTGGGATGAAGATAAAGGCTGATCGTGATGAGTCTTCTCCTTATGCTGCTCAAGATGTAGCTCAAAGATGCAAGGAGTTAAGCATCACAGCTATGCATGTAAAGCTCCGTGCCACTGGAGAAAACAAAACCAAGATTCCAGGACCTGGTGCTCAGTCAGCTCTCAGAGATCTTGCCCGTTCAGGCATGAAGATTGGTCGTATAGAGGACGTGACTCCAATTCCCACCGACAGTACACACAGGAAGGGTGGAAGAAGAGGAAGGAGACTTTGATCGCTCAATGAGACTCATCATCGTTCAGTTGTGCCCTTGACTCGTGTAGTTTCTTGGGTACACTTCGAAGTTAGTTTTGCCCATTTCTAGTTTTATCTTTCGTGTTGCTTCGAAAACATTGTAACTTTGGTATTTGGAGTTTTTGGTTACGAGAAAAAAGTGATAGAGACCCAATTACGTCGTGTTATATACTATTATTTAAAAAAATAATAATAATTATTGTCCAAACATTAATGTCTCTAGAGACGAAAAAGTCATTGGGTCTGATTGGTTGTGGCTGTAGCTTTAATTTTTTTGCTGTAAAATTAGTGTTGTAGAAATTTTGGCTGTGATTCTAGATTTTAGTGATGTAAGAATTTTTATTATAGATTGTGTCATTAAATATAGCATTAAAACAAAAAAAATAAGATATAGAAATAATAGATTAAAAAATAAATGTTGAAAAATTAATAAGGAAAGAGAAGAGAAAAAATTCTAAGAGCACTTAATTTGGTGCTCTAGAAAAATTGCTTTCAAAAGTCACGGAATTTCCATAAATAAAAAAAATTGCTCTGTGTTTCAAAAATGGAAAAAGATGGAATGAGAGCTTGATTGGTAATTTTGTATTGCTGTAGAGAGATTTAGGGTTGTAGAGAGCAACCACATCCCCATTATTGCTGGCTCCTTTGAAAATGATTCTACATAAATATAGTACCTGGTGAAAAATTTTGCATGTTAAAGGTGTTAAACAAAAAAATGGAAAGTTGTACATTGTGAAATTTAAGATACAATGTGTCCCACCTTTCCAAACTTGCTACGTTACTTGATCACGAGTTGTTTCAATTTGTAAAACTGAAAGAAACTAATAAAACCTGTAAGAGTGATATTTTGTCAAAAAAAAAAAACCACTTGTAATTAAGAATGACAAAAAGAAAAAGAAAACATTAGGCAACTCCGAATTCCTAAATGATTTAAGAGCTAATATATATGACATACACGTTTTTTAACTTCAATTAATACTAAGAGTTTTCAACTTTCAATTCTTACCAGTAAAATTTAGTTTACATAATTATATTGACTGAACATTTTAATGTGTAATGAACTTGAATATTTAATCGTGGTCAAATAGTAATTATGATGCACTTGCCAACGGTAGGGCTGAGAGCCTGAGATTGATAATTATAATACATCAAAATAGAAACTGTTGATTAATCTTACATGATAAAGAAGTTGTACAAAAGAATGGAATTTTTTTGTACATTTAAAAATTTACTGTCCCATGTGTGTGTTTGTGTACCACATTGTCGTTACCACCACTTGCTAGAAGCTGTCCAGAACCTAATCACTTGAGACCAACTCTTAAATGTGACCCATGTAAGTAACAATAACAATAATAAAAAAAAATATGAAGAGTTGAAGAAACTTTATTTTATTATATTATAGTGAGAGAATGATAAAAAAAAAAACTCTTATCTAACTCATAACAACATAAAGTTAACATAGTGCTGTGATGAAATTAGAGTTATAATCATTACTCTATTGATGAAGTTATAATCAATATTTCTTATACATCTAGAGTTTCTTGCATAATCTGAGATGTTAAAGAAAAATCTTTCTATACAGTAAGCATATTAAGTTCGGCTCAACAATATACAGATATAAAAACTTCAATACAGATCTGAATTGTCAGTTCATGATGAATGAATGTGTGTAATGAATTTGAATATCTAATCGTGGTCAAATAGTAATCATGAAGCACTTGCCAATGGTAGGGCTCAGAGCCTGAGATTGAAAATGAAAATATATCAAAGCAGAAACTGTTGATTAATCTTACATGGTAAAGAAGTTATACATAAGCATGGAAAATTATTGTACATTCATAAATTTACGATCCCATACGTGTGTACCACATTGTCGTCACCACCACTTGCTAGTAGCTGTCTCCAGAACCTAATCACTTGAGACCAAAAATCTCTTAAATGTGACCCATGTAACTTTTACATTTCAACAACAACAATATTTAAATATGAAGAGTTGATTTTGCTTACAGTGAAAATAAAAATAATTTTATAAAATTATAATGAGAGAATGATCAAAAACTCTTATCTAAAACGCCTAACAACATAAAAGTTAAAATAGTGCATGATAAAGTTAAAATCAATGTCTTTTTTTTTTTTGAACAACAGTTAAAATCAATGTCTATATTGACGAAGTTATACTCAAAATCTTACAGTTACAAGCAATACTTGTTCTGCTTCTAGAGTTTCTTGCATCATCTGAGATATGTTATTAGAATCTTTCTAGACACTAAACGAATTAAGTTTGGCTCAACAAAATACAAATATAGAAGCTTCTATACAGATCTGAATTGTCAGATCATGAAACATATGAATTGGCTTGTATCGATGGATTTCCTAGGTCTTCCCAGTTTCAACGGATACGATTCACATGAGAGAATGGCCTATGGACTGCTTTTGGAGGATTATAAAGAAAAACAATATCCGAGTGTAAAATTTAAATCATTAGATTTAAAATGGAAATTTCGTATATATCTATATAAGCAATTAAGTTTGGCTCATGGACTGCTTTTGGAGGATTATAAAGAAAAACAATATCCGAGTGTAAAATTAAAATCATTAGATTTAAAATGGAAATTTCGTATATATCTATATAAGCAATTAAGTTTGGCTCATGATATAAAGTGGAATTTACATGTCAATCGTCAATACAGTTCATGAAGAATGAAACCCCAGAAGGTAAAAAAGAACAAAATAGTTCCCATCAGGCCATCATCTGTAAACTCTTCACAGTTTCAACGGATACGATTCACGTGAGAGAATGGCTCATGGGCTGCTTTTGGAGCAGGTTTCTTGGCGGTCTCTGGTACTCCGAAAACATTCCAGAACCTCAGAGTCTCGTCTCCTGCTGCTGAAGCTACGGTACAACCATCTGGGCTCTGCAGAAAAACACAACAAAATAGCACAAGTTTTAGAACTAGAAGACCTCAAAACCCCAAAACTACAGATAGAAGCAAACGAACATTTGAACTTGTAATTTTACCTGGGCCATATATAGAACTCTTGAAGTATGACCAGTGAGCTCAGCCATTTTCACCATGGAAGGGTACTTCCAAAGTGTGAGCTGGTTCTGCGTAAACCCATGTGAGCTAAGCAACTCTCTTTCATTCTTGTTCCATAACAAAGAACAGACTTGGGAGCCAGTGTCCACCGAATTCAAGCAAGCTCCGGTGTGAGTGTTCCAGAACTTGATCGTCCTATCTCCTCCACCGCCACCAGTTGCAAGCAAATTGGCTTGGAAAGGGCACCAGGCAAGGGCTTTAACTGCAGATGTGTGCTCTTCAAGCCTGTGGAGCCACTGAGTGGACGAGTTTGAGGAGGCCACAGAACGATCCCAAATGTGAACCACATTGTCGTTGCCACCACTTGCAAGCTGCTGTCCAGAGCCTGACCACTTGAGACCACAGACCTCTTGAGTGTGGCCCCTGTAGGTTTCCACAACGTGTGATCTGATCCTCACATCGTTGTTGATGATCTGTCCGTCCATCCCTCCAGTGGTGAGGATGTGGTTGTTCCATGCCAATGATCCGACTCTTGATTGGTGGCCACCTTTCAATGTTCTCAGCTGCAGAGAAAGTCCAAAACATCAGCACAAGAAATGACAAACAGGATCATATATATTAAGAAAAAAAGGAAGCTTTGTGTGATTACTTGACGGTTGGATGCAGAATCCCAGAGTTGCACTTCAGAGTTGTTGAGGCCAACTGCGACATGACGACCATCAGGTGCCCAGTTGATACTTGTGACAGGTCCTTTCTCTTCGTCAATGGTCACAAGCTCAGACGTGGAACCAGTGGAAGCATCCCACAGATAGACAGTGTGGCCCAACGCTATGGCTAAGACATTGGCACTGCCCCAGTCAAGCAAGTTGAGGTAGAAGTCATCCACAATATCAGGTGCATCCAATGTCCTCTCAGAAGTCTATAACACAAAGTTGTTTAAAACATCAGATCAATACCAAGTAGATGTGGATCTTCATCTTTCAAACACAATAACAAATACAGAAGATGAACATACCTGAGGAATGTAACGGCGAGGCTTAACGGATTTGGGTTGCTGGTGAAGAGAAGCAGAGTGGTCGCTGGGAAGCAATTCGACTGGAGCTTGAGGTTTGTTCCTGAAGGCGAGGATCCGGGTGTGGTTCAGGTTCATCGTCTCAGCCAATTGCTTCCGGTACGCCTCTCTGGATGGTGAGCTTACCGCTGCGGTTTGATCCTTACCTTTCCTTCCTTCGGTCAGGGCGTAGTGCGCATAGTCGAAATCCATGGCGGATCTGTTCGGTATAAACCTGTCAAGCTGATGGAACACGAAAGCAAATCAGCACAATTCATCCAAATGTATACAAAGCTTACATCTTTCAGAATCATATTGATGCAAGAAAACACCCAATTGAAATCCATAATCGACAATTGTTCTAGAGATCCAGAAAATAACCCACAAATCGAAACCCCAATTCCGCAGAAAGGAATCGTATAATTAACGAGCCCAGGCAAATCGAAACCCTAATTCTTATAGATTCGGAAACAATTGAAGGAGAAAACTCACATTTTCCTTGGAATTCTTCCTGGGGAGAAAGTGTTCTTGAAGAGGAAACCGAGCCTGCGCCTTCAGGTGCGAAGATGTGTTCATGCCTGCATCCATTGTTACGAAACACAGAAAAAAAAAACACAAACAAACAGAGAATACGATAGCGATGATATACGAAACGGAACGGATTAGATGATCTAAATTCTCAGAACAATCAAACAAAATTCGACAAAAGATGAATCAAATAAGCCTGCAGAGAAGCGTTAGAAAAATTCGAGCAGAGAGAGCGAGCGAGAGCGAGAGCGAAGAGTTGATCGTCGCTGAGAATGTGAGATGAGAGAGAGGAGCAGATTGAATTGGTGAAGAAAAAGTGTGAATTTTGGGGTTAATTTATAACAAAGCAGAGCGAGGCAAATTAGGGTTTTGGTTGACCAAATTTCTCTAATCGGGAATTCTGTAACGGCTATATTTCCGAGAGAGCCGTTGTTAATTCCGATTCATTACCGTAAATGCCCATTCCAAATCTTACAAACCAAATCCAAAACCAATCGGTTCTGATGAATAAATAACCGGACCGGTTAATAATATTTGTTCAGCAAAACTGAACCAAAAGATATTTGATGATAAACAGAGGCTTATATACTTTGGGTTACATTGCTACATCTTATATACAACCAAAAAGGCTTCACTAGAAGCATTATCAAAAAAGATTACACACCACAACACAGAAAGATTCTTACGTTTGCCTTGCTTATTCACTTAAGGTGTAAACCTCTGAGTCAACCATTGTTGCTACTTCAGCTTCTGCAGCGCGGAAAATGTAGACATCGAGATGAAACGGTTTAGCCTCGGAGTTATCTGGCTCAAACACACAAACATCACCCATGCACAAACTGTTGTCTTTGACAAACTTCTTCCACCCGGTCGAAATCCCACCACTACCACGAGATCCGAAAATGTTATACTTCATGTGCCATTTTGATTGGTCCACCTTCATCACCACTTCTTGAGGCCCAAGTGACATGTTCTTCATGTACCATCTGCTTGGGATTGTCTGTTTAATATCAAAACAGAACATAAGCTTCTTCTTTCCTTTCACTTCAAGAACTATACGAAAAAAGCGATGAAGAAAGTCTTTTACCAAGAAACACTTTGATAACACATGAGAGCGTTTCATCACCACCAAGAAACCATTCGGCGACATGGCTTTTTCAGCTTGTTCTAAAGCTTTCCTCCTGCAAGTCTCATCTATACTGCTACCAGCTGAAACCATCTCAACATCTTAAGACATTGAATCAAGAATGTAAATTTTAGTTTCTACAATGCATCATAAATAAGATGGAAACTAAATAAATCTATGGACTCATCATATATACCAGCTTTAGTATCGAGGTTGTTGTTACTTGTTTCTCTCCGCATCTTCTTGAAAACGTTAAGGGGATACACACCTTCACTGATTTTTTGTCCGGTAATAGTGGAAGGTATCACAGGAAGCTGGCTAGATGTTGTTGTATCAATTTCAGAGTTAATATGAGCGTCTTGCTCATAACCAGTCTCCGATACTACAAGATTCGGATTCAGCAATGTATCAATGTCAAAAAAGTCATCAACCTCATTGCCATATGTTGGTAATGGTAATGAAGGTTGTTGGTGGATCTGAGGCGATCCTGTAGAGGTTGCAGAAAAATCTGTACCTTTTCTCTTCTCTGCATGTCCACACTCACATTTCCTGACGAAATATGATGAAGGCTTTTCGCATAACGTGTATCCATCTAGAATCATCACTTCAAACTCAGAGACTCCATGGAGCTTGAAGATCAACAGATCATTCTCTTTTAGGGAATGGTCTTTCACAAACTTCTCCCAGCCAAGACAAAAAGACAGTGTCTTCTCATCATCTTCCTCTACTTTGACAGTGTATGAAGCGCCACTTGGACTTTTGAGAGTCACAGTCTCAGGTAGCTTCCTTTTGCAATGTGTTGAAAACTTTTGAGGAATCGCCTGCAAATGGACAATAATGTCATATCTGTTAGTTCTTAAAGACTCAGAGAAAGGACAAAATTTGGAAACTAAACCGGTTTCAACATACGAGGCGATTTTGAAAACCAGCAAGGAGCAGCTGAGCGAAATGCAGGGTCTGGAAATGAGTCCAGTAGAGTTCTTCTTCCCATCTCATGCAATCCTCGCAGTTCTGTTCCATCTTCTTTCTTTTTCTTCTTCTTCTTCTCTACAGAGACAATGTTGGGATGGAAGTAGAGTGGGTTTAGTGGAATGGCCACTTTGGTTCTTGATTGAAGCTAAAGTGTTAATGACACGAGTCGTTTCCGTATCATAACAAGTGTTTCATGAAACACAGTACCCCATAATTTGTTGGCAATGTTTGGTTGTACACAGTACCCCATATTAAGTACACTTGATTATTCTAATAGATAAAAAGAAGCTTGTATTTGAGTTGGTGGAGAATGTACAGAGAGACATTATCACAAAGCATAATATTAAAATAACAGGAAGAGAAGCTTACACTAATCCCCTATACTAGTTACAGTTTCTCAATGAGGTTTTACACTTTATACAACAACTTTCAGGGGTTTAGAATCTCTACTCGTTGAGCCAATCTAAGCTGAAACATTTCTCAGCAGCTTCAATCTTTAATCCTGGAACGGCTTGCTCAACTTCGTCCCACATAGATGCAACATCCTTATCGCAGATTACATGTCGTAGAGACTCCAACGAAACAGCAGAGCTAGGTCTGCTCAAGAAACAGCATTCTCTCATGTCGATCTTCTCAAGCGTTGTTAGATTCCCTATTTCCTCTGGAAGGCAACACAGGCTCACACATTGGGAGATGTCCAGGTACTTAAGCCGAAGAAGCTCACAGATTTCTACAGGCAATGCCTTTAGCTCAGGACAAGCATACAGCCTCAGAATTTCAAGAGCTTCTAGCTTACTGAGATTCTTAGGCAATTCACCGAGGCGTGGACAGTTTGTTATGCTCAAGGACTTTAGAGAGGTCATTCGGCAAATGCTTGAAGGTAGTGCCACGAGATCATCACAATGATCTATCGTCAGATCGCCTAACTTTGGGAAGATATTGGAGAGGTCGACTCCGGTCTGATCGAAGCTGTTGTTAATCTTGCACAGAATCAGAGACATCTTGTGGAGATTTCTCAAGGGAACTGTTGCGTTGGTGAGCTCAGGGACGTGAACTCTCTCCAGCCAGAGACTCCTTAGCTTCGACAGATTGGCGAAAATCGAAAAGTCGTGGAGAACCGCAGGGGACATGCCGTTGTTGATGATCACTAGGACCCTAAGCCGGCTCATCTTGGTGATGAAAGGAGGTAACACATACTTGTCTGAAGAGAAATTCAGTATCAGAATCTCTGCCTTGGGGAACTCCATGTCAAACTCAGTCCAGTCCATCTCATCCATCTCACCTGCAATCGAAAACAGAAATCCAAACCAACATTATGATCCTGGTGATTATTGCAAAAGAGATTGCAGTAAGAAAAAAACTCTCTTACCAGTATGTATAGAGACAATCTGAGCATTGTATGGCTCATCACTGTTCCGTCCCCATTCTCTTGGAAGCACTAACTCTCTTTTCGGCATCAGCAATCGCTGTCTTCTGTTTACTTTCCCTCGATTGCATAGATGAAGCGCCAAGTCTCGCAGAACATCATGCTGTGTCACAAACACATCATAGTAGCTTGCATACGAAGAGCCAAGCCTGCAAATTAGTAAAACCATATAAGATTTTGTTGAACAGTAAGAAAGTGAAAGAGTTATACAAGTAAATCTGATCCCCTTACCGTGGATCTTTCCCAAGAGTAAGGAGATTCTTGTGTGACAAATCAACAAGAGTGGCAAAAGCAGCTGCCTCCTCTAGATCATGTATCTCAATCCACATGTTGATGAGAACATCGACAGGAATCTTCCTGTCTTCAGGGAACGCGCCAAGGTCCAAGAAACACTCTCTGGTCGTAGGGTCGAGATTCTCTAGACTAGCTTCCATCTGATGAAGCAATCTAGTCTCGTGAGTTTCATCAGCAGGCTCACCTCTCGATAACCTCTGCAACGCGCCCTCCCAATATTTATCAGACTGGTCTTTCAGTGAAGCGCCCGTAACTTTGAGAGCCAAAGGCAGACCTTTACACTCATCAGCAACCTGAGAGAGTCAAAACCAGAGAAAAATCTGAGCATCGGATACAAATACTATTCATGTGAAAGCCAATAGCATTACCTGCTTAACAAGGCTTTCGCTGTAACCACGAGGGACAGTTTTTTGACCAAAAGCACAGAGACAGAAGAGAGAGAGAGCTTCATCTTCCCTTAGTACTTCAACATCATAAGTGGATTCAGGCTTTGCAAGCTTGGACCGTGACACCACAAGAGTTGTGCAGCCAGGAATGTTAAACGTCAAGCGGTCCAACGCTTCTCTAGTCCAAACATCATCAAGAATCACCAGCTTCTGCGTTTTAAACCCGCCTTGATACTGCAAAGTCCAGTTTGGAGCAGGATTCTCACCTTCGTAACCAGTCAAAAACCCCCATATATGTGCTCTCAGCTCCTCAAGAATCGGAGATTGTGATACAGTCAGAAACAAAATCCGGTTCTCGAAATAACCTAACAAAAAAGGCAGTAACTTTACCATCTCAGAACACACAGAGTCTATGAATCAGAGAAGGAGAAGATGACGGATGCTTACATTGAACTTCACCGTCTCGTTCAAGCTCTCTGGCGAGAGTGGTTTTGCCGACACCGCCCATACCACTAATCCCAATTACCCCTCCCTCACTGTTGAACATCATCTTCTTCACCTTCCTCTTCCCCATCTCCAATCCAACCCCAAACTTCTCCGAATCGTTGCTCGTCTCGATCTCCATGGTAGCCTCGGCTATCTTCATCGCCTCCCTAATCATCCCTCCTCCGCCGATTTTCATGGAACCCAATTGCTCACTCATCATCTCCAGGTTCCGGTCAACCCGATCGAAACGCACATCGGAATTGGCCCGGAGAAGATGAACGTCGGCGAGGATGTGGGTCAAAATCGGAGCTTTTAGGAAGTTGGAGATGGTCCTCTCGAGCCTCTCCATCTTCCTCACGAGGTATAGCTGACGAACCATGTTCCAGCGGTGGGATTTCAGGACTTTCTCGGTGAGCTTCTTGCCTTTCTCTAGTGTTTCGAAGAGCATGCCGATTTGAGCCTGACGGTGAGGAGGAAGCTCCACGCCGCTGTACTGGATCTCTTTGATCGTCGGTTGGATGTTCTCTATCAAGGTGATGAGCTGTTCCGCGGTGCTTTTGTATCTCCATGCTCTGGCAGATATCAAAAATAGCTGTTTCAGGAGCTCCGTCGCAATTTCGCCGGCGAAAAAATCGGTGACGGCCATTTGTAAATGATATCAAAATCAAAGTGACAAAGAGAGAGAGCGAAGAGTAAATAAGGATAGAACAAAGAAGTGGAGGACCCCACTGGAAATTTCTTAGCAATTCGCAGTGACACTGACATCATGAGTCCTGACGTCATCATTCACATATTGTTAAATAACTGAGAGAAACAAGGCAACAAGCAAGCAATAAGCAAAGTCAGAAGTTTAAGAAAAAAGATTTAAAATTGTTAGTAATAAATCGCACAAAATATAGTTGTTAATTTAGAACATTTTATTTGAAAACTCTTTAAACAAAACAAACAAAATTGAAGCTAGTTGAAATAATTTTTCTGAACAAAAAAAATATATGTATAAACGCCAAATACAAAGAAGACAACTATTGCCTCTCCATATTTTATTGTTTTCTATAGACTTGACCGCAAAAAGTCTTCATAAAACAAAAAATAAACACATACTTTATCTACACCACTTGATGCTTCTCATCACTATCCCTAAGTTTGTTCTATTGTCTCTGCCATCCTCGATGTGTTTGAGATGTGAACATAACTTGTGGAAATATGAATTTCTTTACTTAAAAAAAGCCGATACGCGTTGATATTTTGCCACATCCCTTTCCGACCTCCATAGACTTTTGGTGTTGATCAAGTCTCCCCAAATTACATATTTGCAAAATCATTCATTAGCTTTTTTAATCTACAAGGTTAGTTTGAACAACAAAATGTGTTAATTAGGGATGTTTTCACATAGACCACACACGAGTTTGTGAAACAAAGATTAAAAACTTATTTCAAAATAATCATAAGAAGAAACAACAACAAAAAATATGAGAGCAATAATGGGTATCAACATATATTATATCTAAAAAATAGAGAAAGAAAAAAAATAATAATCAACCAATCAAAAATGAACGACGTCGTCTTGGATCAGTAACATTGATCCTCCAATGGAAATCAGTGGAGCCTCTAAGCCTCGCTTTCCTCCTCTCCCAGTTGATCTCCGTCCTCCTCTGCTTCGTCAGCCTGCAAAACTTTTGTAAATCCTCATCCATGGCGTCGTGCACTCTCCACCATCTACCGTGCGCCGCGTCGCTAGCGTACACCAACTGCTCGTCCACGTCGAAGTTGCAATCGTAGTCTCTGTAGCAAAGCCATGGTTTCCATCCCAAATAATGGACCGCGTAGAGCTGAGGCGGCTCAGCGGCGAAGAGGTTGTTCTTGATGTTTCTTTCGTTGGTTGTGTTCGACCAGAAGTTCTTCAAAAAGTTTACTCGTCTAGGCAATCGATGCCACCACACGAATATCTCGTTTAGATACCTGAAAATGTGTAACATAACATGCATGCATTATTATAAAACTTAAATTAATTAAACTGTTTTTTCCCGGTTTAAATCGGTTTAAATGCTTACCCTTGATCACCGCCGTTGTATGAAACGATGTCGCTTCGCTGGCTCATAATCGTACTAAAAGTGCAATTGGAAGGCTCGATGACCATAACGCCGGAGTTAAATATCCAGACATCATTTCCGGTGGCTGACATCTGAGGAAAATGGAAGAGAATGTCAAGGTTACGTAGGACGACGATGTCAGCATCAATGAAGACCACTTTGTCGTATTCTGTCAATTGCCACAGTCGAAACTTGCTGTAATTATATTCATTGTATGAGTCTTTTTCTGCAAGTGGGTTTCTGATTCGTAGGATCCGATGAAGCTTCCACCCAGCGGCTGCGAGAGCTCGAAGTTTGGTGATGGAGATGGAGTCGTCGTGGAGAAGGATAAGATCGCGTTTTGTGTTTGTTCGAAGGAGGCTTTGAGCCAACGTTATGGCGCCGCAGACATAAGACTCGGATGAGTGGAGGACGGTTGCGTAGGCTTCACGTTTTGGTCGTTTTGTCTCTGCTTCTATCTTCGTTAGGTCATACACTTTGTCTATACCTGTTTTTTTTTAATTATTATTATTAATGCAAAAAGTTAGACGACAAATCATCATGAAAAATAAAAACATATGTAACTTTTTGTGATCAGAAATATAAGCATCATATTTGTAGATTTCGTATTGATCAAGACATGATAGCGTATATATAATATACTGTACAGTCTGTACATGTGGTTATCTATATTTTAAACATATCCAGCTCCTATGTACTTGTTTTTGTTCAACTAAGAGTACTTGTATTCATGATTCATGCATTAACCTTATTAATTTTATGATATTATTTTCTTAAACCATAAGTCATCTAGCTAACTAACTTGATCTACCACAACGAATACGAATGCTTAATTATTTTGAAGGAAAAAAACAATTAATATTGTTACTTAATTTTCCTAATTAGACTTTTCTCTGTGAATATATCAATTTCAATTTGGTGGTTAGCAAAAGGACATACCTAAAACACAACCGCTAACATATCATATCAAAGCAACAACAATCTTTAGGAAAAGAAAGAAAAGTATCCGAACATATCGACTTGTTTTATTTTACACAACAAAGTTGGTATCTTTCACATCAATTTCACGTAACCAAGTCATTTTATTACGTTACAATGTCTTAGTCATTTCATATGAGACTTCACTATCTTACATATTATTACGCTTGCGCACAAAAGTTAATTTGGTCTAAAGTTCAGTTCCATATTTTTAGTGTTTTTTTTTTACTTGGAAAAATCATTAGCAAATTTAAAAAAAAATATAAGTTAAGATAATTTGGTAATGATAGGTTTTAAAATAAAAATAAAAATAGTGATGCTAGTTTTGTGTGGTTTGTAAAGTTTAGGTCCTTGCTAAATTATAGTTATTGGCAAAAATAAAGGAGTTGTTATGAAAATAATTTTACCTTGTGATGCCCACAAAGGAAGAGCAAGATTGCATGATCCGATTGGTAAACTAAGCTTCTGCTGTAACCTAACCACCTCAGGCCGGTACAACCACCAATCTCCTTCTCTCTTCTCCAAATCATCACACCGGAAAATCTCAATCATCGGTTGGCATTTGCTCCAAAACAACACTTTGCTCTTCCATCTCCAATCCCTCTTCCCTTTCTTGGCCGCCAAGTTAGCCGCGACCAAGTTCACTTGCAACCTCAAAACCTCTCTTCTCCACCCTTCTTCAGGGTAGTTACAAGGCAGCTTCACAACTATCATATCCAACTTCTCTAAGCTTTCAAAATCCGGCATCGGTATCTCAGGGCATGTGGGAACCTCAGTATCCTCCTCTTCGTCTATCCATTCGGGGAACAAGTCATGCCATGTGAAGAGCTTAGAGACACGGTCAAAATGTATATGAACCATTTCACCGTAACGTTTCCACTGAGAAAGATCAGATTCTTCCATGTTCACCATTCCTATCTTTGTTTTCCCTAACCCTCTTGTTAAAACCTCTTCCATGAAGCTTGGTGCCTCAAGCTTGGTCCGGTTACTAGCGGTTTCCGAATCTCTCTTGTTTATTTGGTTCTCTACAATGAGTTCTTGCATCTTCACTCCTCTCTCCCCCTATAGCCCCAAAGATTGATCAAATAGCAATAGAAAGATACCTATTAGTCTGAGTTTCGGTCCAAGATTGATCCTAGTTATAAAAATAGACAAAAAATCTCACCTTACCTTGGGAGTGCAATCACGAAAGGAGCATCCAACAAAGGAAGCTGCGCTGCTAAAGTAGACTGATGAAGAAGGGTGAAGAAAAAAGGCAGTGTAGAGAAGAAAAGAAAGAGCGAACAAGATTAGATTGAAGCGTATCATTGCGGATTTGGATGGAGCCATCTTCATTATCATCATCACCGCCCTCCCGTTTCTCAGTGATAAACATTTCTCTTTCATCTTTTATGCTACTCAAAGGTTTCAAGGGAATTGTGCGTTGGATGATGATTCTATATATATACGGAGCGCGAAAGTAGTTAGGGAAGAGATAATAATACTATGTAGAGGTTAAGTTGTTTGAGTAAATATAATATAAACACACAAAAAACATCTAGAAGAGTTTCATTGGACGTGTCAAGGGATTTTCTTTACTCAAACACAAGCCTGATGGATTTACGAAAATATTAAGAAAGATGTGGCCAACGATTTTGGGTGGTTGGTCTACAAATAATGAAATGTTTGTGGAATACGTATCGCTGAAGTTACGTATTTTGTTTTCACCTCCACATGTGGGGACCAAAATTACAACGCATGCAATGGAAAACAAACAGCATTTTTTTATTAAAACATTGATCGATAGGATATTAATTATGATTTCCACGGTTTGATGAGTAGATAATGAAAAAATATGTGTTCAACAGCAAAAACGAAATCAGTTACAATTATTTATGCACAAGTCCACCAACTAATTTCTTTTGGAAAATTAGTTCAAATAACAATTCTAGTAAACGACACATGTGGGGAAATTTCCCAAGGGAATATGCTTAATGTATACACCAAATAAACTTGTTTTTATTTCCAAGAGGGAGGAATTAGTACTTTCCTGTTTTTTTTTCCAAACATTCCTAGGCCTACCTACACTTTTATCTTTGTAATATTTTAAACTCTACAATCTGTAACAAACTGATTTCATACAATATCCGACCGTCTGTGTGTGATGTGTACGCAAGTATTGTAAGAAAGTGGCAAAATCGTAAAAATGAAATGTTTGCGAGGAAGTAAGTCAAGCAACATTTTTTTTAGTTCTACTGTCAACATCGGTTACAACCACACAGAAAGGATCAATGCTTTTCAACCAATCTCATCTCATCCCTTCTCACATTTTCTTTTTCTTACTTTTAATTTCCTTTTATTATTGAACAGTAATAATTAGTTTGTCGCAATCAGATTATCATCACCATAAGCTGCAATGTCAAAAGCGATTTTGAGGTGGAAGCTAAAAATTGAAAAGTAGGATGGTAAGACATCCTAGTTTTATCTTCTGTCAACTAAACTTCATCAAGAATACAATGTGCCTTAGCCTCCTTCAAAATTTGAGTAGTCGAGTTAAAGTTACTGAAAGATAGATTACATATTGATGAGAACCTTGAACCAACAATACCATTTAACATTTTATCCGTACAAACAAACAAATGAAACGTGTTGAGCCATGGAAGTGAATGGTGTGTTAAGTGGTAAACAAAAAAAGATAACAGAAACTGTGTTGAGCTCTTTGGGAAATGATAATACTATTGCAAAATCTCAAGAGTAGCTGTTTTATCAAAATGAAAATACACACATAATTGTGTCTCTCCATCTTTTCTTACTCTTTGATCACTTCCTGCATGTGTTGTGCATAGCTTCTTCCCGGTGGAATGAATATCACATCTTCCCAACCTGAATTCCTCTCGCTCCTCTACAATTATTCAAATTCAGAGTTTTATTAGATTATACTGTGTTTGTTTTGGCCTTTCATAATTAAAGAAAAGAAGAGTACCTCCATTTTCCTCAATACATCTTCCAGGCTCCCAACCTGTAAAAGACAAGATTAGTTCCACGGTGAAGATAAGGGGACTCTCAACATATGATACAAAGCTCAATGCTGAGTGATTTCTTTTATAATATTGTTCCACGTTGCCCAATCCTAATAGATGCATGATATGCAATTTTTGATAACGACAAAATGAATACTAGAAATCTACAAATGATGCTAAAGCAGCTACTAAGCTTACTCCCACTCTATAGTAACACCACATGTTTTTAAGTTAAGGTGTTTTTATATCGTTTACCATAATTTGTTGATCTCCTCTTGACGCTCTTGTATACTTTGAAAGTTCCCTCTCTATATCTTCCTGAAATTGGTCACCAAAGAAACTGACTTTCAACAACGGTAAAGTAACAGTTATCTCAGAGAGATTTATTACTATTCTTTAATATGTGAGAAGAAACAAACTAACCTTGCTGAAATATACAGGGCAGTAACGTTTATTTTTTTTTCTCACAACAAGAAGCTCAGACTGCAAATGACAATTATAAAGAGAAATCAAAACATGAAGAGTCTTAGTTATCTAAATCATTAGCTTCTGAGCATTGATAAATGGCCAAAACATACGCCTAAAGTAATATAGCAGGAAAAATATGTAAAGCAATTAACCTGGAAAACCGGAACTCCATCAAACCCAGTCTTGTTACCGGAGGATTTAAGCTGGAACACAAGCAAATACATCTTTAGAATAAGATCCAAAATCGTCAAATAACTAACTAGCAAAACAACAATTTCCAAGATAACTGTATGGTAAAAGCTTTGTAGCATGAGCCAACCTCCAATGCATTCTTTATTTGGATTGGATCTGGCAAGAACCGAAAGGAAATCCCCTCAACTTTCAACAAATACACCTGCAAACAACATCCTCTTCAAACTTCTGCAAATGCACTCATCATGATTCAATTCTAACACATGAAATTTAGCTAACAAGATCACGCATTTGACACAAAATTCTTCCTAAAGTAGTTGTAAGTTCCAAGCCAAATCAGAGCAATGTTACAATCAGCTATTCATTTCTACATTCCTGCGTGCACCAAGAATTCAATCTCTCACTCGTTTCCAGTGTCTCTGAGCATTTGCGTAAACTAATGGATTCTACAAAGATTTAACGAAGTGATCACAGGGAATGGGAACTACCTGGTCCAGATTAATGGGAACAACCTTAGCATTGGTTTTCAATTCTCTTCTCCGAAGACGCGCCTGAAAGGATATAAGAGAATTACGAGCTCATAAACTTTCCACTTAGAAAAAACCTTTTTTGGAGAGAGAAAAAGCAACATGGAGCAAGACCTGAGCAAGAAAAGCTTCAGCATCCTCTTGGCGAAAACAGAGCAAACCAATAGACTTGTCACCGGCAGGATCAGAGATAAGAACGAATTCGTTATTGGTGTTGCTGACGGTAAACACCGACGTGCCAGCAAGAGCTTTAGCGACGTGAGATGGACTCAAAGCCGTCGAGGCTCCACCGGTGGAAGGCTTGGACTGTGAGACGGAGGCGAAGAACGGCGAGGGAGGAGAGAAACGTCGAGATGTTAGGGTTTCGGCGAATCGTTTGGTGTCTTCGATTCGAGCTGAGAGCTCGGAGCCGAACCGATTACAGTGGTGGTGAAGGAAAGAGGAAAAAGAGAGGAACGGATTGGGTTTTACCGATGACTCCATTTTTGGGATTTTGAAGAAGGAAAGAAGAAACCTTTCCGTAGCTATGAGTGAGTGAAGAAGGCTCAGAGTCAATCGGACAATCTTTCATCTCCTGGGTTTATTTGGGCTTTTGTCCTTGACTTCTTTTTTATTCGGCCTTTCGACAATACTTTTAAGGTTTTAAGGTTCTTTGTAATAAGGTGATGATTGGTTCTCCCGCTACCACCCGCAAACGCAGCGTTTGCGGTTCGTAGCGGTTCTTAGCGTTTTATAACAATCACGACAACCGCTTTCAACCGCTCTATACCACTCTGTACCGCTCTATATCGCTGAAAATCAAAAGCTCCTTTCCGCAAGCGTTTGCGGTTGCGGGCGGTTGCGGTTTGAAAAAAAAAAAAAAAAAACATAATATCTCCAAATTTGGAATAAGGGTATATTTTTTTGAAAAATACCATAATTATGTTTAAAAATTTCGAAAATACCCTAAATTTTTTCTGTTTTGAAAAATACACTTTTAAAATGTAAAAAGTATGTTTTGACGTGATTTAAACAAAAAAATAATAAATAATTACAAATTATAAACGAAAATTTAAAAAAATAATAAACTAATAAGTTTTTTTTCAAATAAATATAGTATATGTTAAACTGAAACAAATTTTAATATTTTGGATCTTTATATAAACAACTTAACCTCATACACATTCAAACCAAATGAAACTTTAAATAAATTAAAACTTTACATATATTTAAAGTTTATAAATTATTAAAAATTTAAAAGTGGAGAAATATATCTTTCATTTTTAATGTTTATCTTTTGAAAAATTTAAATATTTTTGAAACTTTGCATAAACAACTTTAATCTCACCCCATTTAAACTTTATATAAACAATCTTATATTTTTATTAAATTGTTTAAAAAAAAACTAAACAGGTAATTAGGATGTTAAAATGATACAAAATTATTATCAAATATTAATATTTTATATTTCTTATTTGAATTTCGTTTTTATTAAATTAGGAATAATCATTTTACATATAAAAAGTGTATTTTTCAAAACCAAAAAAAAGGGTAGTTTTCAAATTAAAAATTCATCAAAAAATATATTTCAAAAAAAAAATTATTAATATGGTTATAAATGTTTTGAATAATTATATATTATTTTTATTTTAGTAACTTTTGGTTAAACCGCTCTTGCACCCGCTGGCTAACCAGTCAAAAATATCCCGCAAACGCAACCGCTATGAATTGCTATACCAGTCGTACAAACAGCTTTTAATCGCAAACTCCCGCTTCCGCAAACTCCCGCAACCGCAACCGCAGCGGTTAAACCAGTCAGACCCTAAGTCTCTTTCGACACCAGTTTAATGTTCGGTCGTGTGCTGATTACTAGTTACATATGCAAAATTAATTTTTGGAAAATATTAATTTTATGTTCGGACAGAATTATAGTTGAAAGGCAAAACTACGTAAACTCTTTTGTTTTCTCAACTTCTTCCACACCACTCTAAACACATGACTTACAAAAAGCTTAGTCACTTAAAATACATGTATTATCAAGACATTTTTTTCCACCAAATTTCTCTACTATATAATAATAGGTAGATGGAGTAAACAATATATCAAACAAAATTTTCAAAATTTCATTAAGTAAAACAAAGAGAGGAACATGATGACTACTAAAAGGAGAAGCATGTTAGTGCTTGTGATTACACTAATAATGGTGATAGGGTATCAAGAGGGAGAAGCGATACAATGTTCTCAGGTAAACATGTACTTAGCACCATGTTTGGCTTACCTAAGAGGCGGAGGAAACCCATCTCCACAGTGTTGCGGTGGACTGAACAGTCTAAAAGCGGCGGCGCCAGGAACACCGGATAGACAAGCAGCTTGTCAATGCTTGAAGACTGTTGCTACTCAAATCCCAGGAATCAGTGATGACAATGCCAAACAACTCCCTACTAAATGTGGTGTTAATTTGGGTGTCCCTTTCTCCAAGAGTGTCGACTGTAACACGTATGTAATGTTATGTAAGTTGTTAAGCTTCTGACTAAATAATCCTCTAACTGAGAGCTTTTTTGTTTTCTCTTGTGAACAGCATAAACTGAAAAGAGGAGTACATGACAACTAACGGCCATGCAGCTATAATAAAGTGGATATCCTGAAAAGAGCAGAATCATTATGAACAAATGTATCCGATGTTTTAGTATTTGATCTTCTGATTATATACATGTAGTCATATATATAGCTCTTGGCAAATAAAGTTTCTGATATTTCCAAGAACATGATTCATCAACTTAAGTAGAGAAGGTGAAATAAAAGAACACTGAATCCAAGAGGAAATATTGTTCTTGGAAAAAAAAACATAAAAGATGATGGGTCAGTTTTAGTTTTAGTAGTGAATGAGACCCAAACTCTTCAACCAAGTAAGCATCTCCTCCAATCCCTCCCTTAGGCTTCGAGGGTTATAACCAAGTTCCTGCTTAGCCTTCTCACAAGAGTATGCCCATTGATGTCTCAGCACCTTCACTGACTGCTCATTTACAAAAAAACACCACCACTTGAGATTGTCACCGCCATATGAGATAACTAAACGAATGCAATTGAGAACTCACCGGAGGACTGATAACCGGAAGCTTCCCTGTAACCCGAGAGATCAGAACAGATAACCATCCGTATACTTCAATGACCCACAACGGAATGCTAAAGCTCGGTTTATTGGTTCCAGTAATGAGCGCAGCCATGTCAAACACATGCTTGAAAGAAGCATTTTCACCAGTGAGCAAATATCTCTCACCAACCTTACCTTTCTCCAATGCAGCAATGTGACCGTCCACAACATCATCAACATGGCTAAAAGAGCATCTATCATTCCCATACCCAATATATCCAGGCAATCTCCCACTAAACCGCTCAATTAGCTACACGAACAACATTTTCACATTACACAGTCATTATGAATTCTTCTAATATAGCAATGTAAAGAGAATCATACCAATTTAGCAACCATATTGCCTGAAGTGAGCTTGCCAGGACCATAGATAACACCAGGGTACATCAAAATCAACGGCACACCTTCACTCGCAGCATTCAGCGCAATCTTATCCGCAGCAGCTTTCGATCTCTCATACTCAGTGCAGAAAAACTTCTCATTATGAACCTTTTTTTGTCAAAAACAGAGCAAATCAGAATCAAATCAAATGGGCACACCACAACGAACAAAACCAACCATGAAATTGACAATTATACCATACTTGATTCTCATTAGCAACAGATCCATCGGTAGACCCAAGCGCGAAGAAGGAAGAAGTGTAGATAATCTTCTGGATTGTTTTCGTCTCTTTAACCGCTTCCAATACGTTTCTCAGTCCACCAACGTTGACCTGAGCTTACAAAATCACAATTACCACTGATCTCTCTGATGACCTACGGGAAGAAGCACGTACTTACCGAGACGAATGGAGATGGATCCGGGAGCCAAGGCTCAACCACAGCCGCGGCGTGGAAAATGATATCGCAGCCGGAGCAAGCGTCCGCTAGCGAGCGGTAGTCGGTTACGTCTCCGTAGGCGAGCTCGAATGCGTCGCTTTCTGGAGGGAGGCTGGAGAGATCGCTGGTGCGGCGGACCAAGGCGCGCACGGAGTGGCCGCGACGGAGGAGGGCGTGGCAGAGTCGTGCGCCTAAGTAACCAGTAGAGCCGGTGACTAATATTTTCATTTTCTATTTTGTTTTCGCAAACCAATTTTTGTTGTTGTTTTGGTTATGAGAAATTTTATCGACTAGAAGTTAAGTCTCATAAATTAAGAACTTTAGATTAGTGACATTATTAAATTTATAAAACAGTATGGAGTATTTAATTTTGTATATCCAATCGAATTAAATAATCAGACAATTAATTTTTAAGCACACGGCTTTGCTCTCGCGACTGCTCTTTCTGCCACGATTTCCTTTTTTCCGGCGTGAGAAGCAAAAAAGGCAAAAAAATCGAATCTTGTAGTTTCCGATTTAAGCAAAAGCGACTTTCTGGAGATCTCGAAACAGAGAGAAGGCGGGGAGGTTATGGAGGGATGACGGCGGAGGGAGATGGCGAGGGGAGGAGGAGAATGGACCGGAGGGATCACCGGAGGCGGAGTTCTCTCCTACAAAAGAATCACTCTACTCGTTTGCTTTTTCAACATTCTCATTGCTCTCTTTGTTCTTCGCTTTCTCTATGCGTCTTCTCTCCACATCTATCCCAATAACGAGAATGGTGCCTTCCTAATTCCCCTTGATTTGGTTCATATTTCAAGTTCCTTGGTTTGATTCATGATAGTTTGTATCTAAAGCTCTGTTTTTTTGTTCATTTTCTTATCCAGTTGTTAAGTACACAGCAGATGAGATTAGGAAAATGGAGGAATCTATTCGGATTCGAAGATCGAAAGAATCTGTTGAGCTTGTTAAATTGGTTAGTGGTTTTAATTGGCACTCAGTAATAAATTCGATTTCGATAATGGCATTGGTCCTCATAAATGTTTGTCTTTGATGCTTGTCTTGATCTACAAACCATATAGGTGAAGAAGCTGAAACATGATGTGGATACTGCGGAATCAAATACTGAACTTTCTCCTAATGTGAAACACAAATTAGTTGATGAGATCTTGCAGCGTTTGAAAAGCTTAGAGGAGAAGTCCAATGTTACACAGCTTAGAGGTTTGTGCTATTCAAAAGGGATCTTTGCTACTGTTGCTATGTCCTCTAACGTAAAAGCTCATCAGCTTTCACTCCTAGTGTTGGATATTAGTAAAGTTGTCAGGTTTTAAAGGGTATTTCTGTTTTCTTCTCATGATATGATATAATGTTGTCACTCCTTTTCTTATTCTGCAGAAATCATTTTTGTTCATGAAACACTCACTATTGTAAACAGTTTTTGCAAACTAATATTTTGACGGAATATAGAATTATACTGTAAAGAAAATGTGAATCTGAGTTCTAAAAATATATTTTCCCTTGTTGATCATCCTTGATTCAGTGTATTGTCCCTAATAACTTTTTTTTTATCTTCATTTGGCGAACAGAAGCTGTAGAAATGTGGCGCAGTGAGAAGCTGAAGGAAACTAAAGAGCTAATTCAAGGACAAAATGGGGCAAATTCCACCAACATACTTGAGGAAGCAGGTATTACTCGTTAAGAGCAATTGCTGATTTTCTTACCATCAATGACTCTTGATATGAAATCTTCCGGATACTGGATGCTAATAAGAGCTTTGGATGCTAATAACTATCATCTGGTGCTGTAACTATTATCCAGGGATGCTAATAAGAGCTTTGGAGTTGGAATGGGATGTGCTGTCTGAAGAGATTGGTTTCTGGTTACCTGCTGAGGTTAAGAATGAAGAACACGATGATAAACCTGAAGGGGAGGAAGAGCCTGGTAAATTCTCATAATTCTTTACATTTCCGATTTCTGATTCTGCAGTTGTTTGGATGGAAAAGTGTGATAGATAGGATCATAACCAAGAAACTTAATGAAGTTTGTCGAATTCAAAACTCATGAGGTTATTATGCTTTCTGTTGTTTTATAGAGGAGATATTAGCAGGCAGACCAGTTCCAGCTGTATGCAACGCTGAGCTTCACACAGATTATGGTGGTGCTGCGGTGAGGTGGGGACTTACACACCATAAAGAGAGTGCAGCTGATTGTTGTCAGGCTTGCTTAGACCAGGCAAAGCGAGCGAAACCTGGAGAAACGAGATGCAACATTTGGGTTTATTGCCCATCTGAGTTTGGTTGCTTTTCTCCTGATATATATGAGCATAAACATCAGGAATGTTGGCTTAAATACGTAAGTACTTTCCTCGTTCGCTTACTTACTTTACATACGTTTCAGTTTCCTTTGAGATTTACTCGTCCAAAGCCTTGTTTCGTATTAATTATGTCAATGTTAATTGCAGGCAGAGAAGCCAAAACAGAATTTTAAAGACAGATATTCAGAGTCATACAGAAACAATCACCCAAAAGCGCCTACCATCGTTCCATGGGTTTCAGGTGTGGTAACGGCTTGAGCAAAACTCAAAATTTTGTCATATGCTTGGGTTAAACCCTTGAACACTATCTACTCTCTTAAACTTTCTTGGTCCTGTATTACTTTAGTTCTGTACGTGAAGAGAGAAAAACATTGTACTGGCTTGATTTGCCTCTATTTTCAATTCTATGTATGTGACATGTTATGATGAATACACAGAAAGTCTAAATTCTGTGTGCCACCTAAATTCTGGAAGAGAGAAGAATATTGGGCAAAATTTCTTAACAAACAATTCACAAGGCAATATTTCTTGTCACTAAAACTATTTAACAAAATGGTTTATCTCTATTCTCAAGATAACCTGGTTCTGGCTTGACTTTCTCATTTTCTTTCTTTATTTGAATCTTCTTTCTCACCATCTTATTCCTAAACTCTAACATCGCATTAGATGTGAGAACTGACATGGCAAACTACATTGCAGCCTTTCACAAACTCTGTTTTTCCTTTCAGTTTCTTTTTTCATTTCCATCTATAGCTTCTTTAACCATTTTGGTTTCATGATTCATGTTTTTGTCCAAGCTTGTTCGATTCTTTTAGATGGCTGCCTCATTATCTATTATAATCTTATTACATCTTGCTACAAAGATTTGAAAATTGTGTTCATGTTGTGCACTAACAAAATTTAAACAAATATATACCTACACCGGCAAAAATAAAGGGAAACTGGAGAGTGAGAAAAGATGAAGAATAAGATGATGATGGGTTTCTCGGAGCTGATTTCAGGATGAATAAAGCTTGAACGCAACACAATCTAAACAAACATATTTGATTAAGGATGTTAGTTAAGGTGTAATGGTCTATATTTTATGAAAATTGTAAAATGAATAACCAATGAAAAGTAGTAATTACAAGTAGAGCAAAGCGAAAATTACGAGGGGAAAAAGAGTGGTTTCATCAATCATTTGTTTCCACGATTATCTCTTTTCTAATTTTAGATTTTTGAATTGTGTACCTCTCTTTACTTGTCTAAAAACTTCTTAATCGGAAAATCATCAATTCTTTTCAACTTTCATCATTTACTTTCTCTTGTAAGTTTCTTCTTTCCCCTTGCTTCGTTCAAATCGTTTTAGCGTTTCTCTTGTAAGTTTTGCTTTCTAGCTTCCTCCAATGGAGGATTTGAAATCAACAGAAGCAGTATCTCCTCCTCCAGAAGACCCTAGTGTGACCTCAAATGTTAGTGGCAATGTTGGAATAACAATAACGCCTGAGTTGCAGCAACCAGAGAATAATGAAGCAATCATTCAACAATCTCTAGGTGAAGAAGATTCAGCTGAAAATGGGAAAATTTATCTGGATGACACTTTTTTGCCCTCCACTTTATCAAACTCTCAAGTTGAAGAAACACAAGATGCTTCTTCTACTCCTACTACTCCTACTTCTGTCTCTGAGATTGTCCTGCCTCGCGTAAAGATCGGAAATGGATCAGAGGGCACAACAACAACAAGAAACGGAGTGTCTCCAAGATATCTTTCTTCCCCAAGAAGCATTGGATCTCCAAGAGCACTCATCTCTCCAAGATTCGGAGGATCATTATCACCACTGAGCAATGGAACACCGAAATCTCTGCATTGTTATAGGGACTCAATTGATACAGCATCACCTTTTGAATCTGTTAAAGAAGCTGTCTCCAAATTTGGTGGAATTACTGACTGGAAAGCTCATAGAATGAAAGTATTAGAGGTAATGCTACTATATATAGACTTCTTTGCCTTTGTTGCTTGCTAACCAAGAATTGTGCTAACTTTTATTTTATTTTGGTTGCAGCGACGCAAGTTTGTGGAACAAGAGCTTGAAAGAATCGAGGATGATATGCCTGAATGCAAGAAAAAATATGAGATGGTGGAGCTGTCAAAATCGCTAGCGATTGAGGAGTTAGAGAGCACAAAGAGACTCATAGAAGAGTTGAAGCTTAATCTTGAAAAGGCAGAGACAGAAGAACAACAGGCAAAACAGGACTCAGAGCTTGCAAAGCTGAGAGTTGAGGAGATGGAACAAGGGATTGCTGATGAAGCTAGTGTTGCAGCTAAAGCACAGCTTGAAGTGGCTCAAGCAAGACATACATCTGCCATTTCAGAATTGGAATCTGTCAAGGAAGAGCTAAAAACTCTGGAAAAGGAGTATGATGATTTGGTAAAAGATAAAGACTTGGCTGTGAAGGAAGCTGAGGAAGCAGTCTTGGCTTCTAAAAAAGTTGAGAAGAAAGTTGAAGAGCTCACTATAGAGTTGATATCTACAAAGGAGTCACGGGAATGTGCTCATTCCTCTCATTTGGAAGCGGAAGAACATAAGTTTGGAGCAGCCATGTTGCGTGATCAGGAAACTTACCGGTGGGAGAAGGAACTAAAGCAAGCAGAGGAAGAGATCCAAAAGCTTAAGCAACATATAGTTTCTACAAAGGAACTTAAACAGAAACTTGACTTTTCCTCAGCATTGCTTCTTGATTTGAAGAAAGAATTGGCAGAGCATATGGAATCATCATCATCCAAGGTGAAGGAGGAAACAGGCGACTCTAAAGCAAACAGTGAGATCTTGATCTCATTACAAGACAAATCTCATACAGACATACAAACAGCTGTTGCTTCTGCAAAGAAGGAGCTCGAAGAAGTCAATGTGAATATCGAGAAAGCAACTTCTGAAGTGAAGTGCTTAAAGGTAGCTTCCTCTTCCTTGAAGCTGGAGCTTGAGAAGGAGAAATCAGCACTTGACTCTATCAAAAAATTAGAAGGGAAAGCATCGATAGCGGTTGCTTCTCTAGAAGCTGAGATAGACATAACGAGGTTCGAGATAGCTCTTGTTGAGTCCAGGGAGAAAGAAGCCAGAGAGGAAATGGTGGAGCTACCAAAGCAGCTGCAGCAAGCAACTCAAGAGGCTGATGAAGCGAAGTCATTCGCTGAACTTGCTCGTGAAGAGCTGAGGAAGTCTCAAGAAGAGGCAGAGCAAGCAAAGGCTGTGGGAAATGCAATGGAGAGCAGATTATTTGCAGCTCAGAAAGAGATTGAAGCTGCTAAAGCTTCAGAGAGATTGGCATTAGCTGCCATCAAGGCCTTGCAAGAGAGCGAATCTGCTTTGAAGGACAACAGTGTTGATACTCCCAGAAGCGTGACACTGACGATAGATGAGTACTATGAGCTTAGCAAGCGAGCTCATGAGGCTGAAGAAGCAGCCAACGCAAAGGTTGCAGCAGCGGTTTCTGAGATAGAGGGAGCCAAAGAGACGGAGAAGAGAAGCTTGGAGAAGTTGGAAGAAGTAAACAGAGAGATGGTTGCGAGAAAGGAAACACTTGCTGAAGCAGTTGAGAAGGCTGAGAAGGCTAAAGAAGGGAAGTTGGGTGTAGAACAAGAGCTGAGAAAATGGAGGGAAGAACATAAGAGAAAGAGTGGTGATAATGGTGTGAGCACAGAGAAAAACCAAGAGAGAAGCGTTAAAGGGTCGAAGGAGAAAGAAGCTGCATCTAATGAGTTAGATGGAACAGAAACAAACCCAACCACACAGGCAAATCCTGCAAAGAAAAAGAAGAAACTCTTTCCAAGATTTTTCATGTTCTTGATGAGGAAGAAGTCACATAAGTGAAGAAGCATTTTATGTAAAATTCTATAAATGTAAGTCTCTCTATAGTAGTATAAAAGAAGATTTAAATCCTCCTCATTTTCTGCTACCTACTTGTAACACTCGAAATTGTTTGATAAAATAACTTTGATGTCAAAAGTTATGCCACATTATGTGGTAATTTTGGAAGAAAAAAAACTTATCTTGTGGTATTTTTGAGAATTGCCTGTAAACAAATGACAAGCCGAGTGAATTGGACAAAGCTTTCTTCATGCTACATCTTCCAACATAAGCTTCTTTCAAATGAAAACATAAACCAAAGCCAATAACCAAAGTGCCTACAATAAGACCATCTTAAAAGTCAAAGTCACACCAAAGTAGTTTAGCAGCATCACTAAGATGTCATTACCCTGAATTACTAGGAGACAGAACGTTGGAATTTCACATGGTTACAAACAGACTAGAATTCAAATCAATGTAAAACTTAATGTCCTTCACTTGCTTGTTTCATCGCTTGCTGGATAAGCTGAAAGAGCTGACTTTCATGGGCGTTGCAATGACCAAAGGCGCTTCAGGTGAGCCGGAGACTGCAAAGTTGTCATTCATGAAGCGACTGTCCACGATAGATTCATTTCGAAGGACAATCTTGTAGCAGTAGCATTTCTTCAGCCCTTCCTGATGATCATTGTAGCATTCATGAGCTCCGTTCTTCACTTGCTGAAAGTTCCATATCACACTAAACTTGCCAACCGTTGCCACCACATGACGCTCTTGTTTCCCATTCTCCGTCACCTATAAAAATTTCGAAATTTACAACGAAAAATCTTTAGATGGATTAAGAAAAAGAAACACCAGGCCACTAAAGAACACTATAGGACAAATCAAAGAAGACAAGACCATTTATAGTGTTTTCTCCAACAAGCAAAGGTTCAAATTATGGGAAATATACTTCATCTTAGAGATAAATCTCCTCAACAGTCAATCTAGATGAGAAAGCATCAAAGAGAAGCTAAGAGAGACCTATTCTTCAAGTGAAAAATACTGGTTGGTTCATGCATCAATATGTTCGCCTTCCAGGAAAATCTTAGACTTGAAATACTATATGCACTATACGTTGAACAAAACATGAAAAGATTGATGCAGTTTATCTAGAGAAAGAATGTCACTTTGGCAGCAAGAATATAAACAGAAGCTAGAGTTTTGCTTACCCAAGAAAACTGAGCATTGCGGAACTTGTTGTTAGATCCAGCTAAATGGGCGTCGAGAGGTCTTAGCTTTAGCAACCTTGGAGCAGCAATCTTATTTCCCATGCGACCCTCGAAGCCAGTCTTTGTCTTGCCAGCCTTGTCAGTGAAAAGCGTACAGATAACAATCAAATATGTGTCAGTTGTACCAACAATCCATTTCCCATCGAAAGTAGCATCCACATGAGTCACAGGTGCACCAAGTCCAGGGAACGCCGTCTTCGCCTGCCTCATCGTGTTGCTTGAGTAGAGCCTAATCTTGCCATCAAGAGAACCAACAACGATCGAGCCATCACCAGTGGTTGCAAAGCACTGGAAGTTAGTCCCTCTAGAAAACTGATGCCCCTGCGCCCAATTCAACACTGGGGCATTGGCAGTAGCAAGATCCTGAACCATCCCATATCGGTCACGCATATCCCACCTGCAAAGCCTATTGTTATCCAGGCCGAGAAAAGTTGACGCAGATGGGTCCAATTGAGCACCTTTGCCATCATTAGTAATGTCACTCATAGAGATATCCACTCCATCTTTCTCAAACTTCCACTCTGAGATAACCTTGCCGGTCTCAATGTCAAGCTGATGGATCCCTCGTGAGTGAGGGGTTTGGCTCATGGGACTCATGAGCAACATGTTAGTCTCAGCTCTCATGAGAAGAGCCTTCCTCGGTGCTGAGTGAGCCCGGTCATAACCAGCCTCAAAGTTAACACAAACACCTTTCCCTTGAATCCCCTGCCTCATGTTCTTGAAAACCTGAATACCAGAATCTCCCACAAGGAAGCTGTTATCTAAAGCACCTAGAGCTAAGCTATGTATGCCCTCACTTGTAGCTTCTTCAAAGGCCTCGGTCAGGTCCTGCGTCTCTCTCGCCGGAGTTGCAGACTGAGGGCTTTTCAGCAAAATGTCATCAGCGTCTTCCCACATTGAATCATCAGCGACTTCAGGATTCGCCCACCCAATGAAGTCTTTCCCAAAGATTTTGGCCTTACTGGCATCATTCAACTCAACGCCATGGTTGTTCTCGAACAAGCAATTGTTGTAGCTGCTAACAAAAGCCGTGAAATCTTCGCTGCTGGCGAATTTCAAGGCCCAAACAGCTTTAGCAACGAAATCAACTCGGCGTTGAGCGTTGTAGGCCTTCAATTGCATTTCATCAGAAACTTTTTCCCGGATCTTGCTTCCGACCTTCAAAACCCACCATTCCTTATCCGAATCTCCACTCGCGTCGTCATCTTCTTCATCCTCGTTTCTCTGGGAGGTCTTGACGAAGCAATACGCCGTGAACTTCTCAGCTGTGACCCATTTGGCTTTTGGAGTGTTTCCATTGATGTAGCGGAAAAGCCGAGTCGAGTTCTGGGTAGACGGAGCTTTCTCGGTCGGTGCGTATTTCAACTTCATGGCTCTGAGCTTTGCATCTAAATCGTCCAGTGGTGCAGGAGATTTACCACCACCGGAAGACGAACCCCCTAGCGTATCGTCCCTCGAGTCCTCGAACTTGTCTTCCTCTTCTTCTCCTTCTCTTCCTTCTTCATAGGTTTCATACTCTTCCTCATCTGATTCACAGATCTCCAGATCTTCATGACTCTGAGTTTGCCCCATCTCTAAAAACCCTAAATGAGAGAGAGAGAGAGAAAACCTGGCAACGGCAATGAGATTCAAATGAAGGTGGGAAACTGTAGAAGAAGAAGAAGAAGAAGAAGGAGAAGAGCGCAAGTTCGAAATTTGAAAATTAGGGTTCTCAGAAGCATCTGTTGATATGTCCCCACCTTTAGGCAGATTGGAGATAACCGGGTACAGCCAGTAAGCAGAGTCGAGTGTTATCTCTAATACCGGCTACAGCCCGTAACTTAGTCAAAATTTAGTTACACTAATATATTTTCAACGATTTGTTGGTCATTCAAATTCATAAATTGGATTTATTAATCTCAGATTTTCTTTCACATGTAAAATAAATTATTTTGAATAATCATAGTCTAGGCCATTTATTTTTGTTGACAAGTGAATAGTAATACATTATTAATTACTATGAAATTTAATAATTACTACTCCCAAAAAATAAAAGTTTGGTCCTTTACTGATTTGGGACAGAGAATCCAATTTCTCTCCCCTGCGTCTGAAACCTAGATCCCAATTCTCTCCATTGAAGCCTTTGCAAGGAACCAACGCCTTTCGCAGGTGAGAATCTCCGCTTCTCCTTCTCATCTTTCCCCTCTCGATCTAATTTTGCCGTCCGTTAGTTTTTGCAATCTGCGTTTCTTCTCTTTCACTCCCTCACTCTTTGGATCGTTTCGATTGAACTGAGATGTTGCCTCATTTCCTCATAAATCTTTGCTGAGAAGAATGATACATCGAATTACTGGGTTTCAAAGTTTTGTGAACAAATTCCTGGAAATTGATTGATTGAGATACACACTTAATTATTGTTTTCTGGGTTTATTTCATATAAATTAGACACTTTGGATTGCTGAGCTTCCTAAATGTCGTATCTTTATTAGATAATTTGGTGAGTTATCACCTTTGTTCTGCAAAGCTCCTAAAAATCAAAGCTTTTTTCTTTGGCTAAACATGATTTTGTTGGTGTGATCTTATCTTCTTCAGGTTAACGTCTGTTAACTTGTATGTGTACGAGGCTTGTGGGATCTGTATATATATAATCAAAAGGAAGGCTTTTTCTGATAATGGAGAGTCTATGGAATCTGTTGTATCTGCTAGAACCAGCACCAGCTACTCTCATTGTGACAGCTGTCTCGGTGACATTCGCATCAGCTTTCCGTGCACTTAACTACGGCAAAGAGATGGAGAGAAACCGTGACTTCTCCGAAGCATCCATAACACTCGATAGCTCTCAGGCCTTGATGATCCCTGTCGTGAGCTCTTGCAGTTTGCTCCTCATGTTCTATCTCTTCTCTTCTGTCTCTCAGCTCCTCACCGCGTTCACAGCCATCGCCTCTGTTTCGTCACTCTTCTTTTGGTTATCACCGTATGCAATGTACGTCAAGTCGCAGTTTGGTCTCTCTGATCCCTTTGTCTCTCGCTGCTGCTCGAAATCGTTTACAAGAATCCAAGCGTTGCTTCTGGTGGCTTGCGCCACGACAGTCGTGGCATGGCTAATCTCTGGACATTGGCTGCTGAACAACTTGCTTGGGATCTCTATCTGTATAGCCTTTGTCAGCCATGTTCGTCTTCCTAACATCAGAATATGCGCGATGCTTCTCGTGTGTCTCTTTGTATATGACATATTCTGGGTTTTCTTCTCTGAGAGGTTCTTTGGTGCTAACGTAATGGTGACGGTGGCAACACAGCAAGCATCGAACCCTGTTCATACAGTAGCTGACAGTTTGAATCTTCCTGGACTGCAACTGATCACAAAGAAACTCGAACTTCCGGTGAAGATTGTGTTTCCCAGGAACCTATTGGGTGGTGTGGTGCCTGGTGTGAGTGCCTCAGATTTCATGATGCTTGGTCTTGGTGACATGGTACAGATCAATAACCCTTAAAGAGTTAAGATTGGTTTCTTCCCATGTGTCAGGTTTTGACTGTTTTGTGTGTGTTCCAGGCTATTCCTGCAATGCTTTTGGCTTTGGTGCTCTGCTTTGACCATCGGAAAAGTAGAGAAGTGGTGAGTCTTTATGATCTGAAATCTTCAAAGGGACACAAATACATATGGTATGCACTTCCTGGGTACGCCATTGGCTTGGTCTCAGCTCTAGCTGCAGGTGTCTTGACCCACTCACCACAACCAGCTCTACTTTATCTGGTACTTGTGTTTTAACCCTGATTTTGTTGATAGACGTTTTCTAGTTTCAGTCCAATGTTTTCGTGGTAAAAGAAGTCATTTTTACGTATAAGTAGGTACCATCGACGTTAGGACCAGTGATCTTCATGTCATGGAGGAGAAAGGATCTCGCGGAGCTCTGGGAAGGATCTGCAGTATCCAATCCCGTTGAGAAATCTCATGAGATTGAGATCTGAGTTTATCACTATCAATCAATATAGCTCAGAAACTTGTAACAAAAACGCAAAGACGTTTAGTAGGAACGATACCAAAGAGAGATGTTGTCTTTTAGCAGTAAAATTAATATATCTCATTTATTGCATTATATTACAATCTTACATATAACCATAATGTTCAAGAAAGTTCTTGCAGGATAAATATTGAAATCCAACTTTTCTTTATATTGTCCTATCACGTAAAAACTAAGCAAAGAAAAAAGTGCGTTTCAAACTTTGTATCTTCAGTGTCCTAGTCATCCTGCATATACTAACTGAGGGGACATGCACTATTGGATTTGGACCAAAGCTAAAAACAAATAATGAGGAAATTTTTCTAAAGTATACATTTTGAGTATCTCCAAAGCAAGAACCAGCTCTATATAGAAGTGTATCATTACGCCAATAACATTTTACCGAATTTAACAAAAAGTATAAAAACATTTCTTGGAACAAGTCTTCTGGTCCTCACCGGATAAGGAAGTGGAACAATGTAGCACTACAAATTCCGCGTCGAAAGCACTCAGTTCTTTTTTAAGGTGAAATTGACATGCGATTACATTAAAAATACCAAACTCTCTTTGTCCATTTTTATATGGATATTGCTAGATAATGGAATCCAGCTACATGTCCCGCTTTCTCCTTTGACTTTCATTTCTTTGAGTTCTCTCCTCAATTATACATGCATCTAAGTTTTGCATATGTTAAATCGCCATCATCTTATTCAGCACCGGTAGTCAAATTTTCTACAACTCAAAAGTTCTAGATTGTATCCTTCTCAATAGCTATAACATGCGATTGCCACTAAAATCTATTTTAGATCTGGCGAGATCACCGTCCACATTTCTACAAGATCGCGACATAACAAAGATATGTTTCATCTAGTCAGAACGAAAATTCATCCCCCACAGTTAAAATTGGCTGTTCAAGACAATAATTTACGTAAGTTTTCGGTTTTATGTAAAAAAGACCTGGTACGCTAGCTAGTAAGCGTGATGTATATAGTGTTAAACAATTAACTAAACTAATAACGTTTTTGTGGACAAAGCGAAATCGATTTTTGGTAAAGCGAAGAAATGGTCTTATGTGTCAACACTACGTGCTACTTTTCATGCAATAACATGCAAATTAGGTCAGCCATTAAGAATAAATTAAGTTAAGTTGAATAATTTCACTATGATAAGAGTAACCGGGAAGGCACAATGACCACTATCCCAATATTTTATTCTTCTTCCAACTCATTATGGGACCAATCACTACACAATTATAAAATTTTGGGTTTTATATTCCAATTAGGTTCCAACCACTCCAATATGAAACGTGTCTATAAATGCGACTTCATGCTATATATAAGCGAAATGCGATACACAAAGTGAAGCTTATAAACTAAATATCATATAAAAAAATAAAGCTTAGAAACTGAATATATATCATGGTGGCAAGATCACTTACAAGAAAAACTAATAAGATGGTTAGGGCAAATTTATTTTGCGTGATCATGTTGATGCATGCCATTGTTGGGCTCCCTTTAAGTGTGAGGGGATTAAGCATGGGTTACTACATGATGAGCTGTCCTTTCGCTGAGCAGATTGTGAAGAACAGTGTTAACAATGCTCTTCAAGCCGATCCCACTTTAGCCGCAGGTCTTATCCGTATGCTCTTCCACGACTGTTTCATTGAGGTAACGTTTTTCCTTAATTCATTTCCATTCTTATAATTGTGTTACGTACGTATAAGAACCTTAAACTAGTCTTGAAAAACTAAGATGTAGCTTTTGTGTTATTAAGGGATGTGATGCATCGATTCTACTAGATTCAACAAAAGACAACACTGCGGAAAAGGATTCTCCTGCGAATCTGAGTCTCCGAGGCTACGAGATCATAGATGATGCAAAGGAGAAAATCGAGAATAGATGTCCAGGAGTTGTATCTTGTGCAGATATTGTCGCCATGGCTGCTAGAGATGCTGTCTTTTGGGTAAGCTGATCAAGATTGTAATTAACTGTGATTGATATTAATTAAAGGAAGATTCACTAATTCTCTTGTAATTTAATTAGGCTGGTGGTCCATATTATGACATACCAAAAGGAAGATTTGATGGTAAGAGATCGAAGATAGAAGACACAAGAAATCTTCCATCACCTTTTCTCAATGCCTCTCAACTCATTCAAACTTTTGGCCAACGTGGCTTCACACCACAAGATGTTGTTGCTCTCTCCGGTTAGTTGTTTTTAAAAATAAAACTATTTATATTAAGATTATATGACCCCTTTTTGCATCACTTGGAATTTGGAATCTCCTATATATGTCAAGACATTCAATTATTGCTCCACACGCAATCTGTGTTGGTTTTAACTTAATTTGTGGAATATTGATGATGTATAGGAGCACATACCCTTGGAGTTGCACGATGCTCATCCTTCAAGGCTAGACTTACAACGCCAGATTCTTCAATGGACTCTACTTTTGTAAACACTCTCTCCAAGACTTGCAGTGCCGGTGACAACGCAGAACAACCCTTTGATGCGACGCGCAACGATTTCGACAATGCTTACTTCAACGCGCTTCAGATGAAATCAGGAGTCCTCTTTTCAGACCAATCCTTATTCAACACTCCAAGGACCAGGAATATTGTTAATGGCTATGCCCTTAACCAAGCTAGGTTCTTCTTTGATTTCCAACAGGCCATGCGCAAAATGAGCGTTCTTGATGTCAAACTTGGCTCCCAAGGTGAAATCCGTCAAAGCTGTCGGAGTATTAACTAGTCTTAGCCTAAATCCAATTATGATTATTGTATTAATGCTCTCACACCTTTAATTCTATCATATGAATCAATATGAATCTCTTATGCTACCATGTTAAAAGGTTGTGTACCTATCGTAATATGTAGTTTTATATATACTTATGGTTTGTGGGTTTCATATATTCATCAAAACATATGACCTTTGTCTATGTATATGGTTTGTGGGTTTCATATATTCATCAAAACATATGACCTTTGTCTATGTATTTTCTATATGTAATGCCCGATGGTCTTGTATTTACTGAAAATGTCTAAAATATTTTAAACGTGTAACATGTTAACATAGTGTAACCGAATAAACCGAAGAATAGGAGCCTGCCTCAGGGAACTGGCAAAGAATAGTTGATGAGATACAAATGAGAATCACGTCACAACAATCCTCAACAAGTAAACTTCAAGTCATATTTGGGTTTAAGATTTCAACAACATTCAAATCCTTTTTCATTTAAAACTTACAAACCTAATCTGATCCTCATGTATTCACTTAAGAACCAATAATACGGAGCAGCAGAAACTAAAACCCTCAATAAATACAGAAACAAATAATTAAGAAAAAAAGACAGAGAAAGCATTCGTGTTACGGATCTTATCTTGGACCAGAGGGATATTCGTTTTCAATGTGGGAAGTGGAATCGCCGATGAGCCAGCTAGTGTTTGGTTGGTTATAGTTTTGGTAGTTGAAATCCTGTCTGAAGATTTCCTCCTTTTGCCACTCTTCCCATCTCTCAGCTAAACCATCTCCTTCAAGCATTCTTACAACTTCAGACATTTTGGGTCTTTCCATTGGTGAGCCCTGAGTGCAGAGCAGAGCCACTTGGATTAGCTGCTCCACTTCTTCGTCTATGTAATTACCTTGAAGATCCACATCTACTAATGCTTCCAACTTCTTCTCTTTCAACAACCCTTTCACCTGTCGAGTGATACCAAACATTAACACAAACAAAAGCAAAACAGAACATAAACTATACAAGTGGGAAACACATATATACATACCCAGTCTAGCAACATGACATCATCGTCATTCGCGAGGCGAGCAAGATCAAAGGCCCTTTGTCCAGTAATGAGCTCAAGAAGCATGACTCCATAACCAAAGACATCGGTTTTCTCTGATGATTTCCCTGTAGATAAGTACTCAGGGGCTATATGACCAATGGTTCCACGCACTGCGGTTGTCACATGTGTGTCCTTGTAGTCCATGAGCTTTGCGAGTCCAAAATCCCCAACCACGGCTTCAAACTCCTCGTCCAGCAATATATTTGCAGCTTTCACATCTCGATGAATGATCTTCGGATCGCAATGGTCATGCAGATACGCAAGCCCCCTTGCCGATCCCAACGCTATACGCTGTCTCTTTGGCCAATCAAGTGGTGGCTGAGACTCCGGACGTTCTAAGGTGAAAGATAAAATATAAGATTACTTACATATCAACACTTATTGGGACGCCAAAGAAGAAACCACAAGATGAGAGACACATACCTCTTAAACAGGAGGCAACACTTCCATTAGCCATGTAGGGATAAACAAGCAATCTCTCTGTTGGAGTCATGCAAAAGCCACGAAGACGAAGCAAGTTCCTGTGAACAGCCATACTGATCATCTCAACCTCGGTCTGGAACTGAAGTTCGCCGCCTTGTGTCCGCTCCTCTTTCAGCCTTTTAACCGCCACTAGAGTACCATCGGCTAACCTTCCTTTATAAACTTTGCCAAAACCACCTCTGCCCAATATGTTCTTGTTGCTAAAGTTATCCGAAGCAACTTGTAGTTCACGCAACGAAAACCTCTTGAGTTGTCCTAGATGAACCTCTGGATCCTCTTCAGCTGCACAAGACAATGATTAGAAAAAGAAAAAAAAAATCAGCCAGAGAAGAGAAGTGTCAATGAGAGGAGAAAAAAAAACAAAGCAAGTTTTACTAACCTGGAACATCAAAGAAGTGGTCTTGTGGCTTTTTCCTTCGCCACCATGCAAGAGCAATGGCCGGAACAGCAAATAGAAGTGCAGCACCTGCAGCTACTCCTCCCGCAATTGCTCCAGTGATTCTATTATTCCCTGCAAGTATAATATAAAACAACTTCTTTCTTAATACACAACAACAGATCGGCTTTGAATGTTTTCATATAAAAGCACCTATAAGATACAATGACATATACAAAAGGAAGTACCTGCAGCTGAAGGCGGTGTAGGAGAGATAGGAGGCGGTGGAGAAGCAGGAAGGGGAGTCAATTTGGTACCGGCAAAACTGGAGATAACATTCAAATAATTAAATCAATCATTCTAAACCTGTCCACCAAGATTTTTAAAAATTAGGAGCAAGAAGCAAAACCTGATAGGTGTGAAAAGTGAAAAGGAGCCATTAACCGGAATATCTCCAGTAAGAGGATTGTTTGAAAGATCCCTGCATTTCAAGATGATATATCAGTTTCTGACTTAATGCCAATGTTTTAGCCAAGCCATAAAGGAATTTGGGAGAGAGACTCACAGAACTTGTAGCGTCGAGACAGCAGTCAAAGACCTTGGGATTTCTCCTGATAAGGTATTGTTATTTAGACGCCTAAACACCAATAGCAAAAGACCACGTCATGAATTAGTAGACACACATAAACCAGTAATGAGTTTATATAGAGAGAAATACAGAATCAAACTTACAAGAAACGAAGTTTCTTTAGTCGGCCGAGAGTGGATGGGATGGGACCACTTAAATTGTTCAAGTAAAGATCCAAGCTCACCAATTCCGTCAAATTTCCAAGCTGCTCTGGGATTGTCCCAGTTATGTTATTGCTATAAAGCTCCCTGTCATCATCATTACACTTTTCTTTAGCACTAATTTTATCGGCAGATAAAAACTCTTGTATTTAAGAAGAGATGACTTACAAGTACTGCAAGTTTGGAAGCTGGCCAAGTTGCATTACAAGCTGACCAGATAGATTCGCATTCCCAAGATCACTGAACAAAAACATGAACATTCTTAGTACATGCCAAAACAAAAAGCAAGCCGAATCAAGTAGAGGCCAGAGAGGAGAGGGAGAGAAACTTACACACGTGTAACACTGTTGTCACTATTGCAAGTGACATGAAACCATGTACAGGGAGTAACAAGAGTCGCATCCCAACTCTGAAGCACTTTGTTTGGGTCTGCTAAACTGTTCTTCAGTGCACTCAGCGCATCACCTGAAAGTTATCCAAAGAAGACACAAAACTATTACCAAATTCTTGGCAGAAATGAAACTGAAAGAGAATGAGGACAAGAAGACAAGAAGCAGACCTTCTGCGTTGCCAGCTGTTCTGAGAACCAAACCGAAAACCAGAATCAGCCAGAAGAAGCCAGGGATCAATCGTCGTTCCATTTCTCCAACTTCCCAGATTAGAAACGAGCCCTACAACTCTCCTTCATCGATAAATCACCATCACAGAGGAAAGATCCAACAAGGATCTCGATTAAGCTGCTACCACACAAGGAAACCACCAAACCAAAAAGTCCAAGCTAAAGAAATTAAAACCCCCTCGACGCGTATTCAACCGTTGACTTAAATTTAAAGAGAAACCCCAAATCGAGGAAATCAAAAACCGAAATCTGAACTACTTGTGTCCGATTGAAACGCCGAGATCGCTGACCGTTGACTACTCTTCTCCGAGAGAAACCAGAGGAATTAAAAGATTGAGGGAGACGAAAGAGGAAGATTATGATATGTCCTCGAAATAATACCTAAAAAGAAAAGGTGGAAACACAGGAGAAATGAGTTTATCGGAGGAAGACGAAAGTAATGGAAAAAGATGATTCAAGTAAATAAAGGAGAAAAGAAAAAAAACAATTTTCTTCTTATTACAGCTTGAGTTGGTACAGTGAAACTAAAAATGACATTAATGCAAAATTAGATTGAGAAAACGACAAAGAGACGATGACGTGGAGGAATTCGAGCTTTTTAGCTGGTCAAAGTCAAACGCGCACGACTACAAGTCGGAACTATGTTGGTTATGTCCGGATCATATGATGGTCATGTACTTAATGTCATGATGGTGAGGTGATAACCATCATCATCATTCATTAACCATCGTAATCCGGGGATTAATCAACTTCTGTTTCAAATGGGCTGAGTCCAAATAGGCCCAGCTCAGTTTTATCTATGATCTTCTTGATTTGTGGGCTAGATGAAAGACGAGTCCAATTAATTTGGATTTGCATGTACGAAATCGTCGAAATGAAACAAAAACCTTATGATCATAGTAATTGCAAGATAACTATGATTTCACTTAGATTTCGTTGATTCATTTTCATATTATAAGGAAATGTTTTTGACGCCTTCTCATAACTTCCTATATTATTATTAGCCCTCTCACAATGTTGTTAGTCTAGATAACCGATCTCATTCATCCAAAAGACTGTAAAACCATGTTAATAAAACTACAAATTATGATTTGCAGAGATATGTTTGGTCAATAATAAATAACATTCTTGACAAAATCTTTAAAAACGATAAATTTATTTCAAAAGATATAAAAGTAGAAGAAGAAAATAAAAATAAATTGATAAGAATTCAATACGGTCCATATACCTAAACTGTCACTAAAAAACAACAAAACCAGTCACAAAACTACAGTGAACTATTTAAAGGACCATCATAGATAAGCGCTGTAACGCCGAATCGTACCCGTGAATCCGTGATCTTATTTCAGAGTACTTTCTTCTTCTTCCACCTTTGGCTTTTTGGCACTTCACATGCCACCATCCTTTAGTGCCCTTTTCACGACATATATATTTCATATTTTTGTCTGACTGTATACAAATCAAATTTATTTTATTATTCTCTTTTTATATAATTACACAATCTTTTCTATTTCCAGAGAAAAGAAGAGAAAAGGTAAAAAGAGTGTCGAATTGGTGGTAAGGTATCTTTCTCTCTTCCACCTTGGTCTGTAATCATTACGCACACATGCAATTTTCTCTTCGTCTTCTTCTTTCTCTCCAACAATCAAAAAGTTCCATTTTAGTAGTCTTCTGCTCGTAATTATCTGAGCTTCTTCTTCTCTCTCTCTGCTTCGTAAAATTCTTCATGGGCTTTTGAGTTTTCTGTATCGATTTCTCGATAAACAACAACGACGATGGAATCGGAGAGGCCCACAGTTTTGAGTTCCATGGCGAGACCGTCGTGGGCATTCCTTCTCCTTGCTTTCACCGTCTTAGCGATTCTCTCTCACCAAATCTCTTCCAATTCCCTTCTCCCTCTCTGGATCCCGACGACCCGTCAGCATGACCCGATTACCTGCTCCGGGTTTTTCCTCCACGACCCGTCCCCGAAACGGATCGTCATGTCGATAACAGATTTCGGCGGAGTCGGAGACGGGAAGACGTCGAACACGGCGGCTTTCCGCCGCGCCGTGAGCCACCTTCGAGTTTTTGCTGCGGCCGAGGGTGGGGCCCAGTTGAATGTTCCCAAGGGCACGTGGCTCTCCGGGAGCTTCAACCTCACCAGCAATTTCACTCTCTTCCTCGAACGCGGCGCTGTGATTTTGGGATCCCAGGTAAACAAACAATATCTAATTCCAATTCTACGACACTTGAATTGTCAAATAAAAAAACATATTTTTCTTTGTTTGGTTATGAACAGTTTCAACTGGTTATGTTTGTTGGGAATTTGACTCTGTGAGAGTCAAACAAAATTGGGTTTGTGTTTTGCTTTTAGATTTGTGTGGTTCCTTAAAGTTCAGTTGGTAAATACTGTAGATTACGGTAATCATAGTCTTTGGTTGGAAAAAGACTTTCATGGACCCACCAATGTTTGAAACAAGAAAAGTTGTTTTTTTTCAGTGGAAGAAGTCTTGATTTGCAGCAACTAAATAAAATAAGAATCATTGTTTTGCATGATTGAACACTAATCTCTTATCAATTGCAGAGTTATTTGTCATCTATGCTTTTGATGTCAATCGTAGCTGGAAAAAAAGAAGTGAAAGGAACAATTATTAAAAATAATAAGGTTCCAGGAAGAGTTAGATGACTAGACAAGTTTTTGTCTGAATCATGTTGATGTACGAATTAGATCTATCAGATTACTTTCTGTTTTGTCCTGATTTTATATTAAATTATTCTAGAGTTAGTTTTGCTGTCATGTGCCATGATGATACCATGTGTTCTTTTTTTCTTTGTTAATTTTGAGTTTAAGTTTTGTCTGCTAGTGTTTTTAGCACATTCTCATGTGTCATGTAAACTCAAAAGTCAGCTACATTTTTATTACTTTTTTGTTTACAATATCGATATCTTTGTCTGGGATCATGGTTTTGACAGGACCTAGACGAATGGCCGATTATAGAGCCATTGCCTTCTTATGGAAGAGGGAGAGAGAGACCTGGTGGTAGACACATTAGCCTCATCCACGGAAACAACCTCACTAATGTTGTCATTACAGGTACTTTGCTGTTCATTGACTCTCTGTGATGAAGCAAGCAAAATCCGTTTCTAATTCTAAAATAATCACATCTAGATTAATTTTGTTTTTTACAGGAGAAAATGGTACAATCGATGGACAGGGGAAAATGTGGTGGGAGTTATGGTGGAACAGAACACTGGTGCATACGAGAGGCCATTTGATTGAAATCAAGAACTCTCACAACATCCTAATCTCTAACCTCACTTTGCTCAACTCTCCTTTCTGGACAATCCATCCTGTTTACTCCAGGTTCTTAGTTACACTTCCAACTGTTTCTTGCTTCCAGTTTATGCTGTGTACACCGTTTGAATAACCTCTTGGAAACTTTTATATCATTTTGCAGCAATGTTGTTATTAGAAACATGACAATCCTTGCTCCTATGAATGCCCCTAACACTGATGGTATAGATCCAGGTACTGAGAGTGCCTCTATCTTGAGAGTCTTCTTCTCTGTTTCTAATTAAGTACCTTACCTTATATACTTCTCTGTATTAACATTGCAGATTCAAGCACCAATGTGTGCATTGAGGACTGTTACATCGAAAGTGGGGATGACCTTGTAGCTGTGAAGAGCGGGTGGGATCAGTACGGAATGGCTATGGCACGTCCGAGTTCTAACATCATCATCAGACGGATCTCTGGTACTACGCGCACTTGTTCAGGTGTTGGAATAGGCAGTGAGATGTCTGGTGGGATCTTCAACATAACCATCCAAGACATTCACGTCTGGGACTCTGCAGCTGGTCTCCGTATAAAAACAGATAAAGGAAGAGGCGGTTACATTTCGAATGTCACCATTGATAATGTGTTGTTGGAGAGAGTGAAAGTTCCTATTAGGTTTAGCAGAGGCTCTAACGATCATCCGGATGATAAATGGGATCCGAAAGCTGTGCCGAGAGTGAAAGGTATTTATATTAGCAATGTGGTGAGTCTGGAGTCGAGAAAGGCTCCGATGTTGCTTGGCGTTGAAGGCGCTTCGTTTCAAGATATATGTTTGAGGAATGTTACGCTTCTTGGGTTACCGCAGAGTGAGAAATGGAAGTGCAAGGATGTTTCTGGTTACGCCAGCGATGTTTTTCCTCTGACATGTCCGGAGTTGTTGCAGAAGAAAGGTTCGATGTTCTCTCAGTGTTCATAGATATGAGTTTTGATTATTATTTTTAGATTTACATGGGATGATTATAGAGAGAGGAGGCCATGAGTTTGAGCAAGTTTTTTTGGGTGAAGATTCATGGTCACTTTAGTACATGTCATCTTGGTTTTCCTTTTTTTCACAATTTTTTGGTTCTTGCTTGTGAATTTTGATTCTTTTGATACATACTTTGTGTAACGAGATATACTTTGAATGATTCAATATTCATTTTTACCATCGTTAATACATATATACTTTGTGTAACGAAATAAACTTTGAATTTTTGTTTAAGGAAGTATACTTTGAATTGTTCAATATTCATTTTTACCGTCATTGTCTTCCACACCGTTTGTATTTCACCCACTACAAAAGGAATTATATTGCATTTAGGTGCGTGAAAGCGCCGTCGTTGGTCAATACGTTCGTTAACGTATGAAAAAGTTATCCTCGACTGGAATTTTTAAATTGGATTTGTTTATTGAGAATAGTCAACTCTCTTTGTTTTTTTTGTTTGTTTGTTTGTGTGTGTAAAACTCTCTTTGTAATGAAAACTGAAATAATTGTTAAGTTTTTATGTTAACACAATTTGTAAAACCAAAAAAATTCAGTTGATAATGAATATATACAATTTAGCAAAAATAAAACTGAAATAATATTTATAAATGAATACCGATGAATAGTCGTTGTTGTCGAACAATTGTGAAACAATACTCATGCAGATTATATATTGTTTCACAGTCGAAAAAACTAGTGATCGCGGCGAAATAATTTTTGTTTTTTTTAAATAAAAATAATAGATTTTAAGCACGTCCGTAAAGCCAGCACCCCAACACCATGCAAATATGTGTGTAGCTAGTGACGGTCTTAACGTAACTAACGCACTACAAATATCATTTAAATTTAACTATGCTTTCTGATACAAGCTCCCCATTCTGATACACAATTTCAGGCTTTACAATTTCCAATACATTAAAGATTTGGTAATTAGTACCCAAACACTATTATTATACACCTCTCCTTTTTTTTCTTTTCTTAATGCCCCCCTATATATATGTCATATGTATACAAATTTGTTACATGAATCTGTATAAAACAGCAAGCCATGCACTATGCTAACAATAAAGACAGACATATATGTATCTGTACGTATATACCAATTTAAGTACGTACATGTGATACTCACACATATATAGATCTGATCAATGGATAGAAAACGAGAGTTGTAATTGATAGAAGATCCATATGAGAGTTTAAGGAAGCAAAAAGGCTGAAAACGATGCCTAACCCTAATGATAGATATCTTTAAAATAACTGAGTTGTGATAGTATAACCTAAGAAACTAATCCGACTCCAAGAAAATCAATGAAAGTAACATTTTTCTTGCCACCATCATCTCCCGTGGATGGTCCATCTTCACCTGAGTTCTTCTTATGATCTGGTGTAGCTGCGTCAAATGCGTAATTCTGATGATCCACCAACTCTTTTGACTTTCTCCTCTCAAGATAAATTTCCTGGCGTACATTCGAGATCGATGAAGATCCAAACTGATCATTTCTAGGTGAAGAAACAAAAGTGTAAGGCCAGAGACCGTGACTATTGTCCTTTTGATACCTCCATAGCCCAAACTGGGATCTGTTAACCCTTGTAAGGCTAGAACTAGGGCTCAAAATATTATGCCAACTTTGGCTGAACGTAGAAGTGGCCGTGGAAGAGAAGCTTTCACGTTTGCGTCTAGCTGTGATGACATGGAAATGGTTCTTGACAGCGTTATCGGTCCTCCCAGGGAAGAGTCGGGCTATGGAGGCCCAACGATTCCCTTGGATTCGATGAGCTTTAAGAAGTCTTTCTTCTTCTTCCTCGGTGAAAGGTTTCTTGGTGATGTTTGGATCAAGTTGATTGTACCATCTCAATCTACAACTTTTCCCTATGAATCAATATCATTCATCAGTTATATGTTTATAAAACCCAGAGATCTAATACAAGAAAAAGGTTTATCGATATACATATATGACAAGAGATCAAGATATGATGAATATATTACCTGATCTTCCATAGAGATGTTGAGCAATGAAATTCCAGTTTTTGGGACCGTATTGCTCCACGAGTTGCCGGAGATTGTCGTCTTCTACAGGTCTCCAGTGACCTCTTTGGCAACTAGTTTTCTTATTGTCAAAACTATTGCTTCCTCTAGACATTTCCATGGATGCTATCTCTATCTCCACCTATATCAAACAGATCACTTGTTGAAGAAAGAGGAAATAAGATAGATTAGTCTAAGGTGAAATGATAAAAAGGATGAAAATTAAGACGAAGGAAAATAAAAAGAATATAAAAGAGAGGGTTGGTCTTGATTCTCTTCTCTTCTCTAGGGTTATAGATGATAAGTCACTTTTATTCTTTTTACAAGACACCCTCTCCTTTTATATAATACAATTATAACACTCACCTCAACAAATACTTATATGTACGTTCTCTATACATCTATTTGTAGATAATTTAATCTAGACTCTCTTATATTTATAGACTGACGTCGCTATATATATCATATATGAGCTCGAAGCTTCTTACGAGGTTAGATTAATCGTTTTAAAAAATGCAGATTTGTTCGCAACTAACTTGCATTGACGATCATTCTAATAGAGGAAATTAATTCATATTTTCGTAGATATTGATAATAGAAACGAAAGACAAATCACAAGTCCATCGCCATTAGTTGCTGACTTGCTGTATATGACATAAGTGACAGACCTTTAAAAGTTAAAAACAACCAAGGATCATTCAATATTTCTGTTACACTGGATAGTTCAGCATCTCGGGTAGTGTTGTAAAAATACTATCGGATTCGAGTCTGAATCTAACTTACTAAATCTGAGGATTTAATTTTTCTTTTTTGATACCTATAACCATTGTCAGTATTCTAATTTTGGACCTATAAGCCAAATTAAGATCTGGACTTTGTAATCAGAAAAGTGTATTTCTGTTACACTATAGTTATCAGTATCACAAGGCATCTATCTCCATTATTTAGGTAGGTGACTTTTTATATGTTCATTCACAAAGTAAGGGCTCCAGCTTTCTGATATTTACATAAAAGTGAACAAACATTTTTTCACCATTGAACGAATCCAATCTGCCTCTGTTCTTCACCGTTGAACAAACATTTTTACTTTACTACTTTTACCTTTTCTCAAGATTTATTACATTTTGTTTATTAAGAAACTAAATAAGGAAATGAATGATTTTAAGAAACTGAAATTTTGTTGGTATTGTCAAAATAGGTGGCACACAGAATTTAGACTTTCTGCGTATTCATCATAACATTATGTCACATACATAGAAATGAAACTCTCTTTATGAATCTCGATTTTTCATTGCCTCTATCTATATGCAGCAACTTTTTCGATTGAGAAAGAAGACAAAATCCTTTACAGAGGAAGTTAAAAACCGATTTGATCAAGGTAAGAGGCTTGTTTGAGCTTAATAAAGTCAAAGATGGTGGATGCATCACCATGCCTGACCACTCTACCGTTCTCCATATACACAGCTCCATCCGCATACTTGAGCTCCTCTAACCTATGTGTCACCCATAACGCTGTCACATCTCCTCCTTTCTTTCCATTTATCAACTCTTTCACTGCCTTGATCACACCTAACTGCAATCCCAAAACCGCACAAAAACAATATTTTTTAGAACTAATCAAACAAATATTGTGATTACAGAAAGATTGTCTCGTGAATACTACTTGTGTTTCATTAGCCTTTTGTTAGAACGAATCAAACCCTTACCTGGTCAGACTCATCTAGGAAGGTTGTGAGCTCATCCAGCAGCAGCACTTTGCAAGCTTCGGCTAAAGCACCAGCTATGGCGACTCTTTGTTTCTGACCACCACTAAGAGTTTGAATCGGCCTCTGGAAACAAGTAACAGAATATAACGTTTTAGTAAATGGAACTAGGAGAGCACATAAACAATCTTTGATTACTTAGTTTACACAAAGCCGACCTGCATATAATCTCGCATACCGACTGCATCCAAAGCTTTGATCACTCTAGACTTAACTTCTTCCTGATTCATGTCATGATATTTGCCTAGACCAAATGCTACATCAGCTTCTACAGTAGGCATCACTACCTGCGATGAAGAAGAACGTTTAAGATTATGCAACAAATCACACAGAAACACTTCACAATAAGGAAAACGAAGATGACAATAAAAGTATGATCCTTTACAGTATAAAACAACATTGTAAGAGAAAGAAGAGTAACCTGATGATCCGGATTTTGAAATACGAAATTCTTGGGCTTTTCCACAAAGACATTGCCGCTGGTTGGATTCACTACACCTGCTAAAATCTGCAGAGTTCCAAATCAGTTTATGGAGACATTTCTTACAAACAGCATCCAAAGATTTGACCTTTCTCTGATTCATACTATACATGACTTTAAGGATGCTAATGTAATGTAAGCTTCATTAACTGAAAAGGCTATTGCAAAAACTTGCAATGAGAAGTTAATTGTCTTTACTCTGCAAATGCAATTCCCAAGGAAGAGAGAGAGGGAGAGAGGAGAAAGACCTTCAAGAGGGTAGATTTGCCACAGCCATTGGGACCAAGAATCATCCACAATTGTCCAGAAGGAATCCGAAAGGAGCAATCCCGGAGAATAGGGACAGATATCCCCGGTCTTGTACTGACGGAGAAACAGAGATTATGACACTCAACGGCGACATCACCGGAGACTCCGATTCTGTGATTACCAGAAGGAGAAACACTCGATACAGAGCGAAGAGGGAGGAAGAGGCGAGGAGGTGAAGCTGGAAATAAACAGTGCCCATTCATTTTTGCACGAATTCGCTGAGTAAAGACTTGAAGTCGCAGCTTCCTTCTTCTTCTTCCTCCTCAACAGAAAGATTCGTCGAATCGATTTACAAAGTACACCAAAGACACAGTACATACATTCTCTCGCTTTTGTCTAATCCGGTTTTCGATTGAAAATCACTCGGTTTGGTTCGATACGGACCATACGGTTTGATTTCTAATTTGCCTCTTTAAAAATTAATTGAAACTCGAATTTTTTTTTGGAAATTTGCGATTATAATCCGTTTAATTTCTTTTTGTTTCTGTCAGGATTTACTATACCTATACCTATACTGATTTTAGTTCTGATTTTTTATCCGATACTAATTTTTACCATCTTCAGTTTATATATTTTTCTGAACTTCTTCAACTAAAATATTTTTGAAATTTTCCTTGATTATAACAAATAAGTATGCTTCTTGCTTCCAAGATCTCCAAACCAAGAAGCCGGGACGTTACAATTTGTGACTGTATCAAAAAGGCTTCACTATCTTGTTTTTGAATCTTCTTCTCTCTTGTCGTCGACTCATCTAAACTCGAATAATTGTTTCATATATGTTTTCTTCCATGGATTTTGCACATTAATTTAAACTTCACATTCCATATTCTTATAAAACATGTTTCACTAATGGTAAAAAAAAATACCATGCTTCTACGAAAAACCTTAGCAACAAATCTAACATTCATGGACTTTCAATTCCGGAAAAACGAGTCTACGTATAATAGATGAACATTGTATTCAACTTCTAAACATGCCATGTATTCAGATATCTACAACAACGATCCAAAAAGCGGACGAAAATTGGTAAGGAGATAAAAAAAAAAGGTTTACTAATTAAAAAGGAGCTGACGCAATGTCCCAACCATGAGGACTAAGAAAGACTAATCTTTCCTCTTCATCATCATCATCATTCTTCTTGTTTGCATATTTTTCTCTATTCTCCTCACGAGCCTTTAAACTGTCTTGCGTCTCCTGTTTTGTTTTATTAACTAGCGTTAGAAAGAAAGACAATATATTGAAGAAACCCAACAAAATCAATCCAGTAAAACAATCAATACCTTAGTAAAAATATCCATAGCTTCTTGAAATGTCTTGGTTTTTATCACACATATTGCTTCTTCTCGAGCGTTTTCTATCTGATCGAAATGTAATGTCATAGGCTCTGTATCTATGGACGACTTCCTCTCCAACATCTCCATTCTCTTGCTGACTTCCATCTCAAATTTAGCTTCAAAACAGAACATAAACAGTTTTTAAGTATCTCTCAAAATCTTTTTTGTTTGGTATATACAAAAGAATAAGAGACTGAATATGTTTATATATAGTAAGTCACAATGTGGGGACGTAAGTGAGAGATAAGACGCTGAATCACGCAACGTGGCTGTGGTGGGACTGGTCAAGGCGGTGGATTTGGACACGTGCCGCGCAAAGGATGGTTGTGACTGTGTACGTGTCGGTTTAGCCGTCAAAACTCAAATGCAATTTCGATTTGCATGAATGACTCTTGATATTTGATTATGATAACGTAAACGGGATAGTTCTTCTTCGTCCCACGATTTTTATTCTTAATATAGTATTTCGCAATGACGTTGGTCGGTGTAGTGAGATATTTTCTTGGAATGTATAACCTACGTGGAAGTTTGTTAATATTATTATTTGCAGACATTTTAGGTTTGATGGTGATCCGTTTTTTGACTCATTTCTATAGAAATATCAAATAGCTCCACCTTGATTTTTATTTGTCACAAGCACATGTGTTCATGATTTTTCTTTTCTGATATTTGTTCCCCTAAATATCTGTATGAATCCAGTTAAAATAAAGTTTAGCTTTTGTACTATGTCTAATACTATTGATATCAAATTAAATTTCATACACTTACACATAAGAGAAAATACAATTTAATTGTTTTTATTGCTAGCTTTAAGAAAACACACTTATTACGTAGACAGTTTAACATGCAGAGCCTCTCAAGCAAATCATCCTCCTTAATTACAAGCAATGAATGCTTTTGGCTGTGTCAATTGCTGCTCGCACTTTTCTCATGGGCTCATCATACAAGTAAGCAGGGTTATCAAACTCTGAAGCCAAGCTTTCTTCCCCAAGAAGTGCTCTAAACGAGTCTGCCACAGATGACGATAAGGAATCAAGATTATATCCTCCTTCCAAGAAGAAAACACAACGCCCTCCGCATACTTCTTTCGCTAACCGCTTTATATCTTTCGCCAATGAGTAGTATGTCCCTGTCGTGAACTGTAGGTTTGCTAGTGGATCCAGTACATGAGCATCATACCTAAGCACAGAGGAGTTTGTCAACACAAAATGATGATACATTTCAAAGATAAACACACTAAAACTTGTCTCACTCACCCAGCAGAAACAAGAATAAGATCAGGCTTGAACCGTTGAACACATGGAACAATGATTTCTTCAAAAGCTGTTCTCATTGCAACATCACCTGATCCTCCAGGTAAAGGTAGATTTAGAGTGGTACCTTCTCCTTTTCCTTTGCCTGTGTCACTCATTTTCCCTGTTCCAGGGTAGCTTCCATCCTGCGTTTTTTGAAATCTAAACCATAGTTTTGTGTTTCAATCAATGATCTTAAAACATGTCATGCAAAGGCTTACCTGATGAGTTGACAAGAAGAATATATCAGGATCCTCTGTAAATGCATCATTAGTGCCATTCCCGTGGTGAACATCGAAGTCAATAATGAAGACACGCTTCAGGCCGTGTGCTCGTTGAGCATGACGAGCTGCGATTGCCACATTGCCGAAAACGCAGAAACCCATTGGACCTTTAGGCACGGCGTGGTGTCCTGGAGGTCTTATCAATGCAAAGCCAGTTGGAGGGTCAAGGGTGTTTCTTGATGCTGCGACCTGAAACGAATCAATCAATCAAGTTGCTAAGAAATTTGTTAACCATTTCCAACGTAATGAAACTGTAGCAGTAATGTAGACTAACATGGTGAGAGGAGACATCACCACTGAATCAACTAAAGCCATTCCAGCTCCTGCTGCGATAAGTGAGTCTTGGAATGTCTGCCACAGAGGTAAGTGATTTAGTGCAGGAAAAATGGTTCCTTTAAGAGATGTAAACCGTTGAGCGCAAAGGACTTACAGTTGAAGTGGCATATGTTGGTCCAGAACCTTCGATGAAAATTAGTCCTGAATCTGAAGCTTCCTCCATTGCCTAAACCAAGAAGAAAGCCATTGTAATGGTCAAAACAAACCTCACGCTCGAATTCTTTCTCATCTTGAAACCTACTTACTTTGCTAATCATTTTGGATATGGCATAGAAAGTTGCATAATGGATGCTAATAACATGACATGAAGAAAGGAAATAACCTTCTCTAGGCCAAAGACATAAGCCTTTTCGTGAACACTTGCAATGTCTTCTATAGTCGCAGTCTTGAAATTTGCAAGTTCAAGAATCTGTGAGCCACGGAACTGAAATACACAAAGGCAACAAAAGAAATGTAACAATGGAGGGATATATACATGTCACTAGAAAAGCGATAGAGATGGGATCGTATCATGCCTTAGGAGTGAGCTCATTCTTCTCAAGAGCGGTAACAATGGCAGGAACTCTTGCGCTGCATTCCGGATGTGATTCCTATGAGGAAAAAAGATGACTTTAAAGAATGTGCAAGAAATTTTTGAGAGGAACAGAAACAACCAAATGTAGGAAGTGAAAAAAACACACCTTGTTATGACCCAATGCTGGAGATACACTATAAATGATACGAGCATCGGTTAATTGCTGGATAGATGGTGAGAGAGGATCCTTGTCTGTGCTAAATGAGCAGCAAATATTGTTGGGTTGCACAAGACGTCCTCTCCCTAAAACCGATCCGTATCGCAAATTGAAACCAAACCAGTGATGATTCTTCTTGCATATGCTTCTCCTAGTCCCAGAAATTCCACCACTTCCTAAAGCAATTAAATTTTCGTAAGAATCTTCAATATAAAGAAAGAAATCACTAGACGTTCAAAAAAAAAAAAAAAGAAAGAAATCACTAAGAACATGAACATGGGCAGCTCAATCACTCCTTTAGTTGAAACCCTTAAACGCCCAATTTCGTATTAGAAACGAAAAACAGAGGAACAGACAAAGTTGTTCATATGATAAATTCACATAAGCCCAGACAAAACCAGCCGATAGAGAAAGCAATGAAGAGAAGGAAGTAGAGAATTACGAGGAACAGACAGAGGCCCAACGGTTAGCGCCATTGACATGATTGTACCTCGAGCTCAGAGCTTGTTAGAGAGGAATCCAGAAGAGAAATAAAAAAGAAAACTTTTTAATAACTGATAGATTTTTTTCTTCAAAGGATAGGCTTTTTACGGTCAAACTCCCACCAAAGCACAGATGAGTAGATGTGATAACAAATCATGAAAATAATTCTTCCATTTTACAATACCGAATTTATGATTTTAATGTTATCAAATGAATCTACGATCCAGATTTTTTTTCAAAATAGATACAAACTCGAATTCGAAGGATATGAGTGCACAGAGGAAATGCAGAGGGGAAAATGAGCATTTTATAAAAGGAAAATGATAAATGAGAACTTTAAATCACATGTTATTGCAATTACGAAACATAAACAAGAAAGCTAATTATGGAACACAAATAAGAAAGCTAAAAGTAAGTCCCTATGAAAATTTTATATCCTATCCCCAAGCAGTGATTCCAGAAGAGCCGCCTCTTCCTCCTGCACAAACATCATCACTTACCACATTCAACATCACACTTTAACAAACATTCATGCCTCTAATTTAAAAGTTTGTTGACTGATGTTCTCTACGTACCACTAAGGCATTGAATTCAGTTTCCTCGTCTATGGCGCTGATCACTGCTGGATCATCTAATAGCTCCTGCAACCCATTCACATCAAAGTGTTAGCTTACTCCCATATTGACCATCACAAAAAATTGCTGTTTTTCTTTCACTCTCTACTTCTACTATAAACATCACTATTATAACTTTAAAGTCTCATTTTTAATTTCTTGAGTTCACAGCTTGTTAACGTCTAGTGGTGCAGCTTTTGCTAAACACTCTTCTATTAACCTTCAGGAAGGGTCTCAACCAATTTGCACAGGAACAAAAAGGGTCCAGAAATAGAGGTTCACTTACATCATCAGCAATTTGCAGCAGCCCATTCGGATCCTGCATTGATCAAGTTGTCATGTTAATCACTCTAAAAGCAACACCACAAAACTCCATGTTGCTACAGCTTGGCATAACTTTCACAATAAAGAGTCGAAAATAACAAACCGTACCTTGGCAGCAACAAAGAGAAGTGGATCTGAAGGCGTGTAGACCATATAGTGTGATCCATCCTGAATCAAACCCATATATTTCACAATTACTCAACAACTCCCAAAAAATGTTCGGAATATTGTAAAAGGCACCTCAAACATATCAATAGACAAAATGCCAAAAGCAATGGTATACCAGATGGAAACACGTAATCTCAACCCCTTCAGTTGGCAAGCCTTCAACATCTTGGCCATCATCTGCAAATAGTTGATGTTCTACACATTTAATGATACGAGAAAAGTAGGACACGAGTTTTGAACTATATATATATGAGCAGACCCGTACAAACACCTGACAGTTAGAATGAAGTAGAGCGAGAGAACTAAACATGAGAGAATACTACAGATAACCACATGCATTTTACTAAAGGTGCAAGTTCACAAGACCATGATATTCTTCCTATTGTTCATTCTAATATCTAACATTATAGTTCAGCTGAAGTTCAATCCTAAGCATAATATCATATATCCACCAAAATCATTTAGTGTACTCATATAGAGCAGATGCTGAGGAATGTGTAAATATCAGAAGAAAAAGATTGTTGCCTGTGCGAAAATCAAAGACATTATCCTCAGTGTAGCAAAAGCCTCCCCTTGCAGTGTAACAGAATCTGATTTACAGAGATTAACACATCAGATGGCATCAGAAATAGAGAAACATACGATATTAGAAAAAAATCCTGCTTTCTTTAATTTTGAAACAGGGCAAAATCATACCCGCTGTGTACTAGATGCATATGGATCTTTGCAAGAGCATAAGCAGCAGCAGGAAGAAGAGATTCAACCTCTTCATCACTAACCTAAAAGGCAGAATCATCCAGATAAGTAAAACCAAGGTGTTAAAAGCATCCAAAAGCTCTCTCTTTTCTGAAGCAACAAATCAAATTTGTGGCGTAGATTCATGAAAGAGAGAAACTCACCGCTGACCATCCATCTATATTTGTGCTCTTCAGAATCTGAACTGGCCTGAAGCAAAGAATAGAATCAATCAAGCAGGAAAGAAGACGTTTCTCAAATGATAAACAAGAGACAGTCACTCACGTATCCACAGGGCAAAGAAGCATACAATCCTCTCCTTTACTACTTGTAAACACTCTTCTTATCACACAATCCAAAGGGCTATTGTTTGTTGGATCAACCTGTAATCACTCACAACAAAAACTTTTTTTAGCTCAACACCAAAATCTTATCATGTCCATAACCCAAAGTGAAGCTGGAGGAATAAATTGACTAACCACAGTGGCGATTCGCTTCTTAGAGGCCATAAGAACCCTACCGGTTTCATCTATCACGAACCCAGCTGGTGGTTTGGGTATCGTAGGAGGAGAGTTAAATGTCGCTAAAGAAGCATCTTCGTCATCATCGTCTTCGTCAAGAGCTGCAAGAGCATCAGCAGCATCTCTCAATTCCCAATCCTCCTTAATAGGAGGACTCGCGCTTTTCCCCTTTTTCTTCCGTTTCTTATTCGTGCTGTTACTGCCACCACCGGTCGAGGCTTTCTTCGTCGGCTGTCCCGTCTGTGGATTCAACGCGGAGGTGATGAGCAGACGGAGATGGCGGGTGTTGTTCGGGGAAGAGACGGATAAGGAGACCGGAAACGAAGAAGACGGGTTCTGAAATTGATGGATATTGGAATAGGAGAGAGTCGAATTCGGTGACGGCGAAGTTAAGGAGTATAAGAAAGCCATGAAAGCTCGAGAGATAGAGAATGGAAGAGAAAAGTTGTGACTTTGGTGGGAGAGAGTGAGTGAGAGCAAGTGAAATTCGCCGGCCGGAGATAATATCTGTTGAAGTTTTGAGACCGTAAAGTTGTGATTTTGCCACTTCACTAGTAAACAAATTTACTCCAAGATATAAGTTTTTGTTAAATTTTAAATTTGAGATTCCAGTAAGAAAAGTTCTCTAATAGTATACATCTCAGTTTGGCAAAGATGTCTTCTGTATATATAAGCTGCATTACAATGAATTTATCTACTATAACTGTATCTCAGTTTGTTTACCAACGATTATATAAACTGTTTAACATTTTCTCAATATTCATAGACATGAGCAGCTTTGAGTGAAGCAAGTTCATCACAATCAGCTGGAATCCACCCAATGGATTGTTTCTCATTGTCATAGATTATCATTTGGTCTTGCATCGATATATCTGTCAAATAAAAACAGAGAACAAGGGAATTAATATCATGTATAATCCAGAAACGAAGATAGATGTAATATTCATAAAGAAGACTGTACCGCCAATGAGGTTTAAGTTCTGGAGACCAATTTCTGTGCCATTCAAGATTCCTAAACATACATTCCCTTTCATCTGCAACAACCATTTTCCTTTTAGCATTGTACCCCTCAAAAGAAAAACACTAAAAAACTTGAGATAAATATTGCTTACAGAGATGATGAGATAAGCTTCTGGAGGTATATCAAACTGAGTTTTGGATCTCCAACCGGTTTTGAAGCTTAAAGCAAGAGGCTTGAAATACTTCTTGACTTCTTCAATGCTCATGAACGGTCTTCGTCCTTGCCAACATAGAGGCAACGTGTGATCGTCCCGTGCTTCTTTTAGCTTTCCGCTTAGCTCTTTTTTAAGCTACCAAATCACAAAATAGACTTGATTGTTAAGTAAATGGTCTCTCTCTTTATCTTCTTATTTCACAAGTTTCCTTACCAAGTACGTTACTGCCTGGTACGCTTTGGAGTTGAAATATGTGTAAGAGCTGCCACTGTCAAATACTGTGATTAGATTCTTCAATCCCGTTGTTCTTCCTCCGAATAGAAGCTCCCCTCCCATCGCAGGAGAGTAGTGTTTTCTGAGAGGAAATGTTGCAAAATCAAGATCAAGAAGAGAGTAAACAGAGTGAGTGATCAGGTTAACAGAGAGAAAGGTGAATAAATTACGTGTTTTCACGGGACATAGGTGTCCAAGAGACCCTTGAAGATTCATAAAGATCGTCTCCAAAAAACAGAACTCCATCACCAAGACTGCTTAAGCAATGACCGATAACATTCTTGACATAACCTTGGCTATGAAGCTGTGACAAAATGCTTACTTTTCCCCTACCAAGCCCCAACACTCCATCTAGGGGATGATGACTCGATGCCCCTGGGATTTGATCGTATCCGCATCTGTTACACACACAAAAGCAACTCCAATGAAGTCTACTTTGCTAAGAACTAGAATTTCTTGAATTAGATTGAAAAATGTATATACCCGAGAGCAAGACGAGGAGTGAGACGGAGACCTTGTGTATAGTTCAAAGAGAAGACATCTCTAACAAGAACACCGAGAGAAGATCCTCCATCAGCATACTCAACCTCATAGTCACATTGCTCTGGAGTCTCACATCTATGGTTACCATTCGAATGTAGCGCCTTGCACAATGGATCATTGCAAGGAATTAGATCGTTGCTTGGCTGATATAGTGGGTGAGGTGCCTGAAAACCAAAAGTAGATTCTCGAATTAGCAAAGATGAAACTATGACATTGGATCCAAAAAATTGAAAAAATTATCATTGTTATTATACCTCCAAGCAACGAACACAAGGAGCATCACATTGGAGCCAAGTGAGATCACTACCAGTGTCAAGATCAAGATAATAAGGTCTTGGTGGTTGTCCTATGTTGATGGTCACATTATAATACCTGTTCCAAACCAAAGAAGAAAGAAAACAGAATTCTGAAATGAGAGACCGTAAGCAATAATTTTGTCAAGTTTGGTCGGAAAATAGATATGTACCCAAGTGGATAAACGTTTCCATGAACTGGGAACACAACTGAAGAGACAGCTCTGGTGAATCTATCAGAAAATCCCGCCGTTCTCCTCCATCTGAAATCAACTGCCGACGAAAAACCCAGAACCAGAGACATCACCATCAACGAGATCATAAGTCGGACATTCATTTTCTCCATCTTCACGGTTTGTGGTGACATAATTATTAATAAAAATAAAACAGTATTATTTGTATTAGCCAATCACGTGATGGTGGTGATGATGAAGGTAGAAGAAAATGACAAAGTCGTAGACATTTAAGACTTGGAAGAAGATATTTTTATTACAAGAATTTGTCTTTTCGTTTATACTGGTTTTTTGTATATGCAAAGAAATACCTTATTTTTGGGGTTTGCCTTAAGTAGACAAGTAAAATATTCTTGGCTTAAACCATGGGACTAAAGGAAAAAAAAAACATTCTTTCTTAGTATCTGAGAAAATCATGAATCGAGTTAAGAATATTGCTGATGAGAAAGAGTATAGCCCAAAGTATATCTTGCAGCTCAAGTAAGCAAACCTTGTTGACATCATCTCTCTTCAATTCAAATTGACACAGAACAGTGATTGTTGACTCTGTTTTTACATAGTCAAAGAAAGACTCTGTTTTTCTAGCTTGGCTTAAACCATAGAACTTGAATAAAACATTCTACAAAACAAAAAACTCTATTCGATTTCATCATCATCTTCGTCATCCAATCCATTTCTGTAACTAACCAACTCTGCATCAACCTTAGCCTTTCTAGGGCTCATCAACACAAGCTCAGCTAATCTCCTCCTAGCTAAATACACATCATTCGGCTCCACCAATTCCCCTCTCTTATAACCCTCTCTCAGAAACACCGTGTGAAGCTTCCCGTGATTCCCACGTGTCGATATGTAGAAAATCCCCTGATGCTGCAGAAGAAACTCTTTCAGTCTCTTCGGCAGATTCATAACGTTCCTGAAATGAGCGATCCTCTCAAGCGTTATCTTCTTCTCCACAGTCAGAGAAAGCAATTCGTGTATGCAAGCAACAGCTCTCTTCTCCAATCTCTTCTGCGCTTCCAACGATCTCAAATCGTATCCGGAGATATCCTCGTACGGTGACCAGTAAGGAAGTCTCTGCCATTTCCAAACCGCGATTCGGAAATACTTTCCGATCTTAAAACCCGGAGGAAAATTCACGACGAACGAGAATCGAACATCCTCCGCGTCGATTCCTTTCGTTCTATACTCAATCTCCCTAACTCTCTCAATCGCGCAAACCGATAAATTCGGCTCCTTTTCCACAATCTCGATGTACTTATCTCGAGTCTCTTCGGCGTCGATGAGCTTGAAGAGCTCTGGGTGTTTGAGAATCACCGAGTACTCGAAATCCTCCGGGAGCCCGAACTCCGCGCGAGCGATCCGGATGTGCTCGAGACGGATCCGACCCGTATTCGACATCATGACGAGTTTCCGGATCCGGGTCACGGCGTCGGGTATCTGGGCGAGGACGGCTTCGTGCTCGTGGCGGATTTGATCCAGAGCCTTTCGGGTTAATCGGCAGTAGAGGATTCGCTGGACAGGGTGCTCGTAGACCTCGAAGACATGTGGGAATTTGAGGATGAAGGCGCCTGGCTCGTGCTGCTTGAAACCGAGACCTAGACGGCGAGCGAGCGTGTCGAGGAGAGAGACTGCGATGGTGTTGTTTGGCTGAGAGAGGATGAGGCTGTGGAATTTGACGACTTTGCGGATTTTCTTCTCGACTTCCATGTAATTGTCGTAGCCATGGTCACGAACTCGGTCCTGCTTGGTGGGGATGGATGTGGATTGAGAGAAGGGTTTGACGAGAATCAGATGGATCAACGAAGGAAGAATCTTCGTTGCTAGTTTGCTCTTAATAGGGTTTAAGGTCAAAGAGGAATTTCCCTGGAAAAACCTCATTTTTACTTCCTCCTCTGATCCTGGGAAATGTTGGAGAAGAAGGGTTTAACGAAAGAAGAATCTTCGTTGAGTTATGGGAGCAACAGTTATAAACACTTGAGCCTTTTTAAGGCCCATTGTATTAAAAACGTGGTGTGTCTCTCTTTATTTACAGTCGTTGAGGAAGATGAATATTTAATTTTAGATAGAGAGAGTTTTGACAAGTGAGACGATGATAGTAACAGCATCAAGTTTACCACCTTTGTAACCATCATATCCTTCTTCTTCAGCTGCGTCTGCAAATGGCGTCCTCTCTGTCTCAGATCGTCCCACTTCTTGTGCCTTTGCAGCCAACAGCTCTGCTACTTTCTGCTACAAATTTCAACACACACTGATGTAAGAATAGATAGGCTTAAAATGACACATTCAAGACAAAAGCCTGAAACTAGTTGATCAACCAATTTAAACAAATAAAAAAGAATTGAAGACATTGAGCACCTGAGGTTCCAAACTCTGTTCCAGTGACTTGCAAACTATTGAAACGATTTCTTTCTCATATAAGTTGTCAAAAAGTCCATCAGTCGCTGTGATCACAACATCGCCCTCTTCCAGATTCACATGGTAAACCTGCAGATTGTGTAAACAAGACCGCATATACATTATTCTGTTTTAGATGAACCGTTTAAGAGTGTCTGCTACTTCGGAAAATGATTGGCATTTCCGTACCTCTGCAAGTTTTAGGACATCATCATTGCCTTGCCTAATTTGCAAGGGAAAGCAGAAATGATGAAACATTGGAGACGACTTCTGCAATAATCTCCCGTTCCTAATAACCATGAATCCCGAATCTCCGATATTGGCAATGTGGAGTTCCTACAAAGTAAAATTTACATGATCACAGACTGACTCTAACTCCAGGCTCCTTTATTATTACACAAAGGACCAAGTCTCACATTATGGTGGAGATGAGCAATCAAGGCTGTGGATGATCCAGGGGACTTGGTCTCTGTGACACTTTTATGGAGAACTTGAACTGGCTCAGCTATCTTATCAGTTTCAGCAGATATAATATTTTGACAGTTGCTCATGAGTTCTTGAGCATATGTTCCCCTGATGACTCCTGAAGGACAAATCAAAACATATATTCGAATAAGAACGAAATTCAAGTGAGTGAGTTTCTGCAAAAACAATGCAAAGAAAACTTAAACGTACCTTGGAATGACCACTGAGAGACTCCATCTGCAACACCTAGCCAGTTATGGTTAGAGACAAAATAAGCATCTTCCCGACCTGCCAATGCCTGGACATCATTATTTCTAAATTACTAACCACATAACACAAATACAAAGCAACTACTTGCAACCTGTCGAAAATAAGTGAACTGCAGATAGAAAGACTCACAGCTACCTTAACAGGGCTTTGGAGTGAAGCAACACCAGAGTCCAAGTAAAATGCTTTGGACACAAGTTCTTCCCTGTTTAGATGTCAAACATACAACCACATCAAAACAAGCACGCATGTAACTTGTAACTTGTATCTATGTAAGACCATAGCACAGTTTTTTTAACCATTCATAAAGATGAGTAAAATATATTACTTACTAACCTGACTGAAACCACTTCAATGGGTTCAACACCGACCGTTTCAGGTGCAGGAAGTTGGATATCTTCAACTTTTGTGTCACTGACAGTTTTAGATAAGCTACCATTATCAGCTTTTGTGTCATTCACAGTTATTTCATCTTCTGTGGTTGAAGCCACATTACCTCTGTCATTTGCCTTCATCAATGATAACTAATCTGTTAAACAACACTCTCTGATGTATCTTTCTTTCTAAAACTGTTTAAACTGCTTAACAATTTAGAGTTAGGACTCACCACCTCAGGCGTTTCAGCGATCTCACCAATGCTGCTATGTGTTGCTTCTGAAGTTGAAACAAGTTCATCAGGAGATACAGCAGCTGTAGCTGTTGGTACAACGACAAGATTTTCTTCAGCTTCAAAAGTTTTCATCGGTTCTTCTCTCACATCCACATTGTCATCAGGTTCAATGGTAGATACATGCAAAACTTCCTTGAGATCATACAGCTCTGACTGTGAGCCCTCTTGTGGAGTAGATGGTATCGGTCTTGCTTGAACCTCCACACGATCCTCAGTGAGTTGTTGATAACCATTTGTCTCACAGTCTTTTATCTCGTTTACAGAGACTTCCTCCATGACTTCAGAAGAAAGAGGCTCTACATTCTCATTGATCGGCTCAGATTTCTTAGAAACAACGACCTTTTCTTCAGTAGAGCTAGTAGGAATGGCTTCAGCTACACTAACTGCGGAGCTTGGATTGGACACACTATCAACTTTGGCTTCAGCTTTATCTTCGCTCCGCAAAAGTTCTTTCTTTTTCTTAGTAGGAGAACGAACTCTTTTACGATCCTTAATCTTGATGACATTGCTGAGATTGGCAGGAGGAGGAGCTCTTTCCTCTTCCTCAGAAGAATCTCCTGATTCAATATCCGATGCATGTCCATCTTTCAACCCTTGTTTCCTCGAAACTTCACTGGCTTTTTCTGCTATCTTAGCATGTTGCTGCTTCTCCACCTCTAAGCATCTTGCTTTTTCTTCAGTCTCAAGATATCTCTCAATTTCATTTGCATCCCCAAACCGGAAGACATGGCTTCCATCCTTAAGCTCTGCAGATCCAAACAAAATTTCAAACTGAATCAAGTATGTAAACCATCAGACATTTTGAAACTAAAAGGAAAGTTTTATGTTTGACACTCGAATTCCACATAAATTGGTGATAGTCTCAGTAATTAAGCTTCAAAAATCAGAGCTTTAGATTTAGATACAGAGCTGTGAACTGATTTTGATAAGAAAGAGTAAAGAAGAAGAGGAGGAGAAACCACGGCTTACGAGTGCTGGACACGAGATCGAACTTCTCCGGAGCAGAATCCGGGTGTGGAAAAGGAGGAGAAGAGGAAGAGGAAGAAGACTGTGATGGTGAAGTGGAATTAGCCAACTGTAGTTGAGACGACAATCGGAGCTCGGGAACTGAGAATCTAGTTCCACCGGGAAATTTCCGAGACAAACCCAATCGACGGTGAAGAGAAGAAGGGAAGATCAGAAACGTAGGAGGTTGAAGAGAAAGGATCAAATGATCGGCCATAACACTAACATTGAAGCTCAAGTCTGTAACAGTCACAGATGATTCAGAGACGACGAAGAAGATAATCAGTGTGGTGACCCTCTGTTTCAATCAGATGTTTTAGCTTGGCGTATATATGTGGCTACTATTTATTCAAAAATGTGTTTACTTTTCTAAGTTTCTTATAAAAATCTCTCCTTTATTTAATTTGGCTCTTCTTCTCTATCTTGTAGCGAACCAGTCGTCAAGCAGCGATGGTGACTCTAAACATCTCTTCTCCTCTCCCGACCAAATCCTTTCTACCCTACCGCCAATCTCCCCACCGTCCGATCTCTTTCTCCCCCGTCTACGCCGTCCATTCGACCGACCCCAAAAAATCAGCCCAATCAGCCTCCGCTCCGGCCAAATGGAGCGTGGACAGTTGGAAATCGATGAAAGCTCTGCAGTTGCCGGAATACCCAGATCAGAAGGATCTCGAATCGGTTTTACAGACGCTTTCCTCTTTCCCTCCTATAGTCTTCGCCGGAGAGGCAAGGAAGCTGGAGGAGAAGCTAGGACAAGCCGCCATGGGTAAGGCCTTTATGCTCCAAGGCGGTGATTGCGCCGAGAGTTTCAAGGAATTCAACGCTAATAACATTAGGGATACCTTTAGGATTCTTCTCCAGATGGGTGTTGTTCTCATGTTCGGTGGTCAGATGCCTGTTATAAAGGTCGAGTTTTTTTTAACTCAAAATCCAAACTTCTTCGTGTTACTGATTTGGTGATTGGAAAGTTTATGTTTTTCTTTGTGGGGTTTTGAGTTTTTCAGGTTGGAAGAATGGCGGGTCAGTTTGCGAAGCCGAGATCGGACCCATTTGAGGAGAAAGATGGCGTGAAGCTGCCGAGTTACAGAGGAGATAACATAAACGGTGATGCTTTTGATGAGAAATCGAGGATTCCTGATCCTCATCGGATGGTTAGAGCGTATACGCAATCTGTTGCTACGTTGAATCTCTTGAGAGCCTTTGCAACTGGAGGTTATGCTGCAATGCAGAGAGTTAGTCAGTGGAATCTTGATTTCAGCCAGCATAGTGAACAAGGGGACAGGTTTGAGCTCCATTAACACTTTTATGCCTCTCTGATTTTTGGTTGATATTGCAGACGAGACGATGTTTCTTATGTCTTGTTGTTGTGAGTAAACAGGTACCGTGAATTGGCGAATAGAGTTGATGAGGCTTTAGGGTTCATGAGTGCAGCTGGACTTACCAATGCACACCCGATCATGACTACGACTGAGTTTTGGACATCACACGAGTGCTTGCTACTGCCTTACGAGCAAGCACTCACAAGAGAGGATTCAACTTCTGGACTTTACTATGACTGCTCTGCTCACATGGTTTGGGTTGGGGAGCGAACTCGCCAGCTCGATGGCGCTCATGTTGAGTTTTTGAGGGGAATCGCTAACCCACTTGGTATCAAGGTACGTGACCAAAATATGATTGTGCTTACTGTTTAGCTTCCTCATCTTTGGAGAAAACTGATGTGGTTTTTGACTCAGGTGAGTGATAAAATGGTCCCTAGTGAACTGGTTAAGCTGATAGAGATACTAAACCCTCAGAACAAGCCTGGAAGGATTACGGTGATAGTGAGAATGGGAGCTGAGAATATGCGGGTCAAGCTTCCTCATTTGATCAGAGCAGTACGTGGAGCCGGTCAGATTGTGACTTGGGTTAGTGATCCAATGCACGGAAACACTATCATGGCTCCAAGTGGGTTAAAGACTCGTTCTTTCGATGCAATAAGGGTACTAAAAATTCCTTCTTACTTCATCATCCTCACCCTAAATATGTATATAATCTTGCATATGATGATGATTCATGTGTATTTTGCTCATTGAATTATATCAGGCGGAGTTGAGAGCGTTCTTCGACGTGCATGATCAAGAAGGGAGCTTTCCTGGTGGGGTGCATCTAGAGATGACGGGTCAAAACGTGACGGAATGCGTTGGAGGGTCACGCACCATCACTTACAACGATCTAAGCTCACGCTACCACACTCACTGCGACCCGAGGCTCAATGCTTCTCAGTCTCTGGAGCTTGCCTTCATCATTGCAGAGCGTCTGCGAAAGAGAAGGCTCGGTTCCGGGAGTCTTCTGTCATCTCTTGGACTCTAGAGGATAAGATCATGATGTGTATAGAGAGGCTCTTTGTTACGTTTCAGTGATTGTGTACTTGGTAAAGTAAAACATTTGGTTTTTTTTTTTGTGTTTGGTTCTGCTTGTCTTTTACGTTTTTACTTGTTGATATTATATATGGTAAGTAACGTAACTAAATAGACCGGTAAATCAGTTTAATCATCTCTTACGTCAGGCTTGCAAAGAAAAATTCAATATTTGTAACAGTTTGACTAAATTACAACGAAAAGTCCGTCACTTTAGTTGTAAAATTTTGACGAAACTCATAAAGTTTAAACCTTTGACAAACCAAATTGGAAAACTGGTAAAGCGATTGAGTTTCACACCTAACCACCTCTCGTTTCGTTTAGAGAGAACACTTGAACTAAAACAAACACAGGCCTGAGCCGGAGAATAAGAAAAAGATAACGAGACTTTGAGAGATTGAGATTACTGTGTGGAGCCACTTCCATGGAGTCTACATTCTCCGCCACGGCGACAGCGATGGCCAGAACCGGTGGTCCTTCGTTGCCTCTCCTCACTATCTCTAAAGCTCTTAACCGCCACTTTTCTGGCTCAAGGCACCTCCATCCTCTGTTGCTAGCTCGCTCCTCCCCTGTCGCGCGCCGTCTTGTTGGATTTCACGCCAGCCCAATTACGTCGTCCGCGTTGAGAAGCTTGGGAGCTGCTGTTCTGCCTGTAATCCGACACCGTTTGCAGTGCTTGTCCAGCTCATCTCCTTCCTTCAGGAGTATCTCCAGTGGCGGCGGCGGCGGTGCAGGATTCGGCGGGTACAACGGTGGAGGTGGCGGAGGCGGCGGCGGAAGATCGGATAGTGGTGATTCCAAGTCTAAATTAGGTGTTGGAGCAGGTGATAGTGTCTCTCTTCCGTCGTCAGATATCATTATTCTCGATGTTGGAGTACGTTCTCTCTCTCTCTCTCTCTGTTTCAATTCTTGATGGTTTCCAATTCACTCCAATTCTGTTATTTTACCGATTTCGATGCTCTGCTCAATTGAAGGGGATGACATGTGGAGGTTGTTCTGCAAGTGTGAAGAAAATACTGGAAAGCCAAGTAAGCTAAGACCAAACTGGTGTCATGTGTTAAGGTTGTCCAAAAGTTTTGATTTTTAAAAAACTTTTCTTTGATGTATAGCCTCAAGTTGCTTCTGCTAGTGTTAATCTCACGACGGAGACAGCAATAGTGTGGCCTGTAGCGGAAGCTAAAAGTGTACCTGATTGGCAAAAGACTTTAGGCGAGACGCTTGCAAATCATCTCACCAATTGCGGCTTTCAGTCTACTCCTCGAGGTGAGACGGTGCAGCTTCTGTTAATACTCATTTGAATGGTTGATTCAGTATGTTTGATAGCTTATAGGGTTGTTTGTCTGGTTGATGTCTTTTCCCCAAACTCTGATTGATTTTGTTTGGAAATATGGTGCCTTAGATTTTAGTGTTTCAATAATGCTAATTGATTGGAAATGAAAATCACAAATCTCATCATCTTTTTGCGTATCCGGTGGATACTGATGGGGTAGGGGAAGTTCCTGAAGATATTGCTGGAGAGATTGCACCTTGAAAGTACTAGAGATTTCCCCTGCAGCAATCATTACCGGTATGGTATGTTCTTCTCGTGTTAATTGCCGATCTGAGTATATTGTGCTTTTTGGTTTTACGTCTACTAACTGACTACTTCTCCTTTAACAGATGATTGAGAGCAGCTGCTAGTTGGGGAAGGGATTGTAAACATAAATTTGTGGTTCCGATTATGAGTATATGTTGTCAGTCCTTTGTGATATATTGAAAAAATCTTAAGGCCATGTATTTATCTTTATGTTTTACATTGATGAACATGTGTTAATGTGCTTATCTTTTTCTCTTTGTTATCTTGTACTGTTCTCAGTTTCTTTTGCTATGGTTTGTTCTTTACATGGGAAGTCTTAGTGGTTTTTTGCTTATCAGTTGCAGAAAGATTCTGGATGCCCCTGTTATCCTGAGTCAGGGTATTTTACAGTTATCGTTCTTGGTCTGAGTACTAAGTATCTTTCGTTGTTCCAGATTTGGTGACAGAGAATTTCTTCAAAGTTTTTGAAACAAAGACAAAAGACAAGCAGGCTCGCTTAAAAGAGAGTGGTATGAATGGTTGCTTGAAATCGATATGTTGCTATTGGAGATTGAAGTTTTATTTGCTAATATTTATATAATCTCTTGACTGTTTTACAGGACGCGAGCTTGCTGTTTCATGGGCTCTATGTGCTGTATGCCTAGTTGGCCATTTAACTCACTTTCTTGGTGTGAACGCTCCATGGATCCATGCCATCCATTCAACGGGGTTCCATGTGTCTTTATGTTTGCTTACGTTGCTTGGTCCTGGGCGTAAGCTAGTACTTGATGGTTTCAAAAGCCTTTTAAAAGGTTCTCCGAACATGAACACGCTTGTTGGTCTTGGGGCTATGTCATCATTTAGTGTTAGCTCAGTGGCAGCTCTGGTTCCAAAATTGGTAAACATTAATAAAATATTTTGTTCAATTCTGTATTGCTCCCTGCGGTCTGGTGGCTGATATTATAAAACTGTTTTGAAATCCAGGGGTGGAAGACATTTTTTGAGGAACCAGTTATGTTAATAGCTTTTGTATTGCTGGGAAGGAATCTTGAACAGAGAGCTAAAATCAAAGCCACCAGTGATATGACTGGTCTTCTGAGTGTTTTGCCTTCAAAAGCTCGCCTTCTGCTTGATGGCGGCGACCTACAGAATTCAACTGTTGAGGTTCCTTGTAACAGTCTCTCTGTCGGTGATCTAGTCGTCATACTACCAGGAGTAAGAAGAGAGAATTTTCATTCTCATGCATAGTATGTTGTTGTTTCCTGTATTTTATTGCACGCCATATTTTCCTGCTAATGCAAAGTATCAGTCTGTTAGGAGGATGAACATCTTACTTTGATGTCTTTCGTGTATCCTTGTTGTTGACACATGGGAAATGGTTGCCTACTTCACGCAGGATCGAGTTCCAGCAGATGGTGTTGTCAAGTCAGGTAGAAGCACCATTGACGAGTCAAGTTTCACAGGTGAACCATTGCCAGTGACAAAAGAAGCAGGGGTAACTTTCTACTCAACCCCTATCTATATATAATGTAGCCTGAATATTATCATGTCGACTCTTTTGGTTGTCTCCTTTAGTACATATCATTAACTTTGGATAAATATTATGCTCATGGTGCTAAGTTATGTACATGTAACTCAAGTTTTGTTGTTAAAAATTCTTGTGGGACAGAGTCAAGTCGCAGCAGGATCTATAAATCTGAATGGAACTCTTACTGTGGAAGTGCATAGATCAGGGGGTGAAACTGCTGTTGGGGACATTGTTCGCATGGTTGAAGAGGCCCAAAGTAGAGAAGCACCCGTACAGCAGTTGGTTGACAAGGTCTCTCCATTCTTTCCTGTGACATTTGATTGTTGCAATAATGTTAACTAGGGACTAACCTTTGATTATTGTTGCAATAACAGGTCGCAGGGCGCTTCACGTATGGAGTGATGGCACTCTCTGCAGCTACATTTACATTCTGGAATCTATTTGGTGCACATATTCTTCCTTCTACCTTGCATAACGGGAGCCCAATGTCTTTGGCCCTCCAACTATCTTGCAGCGTTCTGGTAACATTTTGCTGTAACAGTTAGGATTAACCTTTTCCATCTTTTAGTTATCATCATGCTGTCTCACAGACATTGATTTGGATTTAGGTTGTGGCTTGTCCATGTGCCCTCGGGTTGGCTACGCCAACTGCAATGCTGGTAATTTTTTTTACTGAGTACAGCTTTTGCTGTTATGAATCAGACAAAGTAAGATGTTGACGAACTTGGTATATTCTTTAGGTTGGTACATCATTAGGAGCAAGAAGAGGATTACTTCTTCGTGGTGGTGATATTCTTGAAAAGTTTTCCACCGTTGATACTGTTGTCTTTGACAAAACTGGGACACTGACAAAGGGACACCCTGTTGTGACTCAAGTTATGATTCCCGGAGATCCAAGGTTAGGCTCTTTGCTATTTCAAAATATTCAATGATCTATGTACAATATTCTTCAAGAGGATATTGATTCTTACATACTTTCCATTATGTATCGTTAGCTATGTTAGGCTTTATATAAGAGACCTTACGGGTCTGAGTTTTTGTGATAAACATCTGATCCCTAATGTTCTTACGCAGACAAAATTTGAATGATACTTGGTCAGAAGATGAGGTTTTGATGTTCGCAGCTGCTGTTGAATCGAACACGACTCACCCTGTTGGGAAAGCGATTGTTAAAGCAGCTCGGGCTCATAACTGTCAAACTATGAAGGTAGGACTGCTTATGATAATTATTTCATTAGATTGATGGAAATTAATGAACTTTTGTCACTTCAGGCAGAGGATGGAACATTTACTGAGGAACCAGGGTCTGGTGCCGTTGCTATTGTCAACAACAAGAGGATTTCGGTTGGGACCTTAGAGTGGGTTCAGAGGTATAATCTGTTCATCCTCAGTCTTCTAGTTACAAGATTGTAGACTTTAAAAAGACAAAAAAAAAATTCTCCTTTTAATTCACTCTTGACCAATGCAGACATGGAGCCGATGGGAGCTCAATGCATGGATCTGAAGATCATGAATTTAACAACCAGTCTGTTGTGTATATTGGGGTGGATAATACACTTGCTGCAGTCATCCGTTTTGAAGATAAAATAAGGGAAGATGCTGCTCAAGTTGTTGAGAATTTGACTCGACAGGGAATTAATGTATACATGCTCTCTGGTGACAAGAAGAGTGCTGCAAACTATGTCGCCTCTGTTGTTGGAATTCCTCAAGAAAGGGTACGTTCTTTCCAAACATTTGAAATCATGGCAGTGGTTGAGCTGTTGCCATACTCATGCAGAACAAAAGAAATAATTAAATAGGAATTGATGATAATGAAGTGCCAAAACAGAGTTATATGACCTTTATTTGTTATTATACAGGTTATATCAGGAGTTAAACCAGCAGAGAAAAAGAATTTTATCAATGAACTTCAGAAAAATAAGAATATAGTAGCAATGGTGGGTGATGGAATAAACGATGCTGCTGCTCTGGCATCATCTGATGTTGGTGTAGCCATGGGTGGTGGTGCAGGAGCGGCCAGTGAGGTGTCTCCCATTGTCTTGATGGGCAATCGGTTATCACAGGTTTGTCATATTAATCCCACAACAGCTGTGTACTTTTTTTTTCATGTAATTCAGCTGTGTAAATGTGGTTAGTAATTTACATGATATGTATACGCAGTTGCTCGATGCATTGGAGCTAAGCCGACAAACCATGAAGACTGTAAAGCAAAATCTTTGGTGGGCATTCGGATACAACATTGTAAGTTTTGTTCTGCATTTTCATGTTTTGCTATTCTTACTTTGAGAGTATCTAAGGAGTTAGTAATGTAACTTGTGTTAATGATATATAGGTAGGGATCCCAATTGCGGCTGGAGTGTTGCTGCCATTGACTGGAACCATGTTGACTCCATCAATGGCGGGGGCTCTCATGGGTGTGAGTTCTCTTGGTGTCATGACTAATTCTTTACTTCTGAGGTACAGATTCTTCTCGAACCGAAAAGACAATAATGTCAAATGGGAACCAAAAGAGGGAACAAAGCGACCACATGAAAACACAAGATTAAAGGAAAGCTCTTAAACCCGGGCATTGAGGCACGGTATTGTTTTGCAGAGATAGATCTCTTTTTCCGGCTGTTTACTTCAACCTTATTGACTACTTGTCAAACTCTCAGTCAGGCAAGGGTATTAATGACAGGGTCTGTCAGGGTAATGATGACTTGGAGAATCATCGATTATTCATCTCTTTGTAATGTTTCAAACATTTGCTTTTAGCTTGTGACTCATACACAGAAGAACACATTCAATAACTCTACATTGGGCCTTTGAGACTCTGTAAATTCTTTATAAATAAATTATATAAACTTTACTGAACCTTCATGAGAGCCTCCTTCTGCTCTGAGTCTCTCATAGAGTCATAGTCTCTCATAGACTTATTCACTCAAAACAAAACTCATTGCGACACAGCAAGACCTTCAGGCTACAATCTCAATACAAAGTGTGGAACGAGACAAAATACAAATCAATCAATAAAATAACAAGCACATAATTTTATATATCAACCCTCAAAAATAAAACAAAAAAATTCACCTTTTTCTCTCCTATAACCAATCACACTTGTGAAACAATGAATAAAAAACAATCTCTTTCTCCTGAACTGGTTGTGTATTCGTGTTCTAGGAACTTGGACGGCACCTTGAAAATGTTCGTCTGATCCACCAGCTTGCAGATCAAACCATATAAGTCATTCCAACTTGCATCAGATGCGAATGCGGAACGCTTAGGTTTGTTATCCCTCTCCTGCAGTTCTTCCTCAAGAAAGCATACATGTAATTTATCACCAGCTTCTTCAGAAACCAAGAATCCTTTGTCGCTCTTATATCCCCATGTCCCAGTAGATACACGACCCCTGACTCTTTCGCTTTGTGTATAAACGACAATTCTTTTTCTAAACTCTGCTCTGCATCCAGCGCTGGTGTTTCATTCGAAGGACCTGCAACAAAATCCGTGCTGGCTCTTCTTTTCTCCCAGGGTCGCTTGTCTGTCTCGTGCTCAGCTAAGAGCGGCAGTCCAAGTGAATACACACTTCCATTGGGTGCTATCAAAACTCTGGACAGAGTCGTGTCGTCCTCTGAATCCGTATTATTATGGTCTCCGTCACTCTCAAGCGAACGCTCTTGTGCTTCCTTCCGTATAAATTTCTCTAGGCTCTCAATCAAGATTTGCTCAAAGGCCTGGTGACTTTCCTTCCGCACATCTTTGTATCCATACCTGATTTAAACACGTGAAATGTATCAAATCTATAATGTTATCAAAAGGTACATCATTATAAACTAAATGAAAAGCGGTTAGCTTTGTTTACCTGGCAACACAGCGGAATAGATGATAGCTTCTTGGGCAGACACGTCTGAAAAGAAACCTCTCAGTCTGAGGCACGCTTGGAACAGGGACATATTTTATACACACGAAGATAACCATGGAATGGATTGCAGGAAGGGTGGTTAGAAAATGACCAAATATTGCTGGAACTCCTTTTGCTAGCTCATTGTAAAGCAGACCAATACCAGGTGCTCTAATTGTCCCTAGATTACTGCCCAGTTCCCGAAGTAGGTCCATTGGTAGCTTCTTCTGGACTTCCGTTTCATACTTGAGTTTACTCCCGTAGTTCCAAACGAACATTATAAAAAACATGATGGTAGCAAAGACCAGGATGATCCAACTTCCGTCAGCCACACTTGATATAACTGATGAGAAGAAAACCAGTTCGACTCCCAAGGAAACAATTGCAAACAAGCTCACGACTATGATGTTCGTCTGCCAGATAAGGAGCATGATAAGGGTCACCAAAATCGTCGTAGTCATCATAATTCCCAGTTCTGCGATGCCTGAAGATACAAAAATCCAAAACCAGAGGCAAGGGGTGTGTTTAGGATTGACTGAAATTTTTTCCTAAGTTGCCCAAACTAGATGCTAGGAGAAGGAAGTATTACCATATGCGTTTCCAATCATGAAGATGTTTGAGATAGAGCAGACAACGATCAGGCACACCACCAAAAGGAACCAGTTTAGAACCGGTATATAAATCTGTCCAATGAATTTCTTCGAGGTGTGAATGATTTTAAGACGTGGGAAACAGCCCAGTGCTATTGACTGTTTGATGCATGTAAATGTGGCTGTCGTCATTGAACGACTGGCAATTAGAGCAGCGATATTAGAAATGAGAAAGACTGGCCAGAACAAAAAACCTGAAAAAACAAAGATTAATAAAGAATTAGAGACGTGAAACGAGCGGCAAAATCAAGCCAGCAATGAAGGAATACCCTTGTTGATCTTGACGTACTGTGGAAGCTAGTGGATCTTACTTGGAACTGACGCAAAGAAAGCATCCCCAGCATGGCTGATATTCTCAGAAAGGTATGCTGCTTGGCCCAAATAACCCAACAAGAGGCAAGGTAACACCAGAAGTGTAAATGTAAGCTGCAGATAAACAATACCACTGAATAAGTTCAGATGACTAAGAAAGACGACTATCGCAAGAAAAGAAGCAAGAAATGAGTATTTATCTCCTTAAACTACCTGGACAGAGTGAACAGAAAAGAAGCTAAGATCTGCAAACATGGCCTCCGATCCTGAGACAAAGATCCGCAAGTATAGAAATGAGCAATGATGTTTAGTCAAAACTCAAAAGGTCAATTTAATATCATTAAGATCTTCAAAATCTCTATCGCAGAGTATAAATTTACCAGTTGCACATAGAACGCAACCCCCAAGCGCATACCAAGCATTAACAGAGTTTCTCTTGAAAAAGAAATAGATATACGCTGGATTGAACGCCCTAAAAACGCTGCTGTCATATTTAACGAGGTTGTAGATCCCAATGCCCGCAAGACTAAAAAACCATATAAGCAAAGCAGGACCCAAAGTGAGTCCCAGTTTGCTGGCTCCATATTTCTGCACACTGAACAAGATCACAAGAAAGCTGACTGATATCATGACCACCTGATCTGCAAATGAAGTCACAGTTAGATATTATTCCCAAAAGGCAGTCATTAATCATGTCCATAATCAGGCTGATGAACGTCAGCTACAGTTACGAGTTACCTTGTTCTATAGCACCAACTCCAATCTTCAAACCACGAACAGCAGACATTACTACGTCAAAAAAAGAGGTTATAGTTAGAGGCATATTACATTTTCACTTCATACACATCGACCACAGGAAAAGGTCAAACCATCATCTGCCAGCAAATTGATATATACCTGACATTGCAGGCGTAACAACGGAATCAGCAAGCACCATAGCAGTGCCGGCAAGAACTAAAACCAGAAGAAGCTTTTTCAAGATCATTGACCCCTCAAGTTTTTCTTTTATTTTCAAGGATCTTTCAAGTTCCGGAGACGGAACCTTCAAACCGAATCCCGATATGCGAGCATCTGACGGAAGTTGATTCGGGATAAGGCTAACATTTGCGTTTCTACAGATCAACGAATACAACGCAAAAGTACCACCTGCAGTTCATTTCCCAAAACTTAATCCTTTCACCTTAACAAAAACAAAAATTCCAATTTACCACCAGATAGAGGAAAAAAGTAAGTACCTTCACCATCGTCATTGGCCCAAAGAACAAAATGTACATACTTTACAAGAGGGAACAGTATCAACGTGTATATAACCAATGACAAGGCTCCGATTATATCTTCCTTGTCGTTAATCGGAGATCTGTTGAACATTACACTGAAAGTGTACAATGGACTCGTTCCAATATCGCCAAATACAACCCCTAGAGTCTGCAAAGCAAGTATGAGCTTCCTTCCTATGCTAGAGTCCTGCAAAAATCAGATAACCAAGCTTCTTCAACTTAATCAAACACTTGCATAAATCAAAAAAACCATCAAAGAGCTAATTACTTGATTAAGCAAGCTTTGAGAATCAGATCGGAATGAAGAAGAACTAATTTTTTTCAAAATATGCTGACCTCGATTTCGTTTTTCTGAGTTCCGGGGATTTCAAGTGCGTCGACGTCGAAGGAGTCAACGGCGGGGCTAGTTCGAATCAAACGCTGCTCCACATTGTCGTCCTCGTCGTCGGAATCCATTTCCGCGTGCTGATGCTCGTCGTACACCTCGTCGTCGTACTCATCGTCGAAATCGTCGTAATCGTTCTTAACCCAGCGCGACAATGACGTCGTAGAATCATCTCCGGTTATCTCATCATCCATCTCAGACCCGCCGTCTGCACTGCTTCCTTCTTCCACGTGAAACATCACTCACCGTCGGGGGAAACAAAAAAAAAAAAAACACTGACGCCGGAAGGAAAGTAGATCTCGGAGATTTGTGATTCAGATTCGAATCTGATCCAAGGAAACGGGATTGATTAGAAAAAACGCTGATTGAGAGAGAATTGAGAGATAGAGAGAGAGGGAGAGATGATTTTACACACAGATACATACAATGGAGAGGACCTGGCACGAATGAGAAACAAGCTTACACGTGTTCAACCGGAATTGATTCGGAAAATCTGTCTCAGACCGGTGGTTCAAGGATAATAACCGAAATCTCAGCAGCTAATGAACCGGGTCGTCGCTCAAGTCAAAATTAGATTTAAATATTGAATATTTCATACTACTAGTCTAGTGTTGAAGATGAAGTAAGCGTTGCGTCTACGACTCTTCATCTGACTACACTCACCTTTAAGAAGATCAATTCAAAGAGAGAGAGAAGAAACGAGAATCTTCACTAGTCATGGCTTCAGCTGCGATTTCTTCACTCTCGTATCACTTCCGTTCACAGGAACCGATCTTCTCATCGAAAACTCCAACCTCTGTTTCGACGGCCTTAACGGGAAGGAGAACATTTGGATCTATCAAAGCAGCTCAAGTGAAAAGCCATGAGAACCCGAGACGACGCACTCAGAACGTTGAAGGCGATCTCTTTGTCGGTAAATAAAAGCCTGTTTATTTATTTTTTGCTAATTGAAACAAAGAGAGGCCAATAACGCTCTGAATCGAATTTTGCAGACAATACTTGTATCGATTGTGATACATGTCGTTGGATGGTTCCGGTATGATTTTCTTCTTCGAAATCTTTAAAGCTCCTGTCTTTTAGGTTATATGAAACTGATCAACAGCTCCATGGTTTTGTCGTGATTTAATTAGATTGGGGATGTTTCATTTTGGGTATTGGGAAGTCCATGTCTTAGTCTCAATCTCGAAGAAGGATATAATATAACTCTGGATTTTTGTTAGATTTTTCGAAATGGCCGTTAAATGTGATGCTATAGTTGTTCTTTGGCGGGCCAAAGCAGCTACGAGAGATGAACAAATTCATTAACAGCCTTGTTTGTTTGATCTGTGCAGGAAGTATTCACCAGAGTGGACAACATGTCTGCGGTTATTAAACAACCAACCTGTAAGGAACAAAGGCTTAATGTTCTTCAGGTGCCATAGCAACCTCTGTTTTCCTTTTCTTTATGAGAGTCATTGAGGATTGTTTTGAATCTTTTATCCTCTGTTTGATACCTTTTGTGGGTAGCTGTAGGTGCAAAGGTTCCTCATTTTGTTTTACTTTTCAAATTGTAAAGATATATATAGACTGTACTGCTATAATGGAAATGTCTGCTATAATGTTATAGACTGAAAATTTCCCTATGATGACAATTTCCTTTTTCTGATTACTCATGGTTTCTTGTTTATTTCAGGCCTTGTTATCCTGTCCTACGGGATCTATTCGCACTGAAACTCCACCTACTGACATAGTGGAAGCTCAAGAAACCTTTCCACTTGCATTGGACAAAGACACACTCCCTGTAGTTTCTCATTCCTTGAGCTTTCTTTTATCTTGTCTTCTGTTTGGGTTCCTACTTTCACCGAGGCTGATAAATTGAGATTTGTGTTACGCTCAGGGAGTTTTTCATTGTGGGTTTCATTCCAAGAAATCATATGGAGCAACTTCCTACTTGATCCTTCATCATGAGGGAAATATACTTGTTGATAGGTATAGATATATTCTCTTTGTTGTTCTGAAGCTTATTACATTGTAGATGCAATGATTTTCTTGATAGACTTGGTTATGTAAATTAACTTTGACACAACTGATATTCCAAGTTTTTGGTGTTTGCTGCAGTCCCAGGTATGTAGAGAAACTTGCTGGAAAGATTGAGAAGATGGGTGGTGTTCGCTACATGTTCTTGACACACAGGTAGTTTTGATAACCACCAAAAGTAGAAACTCCATTGTTTTCTCTCTTACAATGATAAAGCTTCTTCATTGTTCAGGGATGATGTTGCGGATCACAAGAAATGGGCAGACCGATTCAACTCTACCAGAATTCTGCATTCTGAAGATGTATGTCCCTTTAAACTTATCTCACCTCTCTTGCCAAACTTTCCTCACATTCTTAATAAGATTCTCAACATTTTTTATCCTGTTAGAAAAAAGATTATGTGGTTTAGATCCTTCCAGAGAA